>VKOC01000010.1:5930011-5951513 GCA_009364415.1 Spea multiplicata
TTTAACCAAACAGCTTGTGAACCTGCTTAGCTAAGAATAAAAAAAATAGCAAAACCATGAGTTTTTGGTTAAAAGGATTTTCTAAGGGGTAATAACTGTTGATTGTGTTTCTTACATAGGGTTAAGTTTAGGACCAAATAAAACGATGGGGTGTTAAGCCTCCATAAATAATTGGCGGCCATGGACCTTCTGTTGCTTCTCCAAGCCGGTGATCCTTTTTGATGTTATCACAACAGGCAAAGGGATTAAAGGAGAGGATGTTTTGTTCCAAAAGAGGAGAAATGGTAGAACAAGAGGTTATAATCTAGAACTAGAGGGTTAGATGTAATGTGAAGAAGTTTTACTTCGCTCAGAGGGTTGGATGGGTGCCGTGAAGCTCATGGGTATCTCTACTGGGGTTGCTGGTAAAGGAGGTGATGTCCTCCAACTGCAAGTCCTGCCGGGTTCTTCAGGTAGTGGGAACCTACAGAAAATCACCGATGATTAGCAAGTTTGTTGTTTGGGTTCTACAAAACGTTTAGTAAAGGGTGGAAAAATCTGGGGATCTGCCCCCTACAACGTAATGCCTGCACAACTCGGAACAAATGTAAGAACTACTGAAATTCCTTCAGTGGTGACTCTTGAGGCCACCATCACCAAGAAGCATATAAATAATTAATAGAGTCATCCTAGCGAGGGCTGGAGATATTAATCCCAAGAGCCAAGCCCAGAAATCCTAGTAATACGTTGGTGCTGCTTGTGATAAACAATAGAGTGACTCAGTCTTAATCACCCAGATGGACACTCTGACTAACGAAAGCCTATGAATGAATGGACTTTATTAGCATTGCCATAAAGCATCAGCTCAGTGTAGTGTTTGGGAGGAAAAAGTCACCCCAAATATCACGACTGACAACGATGGCCACCTCCAGGTCTGCAAGTAGAAGAAATATATTGCAACAAAAGGTTGTGTGTGTGTATATTTGTGTGTATATATATAAATGTATGTGTATGTGTGTGTATATATATATATATATATATATATATGTGTGTGTATGTCTGTGTGTGTATGTATGTGTATGTCTGTGTGTGTGTATATATATATATATATAGTGTGTTTATGTATGTGTATGTATGTGTGTCTGTGTGTGTGTGTATGTATGGGTATGCCTATATGTGTATGTCTCTGTGTGTGTGTGTATGTATATATATATATATATATAGTGTGTTTATGTATGTGTATGTCTGTGTGTGTGTCTGTGTGTATGCCTATACGTGTATGTCTATGTGTGTACGTATAGGGGCAGAATATAAGTTAGAAAGAGGGTGAAAAATGTAAAAGGCAGACAAGCAAGATAAGTGGGGGGAAAAAGTGAGGAAAAGATGAAGGTGCAAGTGAATTGCAAATAAAGAGAGGACAAAAGAGATTGCCAAAGAGGGAGGAAAGGATAGAACAGATGGAAAAAGAACACGAGTCAAAAAGCAGAGAAAAGTGGGGGTCTAAAGCTAGGACTCCAGAGAAGGGGCCGAAAACTCCTTCATCCGGCTTGCCTGAGACTCCGATATCATCCTTACTCCCAGGGCTAAACTCAGGCCAAGCAAACAGCGGCATTAATAGAGGGGGTAACATGGAAGCCAAAAAGGAGGCACTATATTGTAGCTTAGCTCCACCCACTTTAGCATTAGTTAATAATATTATTTATTATTATTATTATGAAAACCCAGTTCAGAAAGCATTGTACATAAAGTAGGAGGTCTGCTCCTCTAACTGGGGGTGCATCCGAATCTCCGAAGCCCCCGGATACAGCAAGACTGGAAAATTACTATCCAAATTCTTCGAACGCAGCGGAAAAATCTTCATTCTTCCAAAACGCCTTCGCAGAACCAATTCACGCAGATTCCCAGCGTCCGATCGCGGCATTGTTGGTTAAGGACCTTGAAGTAGATATTGAGAATGAAGTGCAGAATCCTTTAAAAAGGCCGGACACGGAAAACAAGATTTTGGGGCTGACAAAAACCAAAACAAGCTGGTTGCTATGACATCACCTAAAACATCATTGATGACTTTATGACACGTTGTTCAGTAGTTGGGCAGGTCATTTCGATAAAGAATAAAATATTTTGTCACAAAATCGTTTTCTGATCATTTCCGGCCGTTAAACCCCCAAATAAAAAGGAACGCCAGAGCAAGACATAGGGACACTTGGCAGGTATGAGACCCTTCATGGGCAGAAAGTGCTACCAATGCGTTAGATGGAGGGAAGCTGCAACTCTGCAACTCCAGCTTCTCCCATAAGGTACCGAACAAGTCGTTGTAACTTCATCTCGGAAACCTCTGCCGCTCTCACCTTGGCCAAGTGGCCCAGGAATTAAACTATGTGGTCTTTGTGGCAAGTCACCGAAGCGTGAAATGTCAATGGATGTGAAAACGGGGAGGGGGCGGGTTGTGAAGGGGCGGCTGCCGGATATTACCAAAAAATACAGTCTGTTTTCATATTTTTAAGGGTTCCTAATGCAGCCATTTTTTTAACCCCTTCACGACAAAGCCGCTCACAACGCACCATCATTCACGGTTGTCCTTAAGGGGTTAATATCGTAGCCCCCTTTAAACAGGACCGTCCTCACTTCTTGTTTCTATAAGCCCAAAGTGTTATGTCCTGTTGTCCAGCGCTACTGACTGTGATGGTGCTATATAAATCAATGAGAACGACGCTGCATTGTTGCCACCTTTCCTACACAAGGAATTACTGGCCCTCCGGCCCTTTTAAATCCCTTTTAAATTTTTTTTATTTTTTTTTAACTTTTACTACAAATGGTCCAGAAAATTGGAAGGGGAAAGGGGAGGGGGGGAGGCATTGATATGCCTGCCAAAAAATGTTGCTATAATATAAAAGTGCATTATTAAAAAATACCTGAAAGCTTAAAAAATTATATATGCAAAATATAACACAGATGTCGGGGGTAGGGGGGGATCTATTTTATCTGCCACTGGAATCTGTTTAAAATAAAAATAATAAATAAATAATAATAAAAATTGGTAAGAGACAATATAATCAGCGTATAATGTGAATTTACTTCTTATTAATTGTTAGAGCGCCACCATATTCCGCAGCGTTGTACAATAGGTCCACTACTGGATCTGTAACCCCCGGGCATTTCACAGCGGACGGGTGAGAACATATTGGGGAGGAAAACTTAAGATTCCACTTTGCATGTATAGACACACACATATATGCATACTTTTTTTTTTATAAGCAAATATATTAACATATACAAAGAACCAAAACAATGCAATATTATTATTATTTTTTTTTGTAGGGATAAATTGTTGGATTTATACTTTTCATGAATTATATTATTTAAATAACATATTTACAGCAAATAGAAAACATTTTCAACGGAGATTATAAACAGAGAGGCATTTTTTTTTCTTTTCTTCTACGCTGTCCACCAGAAAGATGGGGGAACCGTCTAAAGTGTGAGTGTGCGAGCTAAAAAATAAAATAAAAAATACGTTGTGTGAAGGGGAGCGGCGGGTGGTGTGACAATAATAATGCGCAAAAGCACGCAGGGGGGGGCAGCAGCGCCTTGCGAGAAGAAACGAAAGCGTGGGTATGGATGAAGACGTCTTATGTTGTCCTTCTTCTCCAACGTTCGGACCAGCGAGTAGAAGGTCACCATCTTTTATTAGTTTGTACCCTGTTTCTGCGGGCTTGTGCATTGTGGACGTGCAGATGTGGGCAACGAGGGGCCGCCGGCGGTCTACTGCCATAAACTAAACTATACCCTACGACTAATGCCGGCTCCGACCGCTAACAGACAGCGAGTTTGTCCGCGGGGGTGCACAGGGTTGGAAATGTCCAAATCTTAAAAAGAAAAAGAGTTAAAAACCCACTATATTGAGCAGACAACAATGTCTTTCCCTGGTGACCCTCGGTGACCTTCAGCTCCTTGTGTACGCGCGTGTATAATATTTTGCATTTACGTATATTATATATTTATGTTTCTATGCACATATTTCATCTTTTCTCCTTAAAAAAGCCTTGGTCTGTGTTGCTTTCTTTTATAGTCACCGTAAGAAAGTTTGTTGTCACGTCTGTTACCAGTACTTTCTCAAGGTTGTCTACAGGGGGTCTCCACGGTTCCTCCTCGGGTTCCCCCAGAATCCTGGCAACTGGTATACGAGCAATAAGGGTGGGTTTTCCTCTATGGGTTCCCAGAGCTCCCCTGTAGAAGTCGGACACTTGGTATCCCGAGCTGTGTCTGGAGCCTGTCTCTTGGCACTTGGAGGTCACAAACTCTGCTCTGTGCTTTGTCCTTTTTGGATGGGAGTCAATGCCAGGTTGCTCTTGGATATCCTGACCATCCATCAGTTCACGTTCCCTGGGCGCATAGCCAGCTCCTGTGTGGCCAGGAGGCCCTAATTCTGTGGTTTGTCGCCTGGCCAGCTGAATAACACTGTGACCAGAGTGATACTTTATTGGGCCGGCTTCCTCTGCCCTTGCGGTCATCGGCTCTGCTTGGTCCGGTGATGTGTCTGGAGAGGTCCTCATGTGGTGGGGATCTGCGTCATGGAGCCCTTTGCCATGATGGATTCGCTTCCTCTTTTTCATTTTCAGGGAGTAATGTTCCCCTCTAATGTCTGCCATCGACAACCTCTCTCGGAAAACATCGCCTCTGGTTCCGCTACTTCCCTGGGAAGAGGTTGGGATGCTCCTCAGACCTTCTCTGGATCTAGATGGCAGCTCTTGAGGTGGATGGCCTGGATACGGAACCCGTACACCACGGGCAGACTCACTCCGGAACTCGTAGGTCTTTGCGTTGGCCTTTGCTTGTGCCTGGGGGTATGATACAGTGACATCATCTGATTTCCAAGTAGACGCTTCATATTACTTCAGTCAAAGCCAGAATGCCTTGTCTTGCTAATAACTAATTATAAGGATAATACGAAGACCTTCCTCATGGGGTTTCCCACCATCGGGAGAGGTCTCAATCAAAAGTAGGAGAGTATAATGCTAGTTCCTTACCTTCAGGAGGAACGTTTTGGGTTTGGGTCCCCTTTTTTTTGGCCCATAAAGCTCCCTTTCACGCTCCCTGGAGTTAAAAAATACAGAACGGTAATGGCACAAACAGCAAGGACGGCGGTATGACCTGATGAAGCACAATATAGCGGGAACGGAGAGTTGTACCTGTCCTCAAAGGCTGCCACCAGTCTAGCATCCAGAATGTTCTCCTCTGGTTCCCAGGTGCTGTACCTAAATCCACAAGAACACAATGAGTGGCGTTAATGGAAAAAGTGTATGGGGTGGGAAAAAAAAAAAATTAAGAACAAAACAACCCTCACTTACTTTTGAGACCAGCCTTTCCATTTCACCAGGTACTCCATGCGGCCCTGTGGAAGGGAGACAACATTCACACTTCTGGCCATGCGGGCAGATGACTAACATCTGATCGGTACACGGCGCAGGTAACACTGCAACAATCTTAGGTGGATTACAATAGGAGTATTAAGGAATTAGTATTCTAGAATAATTTATTAGCATATAAACTCTTCGATATTCACTGAAAGGGGGGAAAAAACCCAACAAGGCGATGAAGAAATGGAATGACGGAAAAACGGCAGATACTTTTTATTTTACATAAGATTAAGAGTTCTGAGTATTATTGAGGTTTAGCACAATTTATTTTATAAAAAGAATTAATCAGACCTGGTTTCCTAATTTTCATAGTCACACCTGATGTAATTCATTTGTGGACACCTAATATCAGACAGCTGGCCATCAGACACCAAAATATTGCCCATACGGTTTGGGACGAGGCAGGACGGGCAAGATCTACCAACTAAAGAGTGGATTGTGAGGCGGAATGAGGATGGCTCGGTCTACTCTTCTCCGTCAGCATCTTGGTCCTAACCTGGATCCATGAGCACCACGCAGCAGAAGAATGCGGTTTGACTGACGCGTGGCTCAATGATTTGTGGCTTGGCCCTAAACCAGTCCACCCACAGCACAAACCTCTAATCCGACCGTATTAAATGAGCTAATTAGCAAACTCCAGAATGGTTTGCAGCCCACCCCACTAAAAGACCGCCCAACACCTCCTAAACAAGGCTGTTTACACTGGTCTGGGGCAGGCAAAATTTATAAAATTCTAAAAATGATGAACCTGGTTGGTTTTCTGTCTGAAAATGCCAGCACACCTACCCAGGCACGGGGTATCTGTACCAACCTAGTACCATTCTCCCACTACAAAGGCAGGTAATACCCGAATAATAAACACATAATGCCAGCCTGTCCAGGCACGCAGTATCTATACCCATCTAATACCAGCCTGTCCAGGCACGGGGTATCTATACCGATCTAATGCCAGCCTGTGCAGGCACACAGTATCTATACCCATCTAATACCAGCCTGTCCAGGCACACAGTATCTATACCCATCTAATACCAGCCTGTCCAGGCACGGGGTATCTATACCCATCTAATGCCACTCTCCCAATACATATAATACCAACCTGTCTAGGCACAGGGTATCTATGCCAATCTAATGCCACTCTCCCAATACATATGCCAGCCTGCCCAGACATGGGGTATCTATACCCATCTAATGCCGCCCCCTAATACCCCAATGCCTGTCTGCCCACACCAGATACAGGGTACCTATGATGCTGATTGTAAGTTCGCTGTCTTTGTACCGATCCCCCCACCCTGCATGATTCGCCTCTACTCTTCAAGGCGCCTAAGATAGTGAACCCAGTGTTAGGCTTCGTGCAGCAGGCCAGCCCCCAGATGATAGCGAAGAAGGGAGGGCGACTGGGCTCCCTCCCTGGCTCCTCAGCGCCCCCTGCCTGCGCTGGGCTCCACAAATCAAGACAGCCCGTGGATTGTGGCCTAGACCAGAGACCAGGCTTAGCCGCCACTGACCCACCTTGCGAATTCGCCTCTTAAGCAGAGACTCCGCTGCGAAGACCCGCTCGCCAACCGCGGACAGCTCCATGCTCAGAACCGCGGGGCCGCGCAGCGCGCTCCCCGTGACGTAACCACCTGTTGCTAGCGGCGTTGCTAATGTGGATGGATGAAAGACTGTGGTGCGCGCTGATTGGCCGCCGCACGTCCCCGCCCCTTCTCTTGTCACCGCTCTTCTGTCAGCCGTCCACTCGCTGCGCGTGCGCCGCATCCGGAGCAGACTGCCAAGGGGGGTGGGCGTGGCTACAGTGACTGACAGCTGGGAGACGTCACTAGGGCTCCTATGTAAACATTAGTGACATTGACAGATAGAGCCATTCATATCGCTTTCACCAAAGGATATCGTCATATTTACATACATTAACGCACCTCTCTAGAGATCACATTTTTATAAATAATATATCTTTTATACAGTCTTGTAACGTAGAAATATATGTGCAAATAGTCAACAAGGTTACAGTTACAGTTTGGGTGAAATGTCATATTTTCGCAGAATCTAAATAAAAAAATAATAATAAAGTCACACTTTAAACAAGTATATAGTATATAATATACATACATATATATACGTGTATAATATAGATAATAATATATAGATATATATATTTAGATAATGCAAATTATAGTTTAATAATTTAATTGTACGGCAGGCTTAGAGAAAACATAGGGTTTAACCTTACTGAAAAGGTGGTAGAAAAGTGAAACAGCCTCCCAGCAGAAGTGGTAGAGGTTAAAGCAGTAAGGGGGATTTAATCACGCATGGGATAGGCATATGGCTTCTAACAAGGCCAACGACTGATTAAGGTTTGAGTCTTTAAAGCAGGTACAACGGGCAGACTAAGCGGGCCGAATGGGGCCGATCCTCCGACAAATGATCAGCACCCCCCCAAAAAAACATCCCCCCCAAAATAAGAATATAAAGAGGATTCTGACCCAAAAATCTGATCACCTTTCTCTGTATCCAGACAATGCAGAAACGCGCTGTGTAAGTCTGATCTCGGCTCGCGCCGCCGTCTACACGTAAATTCTAGCAGAAATAACCCGTCATTAACACACAACCTGTGTGCAAGCAGGGCATAGACAAAGGCGCTGAATACCCCGGCTGTCTATCGCCCCTCGGAGACAGCGGGGGGCGGAATCTGTTCGAAAGGGACGGAATCTAGAATTCTACAATCATTTCAAAAATATAAATTAATATATAAATTATATATATAAAAAATGAAGATACCGGTTGATTGCCCCTCTGTAGTCCAAATAGCGCTACTTATACGATGTACTTAAAAAGCCTTTTTTTCAACAGAATTTCAAGACATTTTTATTGTGATTTTGATCATTTTATTTCTAAGCCCCAATAAGATTATTTTTAAATATATAATAAAGATAGGCAAAATTATTATGTATGCATGTCCCATGGCTCTCTTACTGATGAGTAAATTGTAGATATTTAATCATTATTTATATTTACTAATAATTATTATTTATTATCATTAATATTATATATATATATATAGAAATAATAAAAATATCGACAGAGTAAAAATGCTGATGTCTCGATATACGCTGTGCTGTTATTTATTTTATTTAATATTTAAATATTATAAAAAATAAAATATTGTAAATTAATAAAGAAATAAATGTGCAGATTCTCCAAAAAGCTGTGTTAGGATTTATTATTTTTTTAATTATATTTATTAATAATAATTATTATTATTATTATATGTATATTATACATTAAATGTTTATTTATTATTAGAGTTGTTTATTATTACGTTTATTATTTTATCATCCTAAATTATAGCGCAAGGTCTTATGAAAAATGCAAATGATTGGAAACCAAAACTTTATTTCATTTCAGAATTAATAGTTATTCACCTTTTTTTTTTAATATAAAATCTGTGGGTTTTTAACGGATGGGTAGAAAATGGTAAATCTAATCCAAATATTTGAGTTTCCGTTCAAAACTTTATATTAAATTCAGTAGAAAGTTCAGTGTTTTTTTGCCCCAGCCTTTCTAAACTATGAGAATTGAAATTTTAACCCTTTAGTTCTCCGTGAGTATGCCTGGGAGCTTTCTAAATGAGACTCTTTAACCCTTTAATAGCTCATCGTGTAGGTTTTAGTGACTCGCCTAATGGTTCTAAGTACCGGTTCCTCGTGGAAACCTTGTCATTATATAAAGAAACACTTCATTGACTCACCTGCATTCAAGCAGGGATAGCAACCATAACATACTGGTAGCCAAAGCACTACATTTGGGAATCTTATATATGATCAAAGCAGTGAAGGATAGGAATGAATCAGCTCCAACCTGTGTGACCCTAAAAATCTGCCCCTTGAAACCCTGAGATTTGGGGCAAAACCCCTGAAACGTACGGTAAAACCCTGAGAGTTCTCAGGTATGGGCATGACAAAGACTGTGAAGTGACTTGCTGACGGTGGCAACCAAATGGCCTTTATAAACACCATAACTTGCCAGGAGGTGATGATATTCTGAATAAGTCACCTGTATTCAAGCAGGAGTATCAGCTGTGCTATAGCAATGAGAAAAAAAACACCTACTAGAACGTTCATGTGTCATATGAAAGCGTTAAATATGAATAATTAATATGGGAAGGAGGGATTTAAGAATAGTCTTCAGCGGGAACGTCTATACCGCGTATAAAAGTCCAACCAACAGCCCCAAATATTTGCAGAAATGATATGAAAAACGATCGTTTCTACCGTGCCATCCGGTAAATCCCAAATCTGTAAACCACCAAACACAACCTATTTTATATGTGGATTAATTGAGAAAAAATAAACCGTGGAAAAATGAAAATGCATAAAAAAATATTATTTTTTTATTTTATATTTAAAATTTAGTAGTTTTGAAATTTATAATCTTTAAAATTCTAAAAAAGATTCTTTTTTTTTTTTAATGATGTGTTTAGTATGAATGAAGGAAGACCCATACTGTACATTTCTTGATCGATAGAATTCATTCCGCGTGTATAAAGTTCCATATACAATTGGTTTGTGACCTTTTTTTGGGGGGATTTCTGTTGAAATGGTATATTTCCTCTAGTTATTCTCGCTAGTAATTAGTTTCTCCTTGTTAATTAGCTTGATGAATAACTTAGAAGCATCAGTCCATGGAGAGCGGCTTTCAAGTCCCATCTGCCTCTAACGTTATTTCTTCCCGTGCAGAATTGCCCTATTGCTTTGGGGCGATCGGGTGATCCGTCTGCATAATTAAATCGCCTCTAGAGAACCAGAATCATTTACAGAAAACAGGACAAAAGTCACATTTTTTCAGCCGGTGCACAGACTCCGGCAGGTTTGGTCTTTTTTTTTTTAGCTACGATTTACTGGATTTTCGCAGAATTTTACCCAATTTTCATAATTTGTAAAATGCAAATAATAGATATATAATAGATGTATAATAGATATATTACATATGGTTAAAACCACAGGTAAGCATCCTAACGGCAGCGTTAGAAGCAGGGTTCCTTGTACTGCTGAATGCCCCCAAATCAAATAGAATTTGGGCTCATTCATGTTTTTTTGCCGGGAACACTTAATTGTCATGTGACACATGTAGGAGGAGCCGGTGAGATTGTTTGGAGCAGCGATAGCGCGGGGGGGGGTGGTATTTAGTGTATGACATCATCTCCAGGTCCTGTCGACATTGCAAAGCCCTTCGGACCCTGGCAAATCCTACCCTATACTTAATTGCCATGACTCCCAACTGGCCCTGTTTAGGAGGGTCAGTCCCTTTTTCCTCCCCTTATGCCCCTCTTCTCTAGTAGCTCAGAATGTTTGCTGGGTATGGGGGTATCGCAGGGTTCTACAGCATTAAAAGTAACAATAATGTGTTTATAAACAACAAAAAAATGTTTATTAATTAAATTGTGTAAACAGAACACATTCTTCTTCTTCTATATCCCTTACCGAGTTACATAAATAGCCAGCGATGGGTCACAAAGTCACATGATGTGTTTTAGTGAAGCCCAGCCCCTTGCCACACCTCTAACCACACCCCTATTATTAAACAAACTACCCGCGGGTCATTTCAGATGATGGGAGTTGTGTTCCAGCCATCATTCGGCCTTTAATACGTATGACAGCTGCGTGGTCCCTTTAATTTATCATGGCGTCCCTGTTGAAATGCATTGGGGGGGGGCATTTAGCAGAATCCCCCCCAAACACATTCGCCTCTTTCCCACCCTCTTCAGCTGTTTTCCATGTAGAAGATACACGGGGTATTCGTACCACCAGTCAGCTGCAGCGTACTGCAGCTGCGACTATACAGACCCCCCTGCGCATGCGCCAATCAGTTGCAGGAATCGTTAGGGGATGATTCTTCTCCTCGGAGAAGGAGGGCAGCTGCAGCTCTGTAGCAGCAGCTTCTACCTCTGGTAAGTCCTTTATCTTTTTGTTTCTCTTTTTTTTTTTTAAAGAATGCATATTAAAAAACTCAGAAAGCTACATGCATTCCTATTGAGTGGGGTCTGCCAGCGACGTTAAACTGTCCCTTTAATTTAGCATTAACAGTAAAGCTAGTGTGACGGCGGCGGCGGCGGCAGCGCTGGCCATGATCCAAATGAGGCTATTTATAAAAAATGCCAAGGTCAGTAACTGAAGCTGAGAACAGGGATACGGCAAACAAGTTTAGTATATCCAGGGTACTGCACCTTCTCACATGGAGGGACTTTACCGCACACCAACAGACTGACTAGGGTTCTTTTGACCCCAGGGGGTAGGCTCTATTGTTTAATGGGCAGTATTAAAGGGACAGTGTAATGACAGACATTGACAGTGGTATACAGTGGTAGGAGTTATGCTGTACCACCATCAACTAGATTGTAAGATCGCATGAGCAGGGCCCTCTTCTGCTTTTGTGTTGGTTTGTTATGTGATTTTTAATTTTACTGACTGAATGTAACAGCGCTACGGAATCTGCTGGCGTTATATATATATATATGTGTATTCATATAATGTAATGTCTGACTCAGTATAAAGTGATGAGAGTTATGATCTACATACTAAGCCAGACACTGATGGCAGGACAGCATAACTCCCACCTCTATACACTGAACAAGACATTGACAATACGTGTCCGGGAAAACATGGCCAATGTGGTCACCCGGCCAAGGAAGCCCCCCCAAAACTACTTTAATCCCTGTAGCACCACTGTTAAGTGGTCACTGATTTCTAACACTAACACTATGGAGCCTCCATAGCCATGCCTCCTAACTGTCCTGATTTTTTCACTCTATCCTGCTGTCCCCCCCGAGCTCTACCTCTGCTTCTCGGTGGGATTCGGGACCAAAGATATACCCTAGTAACCGGTCCATTGTGCAGTGGGACACCAGGGTCCATTGTGCAGTGGGACACCAGGGGGCTTCGTCGCCTCCCCCCCCTTGGATTGCCGCCTAGGATAAGTCACTAGCCATAATAACTTATGGCAACTCTCTTAAAGGGTTAAAATGTAATTAGGTTTTAAAAGCGCAATTCTCTTAACATGTAAAAACTCTTCAGTATATAAGCTTTTAATGACAGATGGGGGTGGAGCGGCTTTTTGTGAAAGGCATCGTATCTTTGTGATGTCCTCCTGTACAGACTCGTATCCATCCTCCCAGAAATGGTCAAAATCAACGAGGAAATACCCAACAGGCAAGTCTGAATTCTATACATCGGTAAATCCATCCTTCCCAAGTGTCCCTCTTTTGGGATGGACAGTCCCTCTATCGGGCCCAAATCCCCAATGTCCACGTGTGTTGTGTTCAGTAGATCCACACATAAATAGAAACATATTTATCGTCAGTGCCACCCCTGCATCATAAGAGTAACAGTTCATTTTATGGAACAAAGTTCTAAAAGTGTTACAATCGCCATGGAAACCAATGGAATGTTTCTTGCTATAGCCAAAAATGTGTCACTTTGCACCAAAACTGATCACATTAAGCATGACCCCATCCGTTCTTATAGGAATTCATGTAGACCACGGTACAATCTGATCGCTTATATAGTTATCAATCAAGATCTCCGAGACAGTTGGCAGCTACACATGATTTGGTCTCATTTTAGTGATATCGAAGGTGCTGGGTACAACCAAAAATGTCCTATTGCGAACGCTGAAAGGTTTTTGAGTCCCGGATAAATCCCTCTGTGAGCAGCTGTTTTTGCTTAAATGGGAAAACTTTCCAAAAAGTTAGGTAATAAAAATTACGTTCAGTTTAACTCTTTCCTGCCAGAGTGTTTAAGCATAAACTGGCTACTATAACCCCTTAAGTCCCCTTTAACCCTTCTACCCCCAGCGATAACAATAAAATCCACTGAAACGTAACACCGCGTAACTCTTTAAGTGCTGACAAGTGTGCAAAGCATTCTTTTCTTTTGCAGCTACTACATAAGGATAACTGTTGGCATCGGCTTGACTACAATTCCCATCATGTTTCAGTTGGGAACTCTTGTGGTTATAGTGTGTGCTTTGTATTCATTATGTTACAAGTTATGCTCTTAATCAGCGTTCATTCTCCTTTATCAGCTTGAGGCTTCTAACCATCCCAGCCATCGTAATGCGTTGGTACCAGCGAGGCTTCATTCTCTCCTCCGGGATATGAGCTCCTTGAGGCATCGTCCATGGCCCTACAGACAGAATCTACTTGTGCAAGACGGAAAATCTGGCCAAAACACCCAACATCTTACATTTTTGTGAATTTATATTCATAGGTCCAGACAAGCTAACTTTTAAGACTCTGATCCCTGAAGAGGATGGAAAACCAATCTAACGTTCAAATTGGATCCCTGCAGTGGATGGAACTTCGGAACCAGAAGACATTTCAAAGCCTGGTACATCTAGATGTGTGCCCCTCGGCCCCGCTGTGCATCTCAGCCGCTCCAGGAGGCACGGAGAGTCTGCCCCATGGCAAGCGGGTAAAGGCAGAGACCCACTCTGTTAATGCCACTTTCTGCCACATTCAGGGTTACCCCATGTAGGGGGAAGAGCGCCGGTCGCAGTCACAGCACTTTTCGCTTGCAATTGTGTATTTATTGGCCTGGAAACACTGGCTCCGACCTCCCTGTTATGTAATCATTGACTGCAACAGCCTTACAGAGCAGCTCGGATATCAATGTCTGTTATCCTCACTCCCCATGCTCTCTTCTCTCCACTCGCTCTATCCCCACGATTTCTCCTCTTCGCCTATTCTTCATGTTCTTCTACCACTTTTCTCCATTCTCAGCTCCCTGTGCTCTACACTCACCTTGTTCACCTCTCTCTACTTCTCCCACTGTCCTCTTTAAACTCCCTACGTTGTCTTCTTTCCACAACCCCATGCTCTCTCCTCTCTCCACACTCTTCTTTTCCTTTTTTCCATTCTCCACAATCTTTGTCCCTTGTCCTCTCATTTGTCCCTCTGCTGTCTATTGTCCCACCTTCTATCCCTGAATCTTTGCCGCTCAGAATGTCAACTCATTCTCTAGTCCAAAGGTGAAGCTACCATTATTATTAAAGACTGCGCCCTGGGCTAGCATGATGGATCATGTGGAGAAGCAACCATAGTTGGGCCTGGTTGGGCCAGGCTGAGGGGACTTCTCCTTGGTTGCCCATACATTGTCCATACTGTGTCTATTCTCCTCTCCATGCTCCCTATTCTCTTTCCTTCTTCTATTCTCTTTCCTCTCTACTTCTTTCTCCCTGTTGACTTCACTCCACCACACCTCATCTCCCTTCTACCCCAATCTCTATACCGTCCATGTCTTCTCTCCCTTCCCCTCGCTCTGTTTTTCGATAGCATCTGGAAAATTGCAGGTAGATTAGGAGGAATTTCCCCTACAATTTCGTTTCACATGATACAGGCCAAATAATTAGCTCTACCATACATTCTTTTGGATCATTTTAAATTGGCCCTCCTAAGGATGAGTAAGTTGTATAATTGATTTACGGTATTTTTCGATTGACCTATTTAAACCCAATTCTGTTTGAAACAACGATACCGAGTGAGCTGCTGTGAATGAATGAATGAGGCATCTAGAGTTGTAGCTCCATAAAAGAATTCCATAAAAGAGTGTGGCGGCTGGCAGCATTCAGGATAATTACGGACTTTTTAATTGTTGTTCTGTAAATGCCATTTACTTCTCAACATGAGCAGGTAACACCCAATATGTGGACAGAACAACACACCCTTTCAAAGAAACAGACGGGGAACGTCCCTACTACATACATCCATTGCGGGTGATAGAGGCTGTATAATATACTCGGGGATTCTCAAGGTTTCACTCTGAGTCCCATATTCTACACTCCATTTAACGTATATAAGACTCCTTATAGCTGCCTTTGTTACCAGTATACTACTTGAATACAGGTGAGTCGATTAAATGTATGAATAATGAAAGGTCAAGGTTATACATTTGCTACAATAAACTTTAATTAACTAATATGCCATTTTTACATGATAGTAAAGCTCTTTTTAAGTGGGAAAAAAAGAAAAATAATGTCTTTCAAACTTCCCTGCACAAGAAACATCTCTTTGGTTACTCTAATGCCCCATCCTCTCTGACAACTGCCCATACCCATACTACTATGGGGCATTGTTGGGTCACTATGGGGCATTATTGGGTAACCATGGGGCATTATTGAGTCACTATGGGGCATTATAGGGTTACTATGGGGCATTGCTGGGTCACCATGGGGCATTATGGAGTCAGTATGGGGCATTATTGGGTCACTATGGGGCATTATTGAGTCACTATGGGGCATATTGGGTCATTATGGGGCATTATCGAGTCACTATGGGCATTATTGGGTCATAATGGGGCATTATTGGGTCACTATGGGGCATTATTGGGTCATTATGGGGCATTATCGAGTCACTATGGGGCATTATCGGATCATTATGGGCTTATAGGACATTATCGGATCACTATAGGACATTATCGAGTCACTATGGGGCATTATCAGATCACTATAGGACATTATTGAGTCACTATGGGGCATTATCAGATCACTATAGGACATTATCGGATCACTATGGGGCATTATTGGGTCACTATGGGGCATTATTCAAGGAGAAGAAATGGGTACCTTCCTGGATCCCCCCAAATAATTCCAATTGCCTCGTTAAACTCTTACTCTCGTGCATTCTGTTAGGGTCAAACATCTAGCAAAAGGAAACTGTTTAATAGAATGTAGCGAGATAACAAAGTGAAAATATGGTCAATTCCACGTTCCTCCAACGTTCTCACTCTCTGTACTTCACACCCGATTACACATTAACAGAAAAATGTTTTCGAGATCTATTATCCCTTCTAGTTGCCGTCATATCATGTGACAGCAGAGATAACCATTGATAGGTTTGTGATAAAATACAATGCGAGATTAGAAGCGACATGGAATTTTGATTACGGTAATGTTACGGTATAATAAATCTCTAATATGCTTTGAAGCGTATCGCAGTCACGCAGTCATGTGTTCCCACTTGACAGTAAGTCAGGTTTATCGGGCTAGAAGCTGCGGACACGCCGTTGAGAGCGCTACTCCAAGGTTGGCAGAGACCCAGCGCCTGATAGACATCTGGGCAAAGTTTGCCCCTGGTTGGCATTCTGAAAATCAGCACGTCTAGAAGATGGGAATTAGTTATTAAAAATAATTTGGCCGTGATATGTTATACACTTTGGACTGTCTCATTGGGCTTTGGGTCACGTTATTGCAGATCTTGCAATATATTAAAAAGAGGGCAGGGTGTCCCAGGCTGTAACCCAGGGGCAACTGTACCGGAGGGGGGGGGTAGGGAGCGATGGCAGGTCCTGGGACACTTAACTAGAGGCAGGTCACCCTATTGGATCCAAATTCCTGTTACCCTTCTTCCCTCCCCTGATGCCCCTCTTTTGTAGGAGCTCAGAATGTTTGCTGGGTATGAGGGTATCAGAGGGTTCTACTGCCCTAAAAGTAACAATAATGTGTTTCTAAACAACAGACAAAACAAAATATGTTTATAAATTAAATGATGTAAACACACAATAAGTGAAAACATAAGGCTATCTAAAATGGGGGGGGGGGTTAGCAAAGACTGCTCTTGCTTGGTGTTCCATTCTAGGACCGGCCCTGAAAGAGGGCCACTCACAACGTTCCAAATATAGCCTGCAACAAGGCTTGTGGTAGTCATTTCTGCTCATGAGTAACGGATACACACCAGCCCAAGTTCAGCAGCGTTAAACTGTAGCCTCGATCTTTATTTCTAAGCAAAACGGGGGGGGGGTATTTTAATTTACCGAGAGGGTAGTAGGTAGGTGGAACAGCTTCCCGACAGATGGGGTAGAGGCTAGAACTGCAAGGGGATTGAAACCTGCATGCTGTGCTAAGACCCCATAGAATGAAGCAACATTTGACTCTTGAGACTTCAGCTCTGTATCCTGACGCGGCCGACTCTCTAGATCCGTTTAACTTCTAGACTCAGCTTTTTTCTTTCTTTTTTTTTTTTTTTTTAACACAAATAACCAACGTGGAGTTCAAATGCAATCATCGTGTCTAAGTAAACCGGCCGCATGTATTTATTTTCCCTAAATTCCTCTTTAACCGTAAGATAAGCACTCCTTAAATTATTCCATATCTTAATTGTCTTAAGGAATCCGATGATTTGGGGGTTATGCGCAGCTGTGGAAACAGTATATTTAGAGAGGCTGAATGGGCAATTAACCGCCAATTCTCTAATTTCAAAATTTCTCCTTCTGGCTTTTGTCAGAATGAGAAGGTGCATGATTTACAATAATTACGGTATCACGATTGCGGCGAATTCCCTCCCCATCTGGCTGCAATTTATACGTCTGTTCGAGTCAAATATAATTGGGACGTAAATTAAAAAGGACTGCGGACGAGGAGTATACAGAAGGGGCGAAGTCTAGCGGCTCAGACAAACATTGTCATTGTTTATGTACATGAGAGACCGCTCATACCGCCAGGACGCACAGCCACGTCATATCTGTAGCTTCTATCACCACGATTAAACTCCAACACCCATTATACTCAGCCAGTACTCGGGGCAAACTTGCAATACTTCAGGTGTTGCCCTTTTTTTTTTATGGCCGATTCAGTAGCGCTGTCACAAATGGGGACCGTAAAGGTAAAATTCCAAATTGAGAATGTATAAAATTGACGGGGGAGAGTTTATCTTGTTTTCCCTCTAAAACATTAAGTGTAATTTGTCGCCGCCTGGTAAACAAACCGAAAATCTGCCGTTTTACTCCTTCCTCTGAGGTTGTGATCTCATAAAATCAACACAAAAATAAACCAATGAAGAAGCTACTACAGGGCCGTCCCCAGGCATATTCTTTCTTGATAGGTTTGCGGAGAAAACTCTCTACCTCCGCTAATCTATCTCGGAGAACCCGTCTCCCCAGATGACCCCTTCACACATCTTTTTTTGGTGGCAAAGGTGGCACAGGCAGGCTGTCTGGGGCGAAAATGGCACAACCAGGCTGTTTGGGGTTACAGAGAAACTGTTTGATGGCAAAGATGGCACAGAGAACCCAAGGGCACTGACAAGCTATTTGGTGGCAAAGATGGCACGGACAACCTGAGGGCACCGACAAGCTGTTTAGGGACATAGATGGCACAGACAGACTGTTTGGGGACATATGACATCTTTCTTTACACGGTTTGCAACTTTTTCAACCACCTACCTGCCGCTCTTGGATCATGTCCACAAGATCAGGTCCGGTCCCAGTGTGCAGACTTCATCTAGGTGTCGTGAGAGACTAGCAACGTCTCTGCCTCCTCCAGCCCCCTCTAACTGGAGGTCCATTAGTATGGCCGCCATTTCATTTTTTAGATAAAAACAGAGGAGTTTGTCTCCCCAAACCGGGCCCCCTAGGACAAGAGGGCCCCTTACAGCTGTTGTTCCTCCTTGAGTGTGAGAGATTGTGAGCGAGAGCATGAGAGTGAATTTATTATTCATAATATAACATAATAGATGTGGGCATCGTTTTGGCGGGAGAGCAGCATTTCGTCCTTGAGGTAGCACAATGTCTTGGGCCGGCCCTGGTGGCGATGACCTATCGCTGCGCGCTTCTGTGTCACATGACAACTGAGCGTTCCCTGAAAAATGTGACGTGATTATAGAACCATTCCTAGAGAGGGTTTGAACATTCAGCTTGGACAGGAATATTGTTTCCAGTGCATTCATTGGAGCGCTTTCAATGCAGGATGTACTGCACAGGTCTGTAGGAGGCCTGCTTCGGCCTGCTGGCTCTAATGACTCCGGGCACCAGTATATGATGTCATAAATCAGAGCTGTGGCGTTTTGGGGCCCATATGGAGCGCATTACCAGGAGGGAACTGTGGAGAACGAATAAAGGAGACTCAACAGAAGAAGACTCTGCTGGTTGCTATGGTGAGTGCTCTACTTTCAGCTATTGTTGCTAGGTTAGTTAAGTGGTTTATCGGGTAACTCACCCGCCATACAGGCGGTTCATGTCTTGTTGGGGCCCCATCTCTGTACTGCGTGTAGTAAGCATGCGGAAAGACCATGAAGCTGCCACCTGAGGACTTCTGCTGCCTCTTTCCTACCTGTGGGGCCATCGCCTGCCTCCTTCACCTCCTGCAGGGCTTGTTGTTCCTCCAAACTCGCCCTTTTGTGCTGGCGGGCACCTAACACTCTCTGCCCCCCCTTGATTTTGAAATGAAGCCCCTTTTAGTTGTTTTGGGACCCGTAAAAATAGGGTTCCCTCCTGTTTCGGTTGTAGAAAGGTGTCCAAGGTTGGAGGCACCTCGTATTATTGTTTTATAGGTAAATAGGATTTCAGCCCTTCTTGCCTAACAAGGAAGGCCTGGCAAGGGGGCTTAGTCTGATTCAAAAATTTGGGGGCGCTACCTTGTTGTTCTGTTTTCTAGCAGTTCTAGAGTAGCGACCAGAATGTCCAGCGTAGGAAGGGCTTTAGGTGGAGCTTTCTTCATGACTGGATCCTTAGGTTTTCCATACATTCTCTTGCATTATTGGATGCTTGGATTTTCTATACATTGTCTTTCCTTCATGACTGGATCCGTTTATGGATTTTCTATACAGTCTGTAAATGTGTTCTGGGCATGCATTGTGTGCATGGCGCCATGTTCTCTGCCAAATGTGGATTTGCCCCCCACCAGTCTGAATGTTGCCAGACTGTCAGCTCCATTTGGACAGCCCTGGTGTACAGACACAGCTTGTCGAGGATTCCTGTCTCACCGGGCGTTTAGAGACAGCTCTCCATCAGGGAGTGTCAGACACTGGGTGGAGATTGACAGATTGAGTGTATCCTAACAAGAAGCTCTCACTTCAAAGCATCTGCCGGGGACTGACGGGGGCGTAATTTCTATGCCCTTCTTATACTGATCATGCACCGTACTGATAGACAAAACACAGCCAGACGTACAAAGCAGCCAGTGTATTCGCAGAAATTCCATATAAAATAAGACGTTACTAATAAAAAATTATAAATGTATCTGTCTGACTGCTATGCCGTCTCCTGTTACGGCGTGTAAAAGTGTTAATATTTTTATACGCTACCATTGAAAAGTTTGGGGTTACTTCAAAATGTTCTTATTTTGAAAGAAGTGCAAATTTGGATTCAGAAATCCAATCAGAAATCCAGCGCAGACAGGGTTAATGTAAATGACTTTTGTAGCTGGAAAATGACTTTTGTAGATGATTTTAAATGGAATCTCTTCATAGGCGTACAGAGGCCCTTTATCACTCCCATCACTCCTGTGTTCAAATGGCCCTTTATCACTCCCATCACTCCTGTGTTCCAATGCCGCCCTTTTATCACTCCCATCACTCCTGTGTTCCAATGGAGCCCTTTATTCACTCCCATCACTCCTGTGTTCAAATGGCCCTTTATCACTCCATCACTCTGTGTTCAATGCCCTTTATCAACTCCCATCACTCCTGTGTTTCCAATGGCCCCCTTTATCCACTCCCACACTCCTGTGTTCCAAATGGCACGTTGTGTTCCCTGATCCAAGTTTAAGTTTAAAAGGCTAATCGTTGGAAACCCCTTTTTGCGATTACGTTACAGCCAGAAATGTCCTTGTTTTCCATGAAAACAGCTCAGCGACCCCAAACTTTTGAACAGCGGTGTATGTTCATGTTTTGTTTCTTTTTCATGTTTTGGGAGCGCTCTCCACAAAAATGTTTCAAATCTTGTTTTAATTTTGGCAAACTTGTTTTTTCACTGCATAGATTTCATTAATAGTTAATGTCTTGTTCAATAAAGAAGATGCCTATTAAGCATTATATTAGAAAACGTGTTAGGGCTTATGAACTAAAGGTCTAAACTAGCAGCCAACTCCCAAGTGTCCCTGTATAGTTTAACCAGTCCCTCTTAGGAACCAAAATCCTGCTTCTTGAATATGTATTTTTTATATCTATTCCATGTAGTCTAAGTCTTGTATAGCCACACAGATTAGAAAATCAATTCAAACTTCATAGTTTTGTGACAATATTGATAACAAATTTAAGAATGTGCTTATTTACCAATGGCCAAATTTCCCTTTTTTTCCTTCCTTCCTCCCTCTCTCTCTTATTTCTCCCTCTCTCTCTCTCC
>VKOC01000010.1:5951613-6021828 GCA_009364415.1 Spea multiplicata
AATATTGATTATGGATACCTATAAAGATCACTGCTGGTTCTAAGGGCCCGTAAAACTCCCCTTTGGATGTGACGGCCCCGTAGAGCTCTTTATTGGTTCTGATGGCTTGTAAAGCTCCACTTTGGATGTGACGGCCCTGTAGAGCTCTTTATTGGTTTTGATGGCCTAAAAAGTTCACTGTTGATTCTGAGGGTCTTGTAGAGCTATGGCATCCTGATTTGAAGTATCTTAATTAGGGTTTTTTTGTCTTCTTTTGGATCAAGAATAGGAAGGTTAGTTAGAAGGGTTGAATTTTGATGGACTTCGGTCTTTTTTCAACTTTATGTACTATATATCACCATGTTCCTTCACTAACCCAACGATCTCAGGAGCTCATGAAGAAGTCACTATTATGCGGCCATAGGGCCTCTGACACCTAGAGTCTTTGGTGCCCCATCCTGCATGTACTTTGGTTGTAGTTCCCCTAAACCCTGTTTGGTGCTCCTTTTTATGTCTTTCCGCATTTTTATTGTCTAGCCCCATTGGATTGTGCGTCTTTGTAGATAATTCCCTAAACCTAACCTAAACCTGCAGGGTGACTCCATGAGAACATTAAAACATAGGAACAGCAGCATATTATTATTATTATTATTATTATTATGAAAATATTATTAAGAAGGCAGTAATTTCCCAAAAAGTAAAATGGCTCCAGACAACAATGAAACCAAACAGACCACGAAGATGAGAGTTGGAAACTCAGCCAAATGAGGACGTTTTTTACCGGAATACGGCAGCCGTAAACATATAATTTCCCACAAATGGTTACCTGTATCCAACAGGCTCTTCCGAGCTCCAGGCTGCCTTTAAATGCAGAGTGGATTATATGAAATTATAGTGATATAGGCCTTTTTAAATAAATGCAATACTCACTTTTATCAGAGACGCTAATCGAAACCCCTTTGCTTTCTCTTTGCCAGCATTTTCATTCAGACAGTTACCGATGGCCAATACATAATGGAGAACGCCTTTAAAAGCCTGGCTTTTCAGCAGCTGATCACATGCTTTGATTTTCTGGGAGAGAAGCTGCAGACACGCACACAAAAAATCCATTAAGTCACATTAATCATAGGTAACAATAGTGTGCGGGCTGCTTCATCCGCCGTGGGGGGCCGGACGCATTTCCACGCCAGGAACAGCCAGGGCTAATGCCTCCATCAGCCAACAATTGTGGGGAGTGCAATAATGCGCTGGCAGCGGAAGAGTTACAAGTCTAAAAACAAAGTTACTTTGTAGCTAAAACTCTCGCGGTTTGGATTCCGAGTCATTTCAACCCAAACAACCAAAAGTTTTAAGATGAGAGATGGAAAAGGGGTATGTAAGCGCGCTCAATATTGTTATGGTTACACTTCTAAAACTCACACCTAGAAAGAAGCGCGTAAGGTGCCGCAGAATTTAAATGATTATTATAAAAGTATTAACCCCAAACTTTTTAAAGGAAAGCAGCTGCAACTTTATTCTTTGTAAACTAAAAATGTTTCAATGCATTTACCCAGAATTCCAAGAGTCCAGCCGATTCCATGGCTGCCTTCTATTACACTTTGTGACCTTCAGGTATTTTTCCCTCTGAATGCGATGAATAATTGTATAATATTGCGATTTCTGAGCAGAAAGTATTTCTCTTATTCAATGTGAGGGCAAGATGTCAAGGCCAGACCGCGGCATCAAAACGCGGCTGTAACTGCTTCATGCGACGCATGCTTATTTTCACTCAATATTCCCATTTACGATGATTTATAGCCTGTTATTTAGTGCATCTGTTTGCAAATGCGGTGCTCAGCCCTGGAATGTTTGGGGGGTTTTCCCCCCAGATTTTATTGAAAATCAGATTTTAGAAAATAATGCTTTTGAGTAAATGATCTATTGTTTAAGTCTCACCTTTTGCAGATCGTCCATGTACGCCGGCAGCTCCCGGACGGAGAGGATGGTGTCCAGTCTCTGACACAGGTCGGGGATTTTGCACATCTGTAAAAATATTTAAAAAATTCAATAAAACAAAAAAGAAAGATGACACTTGTAAAAAAACAATATATTATTGTTATTCACAGAATTGACAGGTTTGGAGCCGCCACAGAATTGTAAGGGAAACATACATTTCTATAATTTTTTTTAAACTTTGCTACGGACGTAACAATCACAAACTGGAAGATTTGTACTGAAGTTTTAAAAGAAATGGTTGCAAGAGAAAATACATAAATATTTTTAAAAAATAGCATTTTCCTTCCTGCACTTTTCCACATATAGCGAATCTTGTAACTATTCATGCGTGTGTTCTCCGCGTGACTCTGTTTTACATACATTGGGGGTCCGTTCACTTCATATTATTCTGTGAAACAATGGTAATTTCTCATGAAGTGTCCACCAATGAAAACAATAACCCCCCCTAAAGAATAGCATTTTGGGATGTAAAATTGATTTGAAATACATATTTACCTCCAGCATGAACTGATCGACGATGTGCAATTCAGAGGGAGACCCTTTAAAACTTAGATACATATTTTTATCTTTCAGCGAAGGGACATATCTGAATAATAGAAGAACAGGAGACGTTTTATAAGATTCAGGTCTAGAAAAAACCGTTAAACATCATTTATATATTTATTTATGTGATCACGTTACAGCAGAAAATTCTTGAATATTATTTTTTTCTCATCGACCTGCCACTCACATTTCTGGTTTCTGGGATAGGAAAGCTTGTTTCAGTTGTGGTTGAAAGATATATTTTTTACTTCTAGTTTTGTCGCCTGTGGCTTAATATATGTACGTGGAGCAATGCTGTGGCGGAGCTAATTCCTTCCGTTTAATCTCGACGTAACATTTGGGAAATGCGCACGTTTTCCACTGCAGGCCATGCTAAATGATTCCGTTTACTTATGGAGCGCCGGCAGATCACCTCATTCACCCCCACATTAGCATTTTCACGTGTATTAGGAGCAAGGGGTTATTGTTTACCATAATCAGAGGCCTGGGGTAATATTCAGCTCCTGCACTGTGATCTATAGTCGCTACGGCTCATTTTATTGTCAGTTAACGTCGGAGTATTATGTTTTATGAATAACGTGATTCGGTGAAGAGCTGTTAGAGGCTCCGTCCTGCTCGTTAGGTGGAACTGAGCTGGAGACGATTTAAGCCCCGCTCCACCTTCAGCTTCTAAAACGCATTTAATCCCAGGACCCCCCAAATGCAGCAGGACAGTTTGTCTCACGCGCGGTTCTCAGGATTAGGATTGGTCCCACAGTCATCTGACCCACTGCTAAATGCCAAAGGGTTAATATAAATGCTACCTATAGACCTAATACACTGCAATAAAAAACAGGAACCTTTTCCCAAGGGCTTACATTCTAAAGTAAATAAGGGGTGGGATTCAGGACGTTTAAATGCCACCGGAGCTTCCTCCTCTGCCAGAGGGATGCATGCGCATATCCAGCCACACCACAGCTTGCAGATATATAAAGTATCCCTCACCTTCTTAGATTTACCAAGTGTTTGTCCTTCAAACCGCCGTCACGTTCGTGTAAAATTAATAATTTTTCTGTGAGCTCCGTGGGGTCCACGTGGAAACTTTTCAGAACGATATCTGCAGGAGAAGAGGTATCGATGAGGAGACAGGAGGCCGTAAAGCCATTACCAAGCCTTGAAGAAGACTAGTGAGGGGCGGTGGGCACGATCCCCCGGAGGAAGGGGAATCGCAAGAAGAGGGGAGCTTTAATATCGGCACGTGCTGCTTCAAATACATGTGAACGTATTTAGTTACTGTTTACTAATTCATTAAAAAAAAAAAACTTTATTTCCACAAATAATCCTCCATAAACTCGGTTCATTAAATTAGTCATAATAGAAGCCGGGTGACTTACTGAAATTGTGCGCAATTTTATGATCTAAGAGGATGTTTTGCTGTTTTGTGATATCAGAGTTTTCATAGGGAATCCCCGTTTCCTGACTCTGGAAATGATCCAGAATCCTTTGCCAATCAATCCTCTTCTGGTTCTGCGCAGCCCACATGGATTTACTAATCTGTGAGTAATAAGATTAAACCTGGTCAGACGCTCGTCGCGTTTAGGAGAATATGGGACGTCACTGAAGTCTCCCTTTCAGTCTGCACTCTGTGGTTTGATAATCTGCTTGCTCTTTTAATTGAAATGTTAATGGTGACCCATTTCTTGTTCCCAATGCACTACCCGCGTACAACAACCAAGACCCCGTTCAAGCAGAGTGTCTACAACGAGATAGACTCATTGAGCGACTGATCCACTTGGTACCCATAGGATATTTGTATCCCTGTTGTACCCCGGTCTACATCACAGTCTTACCGCTTACCTTTTCTTGGGGCACTCTGTCCCAGTGGAAGGCTTTGGCCCTCTGTGGTGTTTTTGGTAGCTTTCCACGGACATGTGGGGGCAACGGCGGCGGTGGGGTCGGTTTGGAAATCATAAGGTATGTTGGAGACAGAGGAACGTTTGCAGCAGGGTTGAGGGTCTCCTGCTGGGTCGTATGCGGGACAAGTCTTTCATATTTCATATCATTTGTAGATTTGGAGGCATCCTCCATCTTGTTAGTTGTAGAGGAGTCTTGTTTTGGGGATTGTTGCTCTTTTTCATGGCCCTTCATGTGAAGTGGCTTTACCCCGGGACTGAGCAGAGGACTTGCCAGCTCCTGGGCGCAGTGCTCCTGCAGGAGGGAGACCCAGTCATCACGCATGCTCACACTCTGGCCGGGGTTCCTGGTCTGTTCGTTCATGGGAATTCGGAATCTAGAAATAGTTATTGTCAATTAAATTAAAGGAGCCGTAACATTGGGAGACGCTTGTTGATGGGAATGCAATGGGATTCTGACAGTAGATGGACCGGTGGTTCCCAACGTAGTCCTGAAGGAGCACCAAACTGGTCAGGTTTTTAGGAGCCGCCACAATCTGTTCCAGTACGGAGATTGCTAAAACCAGTATGGTTTCTCGCCTCGAGGACAGGGTTGGGGACTGCGCATGACCAAGCTGGGAAATAATTTGCTAATTTCTAACAAAGTACAGAACTAAGACATTCTGGCACCACGGTTTTATTAACTGAGCTGCTTATAAGTTATCTGATGAATTTAATTTCCCAGGATAGCCGCCCCGCCATACGTCCTTATAAAAGAGCTGCCTTTCCACCCCATTTACCTCCCAGATATTCTCATCTTCTGTGGAAGGATATTGACCGTTAATCCGATTGAATTTGCGGCTCTATATTGTTAGGTGTCAAAATTAACGGCGAGAAATGGCCAGGATGGGAGACGTCCCCAGCTTTGTTTAACTGCCCGAGACGAGGACTCATTAAAGTAAGACAACCAAAATAATGGGACTGGGCAATGCCCCTCGCAAGGGCCGCTCTGCTGGATTTGACCTTAACCGACCCCACTAGTTCATCCACTCTGATGAGGTGAACATGAAGGGACTGCAGAACCTGTGCAGGGAGCTGTGTATGGAGGGGCATTTAGGAAAGATTAGGAGAATTTTTTTTTTCAGAAAAACAAAGTTTGGCTATAGATGCCGCGCACCATGTTCAGTGCAATACGTCTCGATACATACGTGAAGCTACTCCCGCCGCCTTGTAACGTGAAGATCGGAGAATCGTTATCATCACTGGACGAGACACGATATTCAGACAGATTCAAGCTGTTCCTGACGGGGTCCAGCGTCTCCTGAGCACGGAAAAACTCAAACTCGTCCTTCCTAAGCTTCACCAGGTACCTGAAACACGAGGAAGTCATCTGAACACATCCTTAGAGGGCTCTTCTTTTTAAAAAAAGGCCAAGTACATCCACATATATAATTGCAACAAAAAGCTATTTATTTAGCCCATCTCAAGACAAAGCCGACATTTCAACCCTAAATGAATGGGTCTTCAATAAGGGCAAAAAACAAAAAGAGAAAGCAGGCCTCAGACAGAAGAGGTTTCAATATAAAGAAGAGACCTCTGAGGTCCTGATAATTCACATGACATAAAAAGTTTTTCCATAATTTTCCATAATTTTCAAATCCTGTGGCTTTGTCTACTAAATGCAGCTGGTTAGACAAGGTCTGTATGTCAAATAAAAAAAAAATACTTTTTATTATTATTATTACTTTTATTCTGCCTGATGTCCAAGTCAAGTAGGAAGAGGAGATGTAGTGAAAAGAAGCTCGTCCGACGGGGCCAAACATTTCTCTGAAGATTAATAACCCCGGATGCGGGTTTAATAAGTAAATGGACCTTTCAGCATTATATGGATAACATACAAGTGTTTGATGGCATTAGGAATCTCTGCCTCTGCTACATATTGCGCTATCAACAACTCAAAAGAAGCCACTGTGTGTCCCCTCTGCTTTTAGGACCCCATGACAGCAGGTATTAAGGAAAAACATGTTGAGGTCTATGAATCCAGTGGAAGACAGACCTGTCCCCCAAATACATGCCGGCTGCACCTACAAGATCTGTAAATATGATAATAATTAGAATTAAATGTTATAATAAGAAAAACTCTTGGTGCCCCCCAAGCGGGGCGTAACTTTCCAGGAATGTGTGTACGGGGGGTATGTGGTGTATACAATGTTTGCTTTCAAAGGTCACCTTATTCCATGTCTACAAGAGAATCAATATCACAGATATTGCGATCCTGCAGCCGGGTATATCGCCCACGGCTGTTAATATAACTTTCAAAGGAAGCCTCTCGTATCACACACAACATGCGTGGATCACAGATAACACGGATCTGTCACCTGAATAACACCATTAATGGATGCAGCACAAAAAGCACTTTATATGGATTGTTTGAACTGGTTCAGAAATGTAAGATTCCATGTAATGTTCCTGGAGTCGTTTCAACCCAAAACTAATTCTCCTCTTTTTTTGCTGAAATTGCACATAAATTTGGAGGCTTTAAAAAGATGCAAAACAAACGGTTATTTTGGGGTTGTCAGATACATTTATCCCAAGCTTTACTGATTCCATCCAAACTTGCGCAGATTCACCTGGAAACCCATTGTACGTGAATTTTAACTGATTGAAGGCAAACAAACTCTCTCCACAACATGAGCACAAAGGTCACATCCTCGCGCAGAATGTCTCATTACTCCATAAATCGAATTTAAAGATCGAATATTTCGCACAGAATTTTTATCCTCATTAATTCAGGAACCACGTTTCGCAGAGACACAGAATGTGTATAAATATTTCAGTCTTGGGTTTGCGTGGAAGGCTCACGATCCGCTCCATGTAACGAGATTGTTTTCCCGTTTGTAATTATGTATCATTAAAATCCAGCAGAGTTCTAGTGAAACTGACGTTCTACAAGCTCTGGGCTTCATAATCAAACCAATTACTGGGTAAATGTTTTGCCATGCGCAGTAATGGCCTCCCATGTCCTCCTGTGTCCTACTTCCAGGGCCAGAGATATGGATATTACATTGAATTTTAACCCCCCCCCTTACATTCTACGTTCAAAGTGTTTGTTGTCTGACCGGTTGTGTTTATACGATGAGAAGTAATAAAGCTCATACTTCACCCATGATTCCCCATGACACGTGTGTTCTAGATGTTCCAACATGCCTTCGAGAATCACATCGGACTGAGCGTGTCTTCTGGCGTAAGACCTCATGGGGGACACTTGGCCATTACTCTGAATGATAAAGTTCATAATCCGGATTATCTAAATTCAGAAAAACAAGGAGTAAAACACTGTGTAAAGCAATACGCGATTTACTGCGAAACCACAAGATGATGATGTCATCAATAATCACACAAACTGAGGTGTTTTTCTTGGATCCTCTGCTATATTTAGTTTTTTTGGCTCTGTTTGGTTGGTTCCACCAAGTGTAACTCTATAAAATGATTTCATAATGACGATCTGGGTCACTCTTATATTCTGGCTAAAGGGAGCTTGCTCTGGACCTGATGAAAGGAATGAGACCCCGAGATCCAGCATTCGGTGGAGAAGGTCTCCAGGCGATTAGTTCCAAGGATTATGTCCAAAAAACATCACCCCAAGGGGTTTCTTCCCCAATTTGAACAAGATCCCGGGTGGAATGCGTAACTCGACCCTCAGGGAGACGGCTTGTAGAAGCTCAATGATCTGGGAAGTCCCTTAACTTACAGTTTCTTTGTCTTCCAGACAAGCCGCTTCCAGCTCATAATCGTGGTGTCCGTAAAACGAAATGAGAAACTTCAGTCCATTGTTGTTGTGACAAGACCTAACCTGGGCGAACGGGAACTTCCTCTTCAGGTTCCCCTTCTCGATGTTAAAAATCATTTGTGTGTAAAAATCAATCTGGAAAAAAAAAACGGAAACCACATCCCACTGAATGATTTCTCTAATAAATCCATAAATTAACTGAACGTGCTAAAATTAAATCAAATATAAACTCTTCATTATTGTTATTTTCTAGAGATTTTTGCACTTGCTTCAAATGGGAATACATTTCACACCCGGAATCTGATTCATTTCTTCTAACGTTTGGCACAAATGAAATTGTAAATGTTTTGTGAAAATAACAAATAATAAATTGTGCTGATTGCTAAATATTTTGTTTTTTATCCCCATTCAAGGTGGGGTTGGCAGTTCTGACACAATTTCAGGGGCGACCAATGCACAGATCCCCAGTAACTACAATCCTCAGAATCCTTCTCTAGCTTTACACGGCGTGATAGGGGCTGCACCTGTTCCCAATAACTTAAAAGATGATTTTATTACTGAACGGAAGAGGGATGCATCGCCAAACCAAGTTCACATTTTATCTTTAATTGTGAATTTGTCCCAGAGTTTTCGGATTCCTCTAATTAACATGTAAACAATTAATTAATGTTATTCCGAAGTCCTGGTGCGTCTGCTACCCCTCAAGGCATTTATTAAACGCTAAAGTTTTTCTCTAATGTGAGCTCTCTAATGAGGTCTCTCTCTCTATCCTTAGCCCTGAGCCCTGAGTCTTGAGTCTTTTACTTGCCGGCCAAGCTGGTCAGTTGCCGGTGTTTGTATTAGAAGAATAACATGTTACCCCCAGCTCACTGTCCCCCCCGAGACGCCGCAGGCTGTGCTATTTAGACTTTAAATGTATGAATCCTTCCAGGTCTGAGGGATGGACAGAGAGTTTGGCAAAAGAGACGTATTATCTTTCTGTACATTACGACGAGCTGCCACATTACCTGTAGTATGCGCTTCTGCCACCGGTACCTATGTTTATAGACGGTGAAGTTGTACTGCTGGGCAATGGACGGGTCCTCAGAGTCCTGTAACACATCATTAGACAGTTTCTGAGCCGGAGCTCTGAGCGTTATCACGACTGATGAATAGTTTATGAATGAAGAAATGGCCAGATCTTTTCTCAGACTAGGCAGCTAACCTTTCTGCTTAGCGCTTCTGGGCGAGTGCATGCTACGTGGTTCATGTTTTTATTAGACCGAGTTAGCACTTCGTCCCCGGGCCTAGAATCTTATAACAGTATTAAGGCTTTTGTGTTTAAACTGAAAAATAATGTGGTCTGGGTTTGTAAAATAAGTAGAAATAATCTTATTCTTCTTATCACAGAAGCGTGATTTCACTAAAGCCATTTCAGAGATATTTGCTTAAGATATTTGGTTGAACCGTGACCCGTGTGACGCTGGAGGCGTCCCTTGTGATTTATGTGTTGGTCGTTTCTGTTTATATCAAGGGAGTGAAATGAGATTCTCGAACTACTGGAGAAAAAAGCAATAAAACACTAAGACGGGACGTTATCGCTGGTAATATCTAGAAGATACCGAAATGTCTTGTTTTTTTTCTAGCTTCAGGAATGACCAGTCCCAGATTTGGAGTCCTGTAATTGGGAAAGGACCACAAATTGGGCTTCCGGGTAGAGATGTCATTTCCAGGAAATGGGTGGTTTGTTTAAATTTCTAATGAAGACAAGAATTATAATGTAGGCTTAACTACAGTTTCATGATCTAGCAAGTCGATCCAAAGACCTGTTTCAGCTGGCACATCATCAGTGGGAAACCGACAGGGTGAGAGGTAAGGGGAACGTTCCCCTCCATAGAATATCACAATATCACAATATCAGACTAACCGTGTTTTGGGATTTCACATCTTCAGGTTTTCCGTCTCCCCCGGAGAGTTCTAAAGCCTCCTCAATACTCAGCTCCTTCTTTTTGACCTTGTTGAAGATCTTTAATATTTCCTCCTGGCTCAGCTGTAACATACAATGACAGAAGTGACCCTGGGTACAGTCGGCAAAATAATTTGGTATCTTATTGACAGGATTGGTGATGGTTCTCTGAGCAACAACCTGACACTTCTTATCTCAAAATAAAGCACATAATAAGCATTTTAATAGAGCATTTAATAAAGAATGAAATGTTTCTAGTTTCTGCCGTCCTCAGGCCCTGAAGATACAGCCGGTGGATTTTGGATCTATAGTAATTATAATGTTTATTTATCTTCAGTCGTATCTACACAATTCTCACTCTTTTTGGAAAACAAGATGTCTGGGATTTGTTACAAAATTACACCCAATTCCATAGAACATCTTCTTCCCCTTAGTGTGGAATTTTATTTATTTCCTTCCGACTCTTTTTCTATGTTTCAGAATAAGATTCAGGAGGCCCCCAAATCAGTGGTCCACATAGGACCCAAGGGAACCAAACAGCACTGAACCAATTACGAGGGACACGTTCCACTTCTAATTTCTGTTCACGCCTCATTTATTATTTCACTTGAATTGAGAATTAGAATGTTGGAATTGAGTAATATTATCGCAGGTGAGTGAATCTGACAGCAAACAATATTATATCGACTCCATGTCCTGCATCTCCTTCCACCTTTAAAATCTTTGGAGATATTCACGCAGCAGCAGATGGGGAGACTCGAAGTGCTGACTTCTCAATGTACAAACTGGAAGAGAAACCTCTTTCCTTCCATAAGCCAAGTATGAGATGAGAATATCAATTGTTTGCTGACTGCTCTTTGTGGATTTCTGCCAGAGATGGTGCAAAAATGATTGTGTACTGGAAAAAAAAAAATGAGTTGGGGCAAATCGATATAATAATAACAACCAAAAACCTCAGCGTAAGCAGCGGCCTCTAACACTTGGCACAGGAACACGTAAAGTGTCCGCGTCTCCTGCCGCTCACTCGCAGGTCGTATACTGCGGGCAACTTATTACACAGAGAGCGGATAAACTTTTATTCCAGGGACTAAGGACAGAGAGACAACCAGATGCCCAACGAAGAGAGAAGGAATGTCTCAGGGCTGCGGGGAGAAAAACAGAGGGCAAAAGGACCATGTCGTGTATAGCCTCATGTAATTTTTCCTCCTCTTTTCTCCTGTGTCATCCTCTTCTCCCCTGATGCCTCTCTCTCCTCCCTGATGCCCCTCTCTCCTCCCCTGATGCCCCTCTTTTTTAGGAGGTCAGAATGTTTGTTGGGTATGAAGGTGTCGCAGGGTCCTAGAGCTCTAAAAGCCCAAATAATGTGAATAGAAACAGCAGAATGTGGATTTAAATAATTAATTATTCATATTAATCTTAATTACCATCTTGGAAAACTTTAGAAGGTTCTGACATTTTTTCACTGACAAATAGAATAAAGAGTTTCCGATAGAAAAATAGCCCCCACATACCATTAATGAAACTCCAGTCATATGATTTCTGTTAAATCACGAATTAGAAACAAATAACGTCTTAAGATCATATAATGAAAAAATGTTCATTACGTAGATTCTGGCCTCTAATCTCTGAGGCGTCTGCGGCAGGTTAACAGCCTCGTAGAATGAAGAATTTTATTAGAAGTTATCTCGATGATAAATGGCGAATGAGAATATTATATGTTTTTAAAGCTCACGATTTATAGTGAAGATTATAGATTTCGTCGGAAGGAAAGCAGGCGGACAGGTCAGGGCAGGAGGTGTCGGTTTATTTGGGGGAAAGGAGGCTCTGGTACTTACACCATTTCTATATGCAGGCAGTTTGTTTTACGATTACAAATACCCCAAAACCCAATCTCAAGGAAGGAACTCATGTTGTGGGGTTGATGGCCTCCATGTGGGGTCTCAGAGCCCCGGGCAAACTCTCCCGAAAAAAACCAGAACCGTATAAAAATAGATGAATGGGAAAAAAACATGATGTAGGCAGCGAGTCTGAAATCCCAAGCCTCCCCATAAACAGGTAGGTATGGCGCGTGTACCTCTGTGGGCTGTATGGATAAGGAGAGTTCCCAGAGGCTGAGATGGAATGGAAGTAAGTTTTACTTTACTGGGAGGGTGATAGGTAAGTGAAACAGCCTCCCAGCAGAAGCGGTAGAGGGTAATACAGTGAGGGTAATAAACATGCATGGGATTGGCATATGGCTCCTGAATCTAAGATGAGACCAACAACTGATTAAGATTTTAGTCTTTACAGCAGGAGAAAAGGGTGACTAGACGGGCCGATGGGGGCCGATCTGCCGGCCAGTTCCAGGTTTTTTTGTCACAATGTGCAGGGATCTCCAAAGGTTTTCATCCTCTGACTGTTTGGCTCTCTGTCTCTTTCTGCATCGCTCTTTACTTCCTTCCATCTCCTTCTTTCTCTCTGTCTCTCTCCCTCTCTCTTCTTCTTTCTCTGTCTCTCTCTCCCCCTCTCTCTTCTTCTTTCTCTGTCTCTCTTTCCTCTCTCTCTCCCTCTCTGTCTGTTTCTTCTGCTTTAATGAAATATAAGACCTGAATCTAACATTTCAGGGTTCGCCATCTCATCCTGTAACTTGTTCCACACGATGGCAGCGTCTTTCCTTTCTGCAAAACGGTGTTTGTTTTCTCCGCGGAAACCCGATCCGATCGGAGAAAGCCACTGTTAACCCTTTCACTCTCAGCTGGCCAGGAAAAGTCCCTGTTCTCGTTACTACAATTCCCAGATTTTTAAACATTATGCTGCATGTCTAGCCTCGCTTCTCAGACACGTAGATTTATTATTATTGTTAGTATTATTATTTTGTCATAGCCCCCAAATATACAGCAAATCTTAGACTGTACATCTCTATATTACACCGCACATCTTACACTGTGTATCTCTGTATAATACACCGCACATCTTACACTGTGTATCTCTGTATAATACACACCATATCTTACACTGTATATCTCTGTATAATACACAGTTTATATTACACTGTGTATCTCTGTATAATACACACCATATCTTACACTGTATATCTCTGTATAATACACCGCACATCTTACACTGTGTATCTCTGTATAATACACACCATATCTTACACTGTATATCTCTGTATAATACACAGTTTATATTACACTGTATATCTCTGTATAATACACAGTATCTATTACACTGTATATCTCTGTATATTACACAGCATATCTTACACTGTATATCTCTGTATAATACACAGTATATATATTACAATGTATATCTCTGTATAGTACACTGAGAAAAGAGAAGAGGCTCAATGACTGTAAACAGAAAACAATCATTAGCCGATCCAGCCTAGGGGCCCTCGGTGTCTGGAAAACCAAAGAAAGCCCAATTCGTCCACAACTACCCAACGCGTTCTGAGCCCCCCGTGCACTGCCAAGACCCCCGTTTGTTTTAGACCAGGCGCTGTTTGTAAAATGTGGGCCTCGGGGTCACTATTTGCAGCAATATCCATGTTGTGGATTCTTTTTCAGAGATATATCCACCAGGAGTCACATTCAGGTCTCCAGAACACGCCTCGTTCATAACGTGCCTATTGCCCCCCGGTGAATCCCTGGGACTGAGAAGTGTGAGGTACGCCATCGACTAGTTCCCTACAAACCGGTTTCTGAAGGCAGTCATTGCAGCCGTAGGCTCATTATCTGTGTTATTGGGGCAGATGAATGGGGGTCCTGCAGAAGGATTGCCCCAAAATCCAGAACCATCAGAAGCTGCCGAAAATAATTCTGCATAATCCTGGGTTCCTCCCAATAAGTCTCCCTAAATCTGCCCTCTCCATGCCAAACCCCAGGTCCAGGTGGGCATTCGTACCCTCGGGACAGGGGAGAGAAGCCAGAAGACCTTGTAACATCAGGTGTCACGTACCTGCTGGGGCGAAGGAGGTTTTGTAGAGGTCATGATGTCGCAGCCAATGTGTGTGTTTTGGGCAGAAATCTGAAGACGGATTCCAGGGATCAGCTCCGCGGACTCTGCAGATTTAGTGACGGTTACTTCCTCATATCACGGAGAGTCACTTCCTCGTTACCTCTAATAACAGGTGAAAGGCGGCCGACCCCATCCTATCTATGTCACCACCTGCTGTATACCGTTGTGAATATAAAGAAAATCCAATTATATGCATTTATAAATGAATAACGATCAATAGAGACTCATCACTAGACCCCACTAGAGTGGCAATTATCTGAACTGAGGGGTAATTCGTTACTCATGGGGCTCCATCTCCCCCAGGTTGGGGGCATTTACTTGGCCTAAGCTCCAGGTGAGGGTGGCTCCTTGAAATTGGGTTAAAGTTAGTAAATATGTCAGGTTATTATTAAAATTTTATAGGCGATTTTAGAAGTCCTAAGGAGTTAATCGGCTGGTGCCATCCGAGCTGCAGCTAAACAAACGTTATCCATTGTATAGAACAATGAAAGAAAAGCCCCGGAGCTCCCGGACTTCTGCTTTGGGATATAAGAGATGGATTTATCAGAATAAGAGAATAAGGGGCAAGGAGATCATCTCACAGCATAAAACAATGGGTGTCCACAAACGGCTCCCCCTCTGCCCACCTTTACTGATGTTTGGTGTCGTCATAACTTTTTAACGTCTTTGGGAGACACTTTCAGAACAAAAGCTCTACAGCCTGAGAGAGATTATCTGAAGGGCACAGAATTCTGAGTGTGAGAGATTATTGGCAGGAAGAGACATCAGTGGCTTCAGACAAATGGGGATTGGCACATCATGCGCAGCCAGCGTCCGTAGCCGCGCGGTACAGAGGGGTCTGGTGACATCTCGTGGTAGAATCAGGAACTGCAGCACAATACACAACACTAATACACAAATGTTGAATACACAAGTTCTTTTTACCACGAGTCGGGGTACAGGGCTTTATTCTGAAGACATTGAAGGACCTGTTAGACCGAGGACTAAAAAGCAACATAGAATTTGATGGCAGATAAGAACCAGGCTATCTAGTCTGCCAATTTTTCCTGATGTAAGGGATTCAAAGTCAGTCTTTGGTCCCATAGTGAGGAAAAGGTTATCCTATCCCATGCCTGTTTCATTTGCCTTACTGTGTTAGCCTCCACCACTGCTGCTGGGAGACTGTTCCATTTATCAACTACCCTCTCAGTAAAGTAAAACTTCCTTCCATTACATATCAGCCTCTGAGCCTCTAGTGTTAGATTCCGGTCTCTTGTAACTTTTTCCTCCCCTCCCTCTTCCTGCTACTAATGCCCCTTGTTGTGCACCCAGCACCCTGCTTGCCCCAGGAATGGCTACCCTGTTGCAGAACTTTATCTCATTGTTAAAACCTTCTGTGATATCGCTAATAAAAATATTTTTTAAAAAATGGGTCCCAGCACTGAGTGGCCCAACTAATAACTAATAAGTCCTTTGTCTGAATATACCCCATTAACCCCGACATGTCACCATCGCCTCATCCATTTAACTATTTACCGTCCACAGCTCATGTAACTTTACATACATGTTGGTGCTATATAAATAAAAGATAATAACAATAACATCTATTTCTATGCACAAAATATAGAGAATTGTCAGTCCCAAAGACATAACGAGGTAAAGCGTGTTGGGGCTTTCAGTTTAATGAATTCACGTATAGTGATAAAACAAGATGAAGTATTTGCTCTCCTGGTTTAGGAAACAAATCACTCCCAGCAGGGAAATGCTTAGGGCATGGAATTTTCTAAATACCCAAAAGGGCATTTTATCAGAGGCCAAATAAATCCTTTCCTACCGAATTAGCCATCAAATGACTCCCCGATACTCTGCGAAAAACAGCAGATCAGTGTCATCCCTCCTAAAGCCAGCAGAGGGCGCCTTCTGCACACAAAACACACACTCTGTGGTTTAAAGAGTTTCCCCAAAGCTTGTGCCATGCGCAACATGTCCCACGTCGCAGGGTTCAGCATTTTAATTGTTTCTGTTGAATTTTTTTTTGTGGGAATATTTTCTCAGCATTTCCAATAAGTCATTTGGGTCTTTTCACTAAGAAGTTGAGTGATCCATTAAGTTAAGGGTTAACTTATCCATGGCGAGTGGAGGGTGCACGCTCACCGCTCAGTGAGTAGACCTCATTATCTTGCTGCCTACCTCACTGCAATAATACTGCTGGGTTCGCACTTTAATAATAAGGGCAGAACCTGCACGTTCCGGGTCAGCACTAGGAATTCTCTGCAACATGAAGTAACAGAACCGTTCATTTAATGATATGTTGTTAATGATGTTAATGATTTAAACAAAAATAATTTTATGGGACTTTCCCTTCATTATTTGTGCTTGGAGGAAATTACAGAAGAAATGCAATTTATGTTGGGAGATAAAGAAAATGATATGTTACAGGCAGTGGCTTAGCAACCATGGTCACCGGTGCCAACCGCTTACCGCATCGTGCGAGACTCGCTTCTGCCTTCTGCTGAGTCCCTGCCTCCATGTGTCAGTCCGAAGTTATTGACTAAGGGCAGGTCTCACCAGGCACGATCTACGGGTGAAGTATGAGGTGCGAGAGAGAGTGAGGGAGCTAATGAAAAGAAGGTAAGGAGTATGTGGGAATGAGAATCTATGGTATGTATAAGTGTGTGTTAACGTGTATGTGTACTTGTGCAGACATTTGTGTGTGTGAGCATGAAGTGTTTGGGAGGCATAAATGGCACAGGCAGGCTGTTTGGGGCACCCGCAAGCTGTGGGATGGCACTGATAAGCTATTTGGGAGCTAAGGTGGTATTTACAACTGTTTGGGGGCAAAGTTGGCACCGTGGAACGTTGCTTGTGCAGGAGCAATTTTCGCACTGAGACCCTATGGTTTCTAGTGACGCCCCTGGTAACAGGAGTGAGATACATGGAACGGATTCCCAGCAGAGGAACCAAAATTACAAATCAATGTCTTCCTGAACACTGCACAGAAAATATAGAACTGCTTGGAAACTGCTGCAACAAATATTTACTAAACATCATGTTTCCTGCCTGTGAAATGTTTTTAGAAAGATGGAGACCTCGGACTTGGAGTAAGGGCTTCTTTGCAATTAAGTCAGCCCTGGACTGAGACGCGCAGGATGATCCAGGTTTGCAACGTCATTTTATGTTCTCCCTGCTGTCCAGATGTCTTTGTTCTCTCGGCAAATGTTAAACTGCTGTTAAGTGTTTGCGTGATGCTCGTGACACGTGTGCGGTGCCCTCGGCAGCTCAGGGTAATCAGACGCGTGCCACACAGAGAGGGAATCGGCATCTATAAACAGGACGCGGCCGGGGAAAGGGACAGAGGCGGGACTCGCGGCACTCACTATTTACAGTATCTGAGACGTGCCTCGTTTACAGAGGGATTTATTATCGTAACAGACCGAGCGCCGATAAATACGGACAGATAACGGGTTTCTCAGCCAAAAAAATTAGGAAGAAAATTGACCGTTTTTGTTTCTGTAAGCCGTGTGCTTCGTCCACACTGTAACTCATCAAGGACAGCAGTGCTAATAAACCCTCCTGCAGCTGAGCGTGGTCAGAGTGTGATATATATATATATATATATATAGTGGCAGAATTGCTCAGTTACAAACAAGAAACCCCAAACTCCAGCAGAATAAAAGCAAAATGTGGTTTATTGTAGCTTCACATTGTAAATAAACAAAATAAAACAAAAAACAAATCCTACTCCATCTCGGAGACTTTCTATACAAAATGATTCTCTCCCTAACCAACTGGTCGGCTGATCCAGTCCCAGTCATAAAGTAGTCGCAGTACAACATAAGTTTGTGTGGACCGTACCTTTTCATAAAGTCTTCTCTGGCTTAACTGCCTCTCTCCCTTTTTCCAGACAACTAACGGCCGCCCTTTAAACATCTCAGTATCTCAGTGCAGGTTAATTAGATCTACCTGCTGACTTCCAGCAATTAACACCCTCATGCTGGGAGCGCGCCAACCTGCCAATGATATAGACAGACTCCATTACCTTGCCACAATATATATATATATATATATATATATCAATGATATTCAGCAGTGTAAGGTAAATGGATGTTTTTCCAATAATTTAGCTTTAAAAAAGCCATTGCTGAGCTCCTCCATTTGAAAGCAACATGATGGCTGCCTTCCTCACTGAGTTACCCAAGTCTATCTCATTATAGAGACAAGTCAAATTGGGACCAGAACCACAGAAGTTGCCAAAAAACTCCTGTAACCCATTCTCTGCACAGATTAAGATAGAGAGGAGACATGAAGTGATTGCAAATCGTGTTTAATCATTTGTCTGGGAATGAATCATAAGCGATGAAACAGGAAGACTCTCCGATCATTTCTACTCTGTTCTAATCAACGAATTAAACATCAAAATAACAGGATAATCAGGAAGCCCTGCACCCAATTTTACCTTTTCAGAATCTAATGGGGTTAGGGTTTAAGTGGTTGGGGCAGAGCCACCGTGTATTGATCTGGAATCGAGATCCAACCAGACGTCACAATATCAGAGGAAACTTTGGGCTCATAAATGCAAAGAAGCTGAGCCGGGAGCTCGATACACTCCAAGAGACGCGGAGCTGAAAGCTTGAAACATTCCGAGAGACGCAGAGCTGGGAGCTCTGTACATTCCGAGAGACGCAGAGCCAGGTGCTTGATACGTTCCGAGAGCTGCGGAGCTTGATGCGTTCCAAAAGACAAGGAGCCAGTAGCTCGATGTTTTAACCATTCCGTTTATTTCATTTTGATTACCGGGTTATTAGGGTCCAACATGGCTCCACAACCCAACTGTCTTCATAGCAACCCTCAACCGAACCCTCTCTCCAACACTGGAAGGGATTAATTTTATTTGTTAGACGAGCTTTGGGTCTCCTCTTTACTTTTTCCTTGATAAGTCATTTTTCCCCTGGCCAAAATCATGAGGCCTTTGCTGGTACTGGGCCGGGAGGTGCTTTGTGAGCCGTGGCAGACGACAGGTTCCTTTAAATGCTGGCCTCTTGCCATTTCTTTGATCACCTGCCTCTCCCGTATAAACTGTAATTTACGGATATTTTCCAGATCTCCACTCGAGTCGCCGCTAATCCCCCTGCTCGCTCGTTCACATCTTCTTAGCTGGCTCTATCCTCATTGAGAAATCAAAAGCCATTTAATGCCGTTACCGGGGCCGGTCTCTGCCTCCACTTCCTTTATATATAAATGCGTCGGAAGGTCCCACCGCGGCGTTCTCAGTAATTAGTGGCATTATAAGACACAATGAGACCGGCAGCCTAGGAAAGGAGCAGATGCTCAGACTGAATGAAATTAAAGGAATGAAATATTTACGCCAATTAAGCAGGTGCAAGTACCATACGCCCCGTGTTTCTATTTATTGCTGCAGCCGCTTCACCCTCAGCCTGTGCATCTGGGGGAATTTCTGCACCTCCTGTGCAATGAAAAATTATTTTTACAACCTCCACTGGGTGGCAGTTCCAGGTATCTGCTTTACTTTTACACATTATTCGTTTTATTGGAAAGGATCCTGACTTTCCTTGAACCTCCCAAAACATGCGCAAGTTGCTATGGCCTCTCCCTCCTCTCCGAGGATTAGCGGGGTACAATGTGAGGTTTTTATCAGTAGACATGGCAGGAGTCTCCCGGGAATCCTGGGCAGATATATGAGGCGGTTGTTTTCCACCATGATAAATGTGGTTATTAAGATGGGGTCTTATCCTTGCCGCTCCGCGGTACTCGCGCTGCACTCCATGTTCCAGTAACACAAGGCGATAAATATAAGGTCTGTGTTATTCCTGGTTCCTGTCCCGACGCCACCTGCACTTTGATATATTGGTCTCATTACCCTCAGCCGGAATTCAATAATATCGGCTCCTTAATAAATATGAGCGTCAAGCCGGTGGATTAGCTGAGCCGCAGCCCAAGTAAATAAAGCGGTCAAATTCATGCTTTTGCCATCGTTTCCCTGCTCTCCGCGGGACCCTGTGGCCCCTATAAATATTTACATTTTTAGATAAAATCTCCATATTCAGGCTCTTGAAATTTATGATTGAATCTGAGTTCATCTGATTTGTAACAGAGAAAATACTAGTCTGATGGTGAGCGTCTGTGAGAGCCCGACGGCCGCCATACAAACTTCAGATGCTTCCTGGTGGGTTAAGTCTTGGCCACCCGACCCCCTCAGTTAACAATTCATTACAGGGTTTGGGGGTCTTCTCTTAATGTTCTGTGCTTAAGCTGCTTATGGGGTCCTTCCAGGGTAACGGACGGTGTTTGAGCTGGGATTCCATCATAATAATGAAGCCTTGCCTGAAGAGACGGAGTTGGATCGCGCATGCACTCCAAAATATTAAATCAATTCAAATCATTCCATTTTGTAAAATTTTGTGTAAAATCGAGCCAAACCTTGCAAACCTCTGACGTCTGTCACTCGTTTCTGGAATTATGAATCTCTGCAGGAGGAACTCGGGCAGGATGTAAAGGGTTAAATCCAGAATGTATGAAAGCTCAGGTTGTTTGCGGGGGTAGGCTGCTGCTGTATGGGTTAAAATGCATATATTTAATGAAATAGGGTTATTCACGGGATGAGAGAAGGTAACATGTTGTAAAGCCCGAGGACGCCGCGCACACTATCAGCGAGCAGCTTGTGCCCAGATGAAAAGTTATTTATGTAGCCTTTGTGCGTATCAGACTTCCCACGGTCAGACGCCTCCACTGCTTCCATGTGAATTAAACAATCCCCAAAACCTGCCGTGGCTCCGGAGAAGGTTTTTAGTTGTTATGGTGAGCGTCTTTGATCCGACGAGCCATAAGATTATCCGGTACGGGGCCAAAATCAAACAGTCACAGAACCCCTTCAAAGATTTATTTAATTACTAGATACGTGGAAATGCCGGCAGGAAATCCATATCAATTTGCTGCTATTTATTGCGGTTTTGGTCCGGCAGGGGATCCTTGTATCTCAGTTGGAATATTTTGCTTCCTTCTGGGGGAAATTCCCAGGAGATTCGTTGATTTGAGGGGAATTATCGACTCATTATTTATAGTGATTTATTAACATTAAACAAAAAAACATGAAAATAAATGACCCCGGAGAAGCGCGTTCAATCATACCACATGCCTGTGGCTTAACTATTTCAGTACCAGGGAGTGGAAGCAATGTGTTTCTACCCCAGGAGACTTATCTGCATAATGCTTAGAAAGAACACCCCATTATTCATTTCAAACATCCAGTCTGATGGGGCAAATCTCTGAGACGCCCAGAACTGCCCCACGCGAGTGCTTTTCCCTTTTCCGTAAGTCACCTGTACAGGACTGGGAATAAGATGAATTGCAGTTAATGAAGCGGAGTCTGCAGAGGGCACCAAATCATCTTGAAGAGCTCCGGCTTTTATCTACCAGCTCTGGCTGATATCGCTCGGCTGCCACTCAGAGATCTGTCTCTCCTCCAAGTGGCTGCTCCATTCCACCGGAGCCTGAGGAGGAGTCTGATCCATCAAAGCATGTGAAAACCAAGAGTTTTTCCCGATTGCGTTTAAACTGCTGCACACAGTCTCCAGAGGTGCAGCCGGACCGAAGGATGGAGGGAAATAAAAAAGGAACACAGATTTACCAGCCTCATAAAGACAGCACGGAGAGTGTAGGCGAAAACAACATGAAATGACAACTTTTATCTGAAGGCAGCTGGTTTACAAAATATAGAGAAAATCCTGACAAAATCCAGAAAACAGAAGAAACAGAAAAGTATCCTCCCGACGACCCACGTTAAAAGCAATGCTCCCAGCTCTCGGCTCTTGCTGACCCATGGATAGTCTGACATTCTCCACAATGAATTCATCCAGCTACATCTTCTCAGTCCAGTCTCTAAACTTCAATGGCTCTTTGGGCTTTAATGACAGCCGCTTCCTGGCCAACGTCACCGCGAAGGGATTCTGCGAGCAGATCTTCATAAAGTCGGAGGTTTTTCTAACCCTTGGGATTATTAGTTTGCTGGAGAACATCCTGGTCATCCTTGCGATACTCAAGAACAAAAACCTCCATTCACCCATGTACTTTTTCCTGTGCAGCCTTGCGGTGGCTGACATGCTGGTCAGCGTCTCGAATGCCTTGGAGACTATTGTTATAGCTTTTCAGAACAAGTACGTTTTCATAGGAGAACATCTCCTCCGGCAGCTGGACAACATCTTCGACTCGCTGATCTGCATTTCTTTGGTGGCCTCGATCTGCAACCTGCTGATTATTGCAGTTGACCGGTACATCACGATCTTCTACGCTCTGCGGTACCACAGCATCATGACAGTGAAAAAAGCCTTGGCTCTGATCATGGTAATATGGGTCTCGTGTATCATTTGTGGCATTGTGTTCATTGTGTACTCGGAAAGCACAACTGTAATTGTGTGTCTCATCACCATGTTCTTCACCATGCTTGTACTCATGGCCACTATGTACGTCCACATGTTCTTGTTTGCTCGGCTACACGTGAAGCGCATTGCTGCCCTCCCAGTGGATGGCGTTGTCCAGCACCGGACGTGCATGAAAGGAGCCATCACCATTACTATATTACTCGGTGTTTTTGTTGTGTGTTGGGCACCGTTTTTCCTCCACCTGATACTCATCATCTCATGTCCTTCTAACTCCTACTGTGTTTGTTACACCGCGTACTTTAACACATATTTAATCCTCATTATGTGCAATTCTGTCATCGACCCGCTAATCTACGCTTTCCGCAGCCTTGAGATGCGTAAAACTTTCAAAGAGATTATATGCTGCTACGGGATGAATTTCGGGAAATGCGGCTGATACCGGCCATGGTCGAGTGCCATGTGTAACGACTTGTTTTAATAAAATCAACGGAAACAAAATAACCCTTTGGTGATCAGAACAGAGCCGAGAAGCGAAGAATCTGCAAAGATACAGATTCAGACAAACTCCGCGACTCTCATTTATCTTTGCCAAATAAAGTGGAATTCAACCCGATTTTACACCAGAAAGAATTTAGTAAATTGCTCCAAAAAATTGGTTATTTAACTTCCGAGCCCTTTGGTTTTTGTGGGAATCTGTAACTTTGATATGATATTCATTTTCTCAAGGACTTGCTGTATATTTTCTATCTGTATGTAAAATCCGTGAAGAATCTAATACATTTATCAATGGAAAGGTGAACACTAGATTTTAACTTTAGATGTGCCAGAGGGTTATGCAAACAACTCTTTAAATAATCCGCTACACTAGGTTCTCGAGCACAAGTGGTTAAAATGCAGCCCTAATAAAATAGGGTCCCGTGGAGGGGCAAGGGGAGGGGGCTACTCCCTTATCCTTATTCATTAAATAACCCAGACCATGTACAGTAATACTCTGCATTAGTGTATATTCTACCATAGTTCCATTACACAAGGAGCTTTTACAACCAACCAGTGACACCAGTGACATCATACTTAAAATAGACTCGAGAAAAAATGATATGAAGGGAATTATATGAAAATGATTCGCCAGAAGAGCCAAAGTCCTCATACTGTGCCCTCCGTGTCCCGAAGCAGTGAAAGTGTTAATCTTGCGCACCCATATCATGTACCATTAAACCAAGAAATGCATCAAACTGGAACGTCCGAGCCCTCAATGTCTGAAGATCCTCAGCGCGTCGGAGGGAAGCAAACTGTAGGAACGTGAATGAGTTTGTAACATGGAGTGTTTGGCTCCGACGTCCGAGTAAATGTAAAGATTTAAAGATTGTATAAAAATGAAACATTCTCTGTAAAAATCTCTATATTTATAAGTCGAGCTCTGAATCCAATCACCTGCCAAGTGCCTACAGAATAATCGGAGTAACGTGTCCGTCCATACGGGGGGAACCTCTGCCAAATGTTTATGTATAAACCTTTGTACGGCAAATAACGACCCAAAAAGACTCAAAAACACCCACCTTCTACAGACATTAGCCGTCTCAGCGGGTCGGCGGAATACGTAGACCGTAAAAAGCCATAATCTAATCTGTGACACCCACCAGCATCCCCCCTGGGGCATTGTTAGCGGGTCCCCAGGAAATGGTCAACATTTATTAATGGGTTTATTTCTTTGCCCGAAAATGTCCAAAATCCAGGAAAATGTAAAAGATAACAAATGGAAATCACTCAAAAGCTCTGAGGAAGCTGCAAATACCTCGGATGCCTGCCTCCAAGGCGAGCGCCAGGGAGTAAATTGCGATATCCATGCGCTAGATGAACGTGCGCAGAAATGCTGCCATATTGAACATTTTTACATGCTGGAAAAGGTTATTAAAAAAAAAAAGTATTTACAAACTTTTCAAACGGGACCGAGGGGGCATTACATGGAGCTGCCCGTCCCAGCCTTAAAACAAGACCCACGTTATTGTGTTTAAGTCCGTGTTATGTCTCTGGGGTTAAAAACAGGGCAGTTTTGGTTCATAAGGAATAATACAATTTGTTTACTTGAATATTATATTGTTTGTAACAAAATTTCCTCTAAAACAGACAAATCAGAACAAAAACGCTTAAAATGATGACACAAAAAAACACTCGCCGCTGCATTGGGCCCCATGGACGGCGGGAAAAATCCCATTCCTATGAACCATAAACCCGCCCGGAGATCTGAGAGTTCCTATTATTTTGTGATTTTCAGAAAAACCTGAAACAAGCGTGTTCCCCACATACAGCGGCCAGTTACACACGTGACAGGAGCATCGCTACCGTCATTTACCTTTTCAAAGGTTTTAAGCAACTCGCTGACAGTTTGGTTTTCACTGTATTTTCCAAGTTTTGTCTGTTTTTGTCCTTGAGGAAATATTTTGCGCCTAAAGGATTTTGAGCGGCTCCTGCAGCCATGTTACCGTCTCCTGTGTACAATGTGTTTAATGGAGCTTTTATCCTGAAGGCTTATTTTTGCCTTGAGTTTATTCTTTGTGTTTAATTAAAAGCTGTGAATGTGATTTGACCAAAGGCTGAATATTGTGATGTCTTTCAAACATTATTATTGATGGTTTTATATAGCGCCATCATATTCCGCAGCGCTGTACAATGGGCAAACAGGACATAACAATAATAGATCACAAGACAATTTGGACAAAAACAAAAAGTGAGGAAATGTGTAACACCCCGACCATAGCCAGACCCATACCCACCAACCTCTCATAATCTGCCATTATACCCACTAAACCTTCCCAATCTGCTCCTATACCCACTCCCAGTAACCCTTCCCGAACTGCTCCTATACCCACTCCCAGTAACCCTTCCCGATCTGCTCCTATAACCACTAACCTTTCCTGATCTGCTCCTATACCCACTCCCACCAACCCTTCCCGATCTGCTCATAAACCCACTCCCACTAACCCTTCCCAAACTGATCCTATATTCACTCCCACTAACCCTTCCCGATCTGTTCCTATACCCACTCCCACTAACCCTTCCCGATCTGCTCCTAAACCCACCCCCAGTAACCCTTCCCCCTGATCTGCTCCTATGCCCACTCCCACTAACCCTTCCCAAACTGCTCCTATACCCACTAACCTTTCCCGATCTGCTCGTATACCCACTCCCAGTAACCCCTCATAATCTGCCATAATACCTACTCCCAATCTACCAATCTGCTATTCACCCCCAGACATCTCCTTTATAACCAGCTCATTGGTGTAAGTGACATGTTGGGGCATCACGCATTAGGGCGATGTGCCCCAGAGTTTTTGTCAGAGACGCCACCCTAGGCCTAGGTCAGCATGAGCCACTGAAAGCGGGATAGTAGGGGAAAGAGACAAAAAAGGGCAGGAAAGACATCTTCAGGACATAATTAAGAGCAAAATGACTAGCACTGTACTTTGCTAGTAGTTACAAAGCAGAGTGATAAAGGATGGTCCAGAGGGACCAGGCTGGGTTTGGGTTCAGTTCACGGGCTGAGTCCATATAATGATATTTTTCCCCTAGACTTCTGTGGATTTCATGTGTCTTCATGGCGTTGTACTTAGTGGATCCTGGGCTGCAGGTGAATTTTGCAGGAGAGATAGACGTCGGGAAAAACTCTATAATGCCTTCTGTGTTGTTGTCTTCATTCATCATACGCCAAGGCCAAGCATTTACCCTGCAGCTCCATTCTGTGGGTCAGAGTTCAGTCCTCAGGATTGAGTACACGGCTGGGAAGATGTAAGTACCTCATTTAAAGAAAGAGAACGGCGCTCGGCAGCAAATTCTTCTTAAATGTCCGACCCATGAGGTTACACAATAAAACCAATACAGAGCTACACGCACATTCAGGGGGTTAATGGTGGCCGCGTCGTGCTGAACCATGAAATCTAATTTCAGAACAACACTAGAAGAAGATGTTATGGGGGAGCCGGCAGGTGATAAGAGCAGATCAGTGCGATATGACAGCCTTCCTTATACTACCCAAATCTGTCACATTAACACAATTTCCTATAAGGTAATATATAGCGGCGTCTCCAATTTCCTACACGAGGTTTGTCTCCCGACCTCTCACCACTGACGCTAAATACCAGTTTTTATGCCCATTCCCATTCTGAGATCTTTCTGTAATTTTAAACCATGGATAATGACTGTGAAGCCGAGAGTCTCTCCTCAGTTAAAAGATCTCGCTGTCGGATTCCAGGGCCGGTGAGGGGAAAAATGTTTACTAATGAAGAAGAAGCTGGTTAGAAGAGGCCAGATACCTGCTGAGAGTATCATAGGAGCACAGAGGATAATAGCCCAACACAAAACCGTTCAATGGCGGTTTATAAAGTGAATGTACAGTGCACCCGACTTACAGCAAGTCCTGGTCAAAATGACTATAAAACAAGAGCGAGACTCCAAACCTCACGCACAAGAAGGAAGGAAGCAAACGCTTTAGCCTCGGATACATAGAGAGGAGACTCCCCACCAGGTAGGGTCCAGATCCCACCAGAGAAAAAAATGCTGAGCATGGAAACCGACTTTAATGACTATTTACTAAAGACCCCAATGATTATAAATATCATTGGATGTTACTGTGAAGTTCTGCTCCGAAGCTTCTAGTATTTCTAGGTTTTACTTTATTTTTGTGCCTTGAACCCTTGAGATGCTTCAGTAATGATAAAAAACATCTCGTATTTGGGCTCACTTCTTGTCCAGACCCACAAGATGCCCGATAAACAGTAATTAACTGCCCCCCTTCCCTGTGGCCTCCCCCATATGTAAACACCAAAACCTATTGCTAGGAGAGCACGTGACGAAGCTCATTGCAGCGAAACATACGTTGGGGTTGGTACGTTTGGACTTGGCACCATTCATCGCCAGGCTTTTTGCTGTTTTCAGCCTTGTTTCTAGGTTGGTTAGTAATTTTTGAGCACTGATGCACCATTGCTGTATGCTATTTCATTTGTTACTTTTTACTTTATCGCTGTGGTCATCCTTGTGTTTCTTATTTGTGCCTTTATATAGATACGTATTTCCATCCTAGTTCCTGTAGTCTTGTGCCTCTGTTCATATGTACCTTCCTATATGTGTCTTGGTGCCGAGATGCTTTTTTATTATATATATATTTTATATGTATTTAAATCCTATTGTTTAATAAAGATTCACTTTGGATATACCTTTTTCCTTACGTGCTCTCCTAGCAATAGGTTTTGGTGTTTATATATGTACAGTGCACGTACCTCTACCATTATTGGTAGTTTGTTCGTTTTTGGTGATTATCCTCCCCCATATGTCCAAAGTCCCCATAAAAGTTGACTCAATGCTCTAATACATGATACTGTCGCCAGCTCTACAGATCCAACCTGGCTCTGTTAAGTTATGACTGGGTCTATTCACAAAATTGAGTGGTCAGTCACGTGAGCTGGATGGTAAAGCGCATGTCCTCTCCCGCAACTCCAAATTACAGCAATGCATTTTTTTAAATATAAAAATAATTATAACAAAAGGCGCACCCCATTAATTAAGAGAGGGTAATAATCACCTTCGCTACCCAATGTGGGATGGGGTAGAGGATAAATTAACCTGGACGGTATGAAGCCCAACTGTACTTCTGTCATCCCCATTCCCTGGGGGGAGTAAAATATAATGCATCTCCCCATTCTATGCCTCCCCCCATTGCATGCCTGGTGGTGTGGGTAAAAAAAGATCCTTGGGGGGAAGATTTTACTTTCATTATTGTCAATGAGGCAGTTTTGTAAAGAAAAAGGATTTTTTTGAAAGGGCCCCTTTCCTTGATAAATGAGCTTTATACCTCCAAAGGTTTTTCTGCCCTTTTAACCCTCCATCCAGCACTGTACTCCACCGAGCACTGAATGGCGTTATGGAGGGAGGCATTGGGCACATTGTGTAAATACTGTCCATATGGTTATTAAATTATAGTTTAACCCATCCTATTGAGCATAAGAAGGGCATGGATATGGGTTGTAATATACTCTTGGTGGAACATCAAGCTGAACATCATGAGGACCCTGTAACCAGCTCATTCCTTGCGCGCCCGCATTATTTCAGAATGTACATTGGCCAATTTGTCACAAATTCAAGAGGGCGCGTTTCCAAGAAATCTGCCTTTTCGTTCTAAAAATGCAAATTATAGTGAAAGAGGAAAGTAATAGAAATATGTGGAGCTGAGCCGGTCTTTAAAAAGAAGAACAAATCCTGACTGCAGAGAATCAAGGTTAAACACAATGACGTCGTAGCTCACAGGGAACAATGTATTTATTTATAAAGGAGCCATTAGTGTTTATGGCAACGCTCTGCTTTAAATGGAGGAATTAATGTTCTATATCGACCTTTCCATGTAAGAAACCTGCGCCTTTACGGCTGATGCGGAAGGGAGGTTGAGGGGTTTTCTTCTGGACAAAGTCTCTGCTCATTCTTATAGTAATATTAGGAAACAGTTCAATGACACATATTGGGTTATTATCCTTTAAATAGGATAGTTGTCCCCAAATCTCCTAAAATCTCAGCGAAGGAATCTTCATCGGACTCGCTTAACCGAACACTCAATCAAGCACTAAAAGTGTGGACTTTGGGACATTAACCGCTAATGTACAAAACCCAGCAGGGCCACACGCGTCATTCTGAGGTAGTGCTACACGTCTTGTTCCGTGGATTATTAGTGCTATACGTGTCATACTAAGGATTATTAGTGCTACACGTGTCATACTAAGGATTATTAGTGCTACATGTCTCATTCCGAGGATTATTAGTGCTACACATGTCCTTCTAACATGGCACCTAACACGGAAGTACTGGAACACAGAACCTTATAGAAAATACTGGAACATGACAGTGGGCGGTTTATTTGGCTTTGGGGTACACTGAACCTTGGATGAAGGACACTGAAGGATTGCAGACACATCGTCTCATCTGAAGAGCCATCAAAAATTCATTATGTCCTCATAGAGCTGCCTCCGTGCCCCCCGGCGACGTTTACCCCAACATATCCCCTTTTAGCTGAATGTATCGGGATATGGAGCGGGTGGAGAGGGCACGGTCCCCCCCCCTTTTTCTGGTTTGTTTTGTCAGCTTCAGTGTTTTCTCTGTCATTTTCTCCATTTGATCAGAATTCGGCGCACATTAAACAGGCTCCTTGACATTTCCGTGAAGCGTTTCTGAGTACTTTTCTTGCCTCTTCGATTACTCTCTTTCATGGGCGGCTTCCATCTCTCTCTCTCAAATCGCTCTCAAGAACTGTTTTGCTCAGAATTCATTCTTGTTTTTGAAAACATATTTCTAAATTCACAAATTAAAAAAAGAACCCAGATTCAATTTGGTTATTTAGAAAGGAACATGAAAGCCGGATCCCCAAATAAAACATAAAAACAGCAACCTAATTAGTAAACGATGAGCTCCCGACTTGTACGTCATTAAAAGGTCTGGATATTTTATAAAACATTCCTTCATGAAAAAAAATAAAATATATTGAGCATAAAATACACCAATGAAAATGGCATTGGAAGAAATAATTTTAAAACAAAAAATACAACAGTATTTTCAAAAACGGTTTCTAATGCACAATGAACAATGAAATATTTTTCGTATTCCATATGAAACAAATTGGTGAGATTATTGTAACCATAATCCACGCAGGTTCATGGTAATGGGGAGTGGGTGATTGCAATGGCTGAAATATCTGTCTGTTTGGTAAAAAGGCTGTATTTTTTGCAGTATTGTCGGACTCGTTATAAAGCGTGCGGAGGAGATGATGGGCTCAGACGTTACATTGTGGCAGCACAGATTACGTTAGCCGTGAACCTTTATCCTGGGATCATGTAGACTCCTCGGAATCCATGAAACCAAGAAAATCAATTCCAATAAATATACAAAGACTTTCCCGCGGCTTTATTGCCACCCGCCACGTCCATCCATTAATCAATAATGGATCCTCACATTACTGATTTCAGCTCCCCCTTGATTAACCCTATCTATGACTATCCAATTTACGGATACATTATACTTACATATAAGTACATATATATGTACTGTATACCGGACCTGGTGTTGGTGCTGGTCCATTTGGGTCAGGGGAAACTCTTCAGAATAAGGAGAGCTCTGGCCCGCGTCTCACTGTATAACCAGATGCAGACCCCTAACGGAGTCCCTGGGATTATCCTCTGAATCCCTAAAGGCAAGTCCTATTCATAAAGTTACTTTCTTTTTGCTTTAAATGCCAATAACGGCATTTCCTGTAGTCATAAAAATCCACACACCCCTTACAAATAATACTAGTGATAAAATAATATTTAAGTTCTGTTTACATCTTACACCTCCTTTATTACAGACACATTATTATTATTATTATTATTGACACATCATTATTTATTATTATTGACACATTATTGTTTTTATAATTAATAATATTCTTATTAATATTATAGATACATTATGATTATTATTGACACAATATTTATTATTAGTTTATTTCACCAAATACATTTTGCTGGGTACCTGGCACTTGCTGGAATCATATAATTAATGTCCGATATTTCATTTTAAAATTTAGACCTGCTTAGCAAAGGGGTGCATTAAAAATACAGCAGACGGGGTGAAGGTCATATACCTGGGGGTCTCTCCCGTAACGGTACAGAACTGTTATTGGGTCTCATTTCCCATTCATCATAAGGAATAATTTAATTCCTCCAGCTGATTTATTCTGCATCAGACAGGATCAGACGGTAATCACTGGTATAGATGACTTACATTACCTTCAACATAATAAAACGTGGCATTGTACCGTATAGAACGTAACAACATTAATCAGCCTCTTACGGTTGCCATAGGAACCTGCTGTTTATGTTTATTGTAAAATGGGTATTTTTCTGTCTGTTGACTGCGAGTTCTCTATAAAATGTCATCTTATTTTCACATGGACTGGCTTCCCCCACAGAGGGAGAAAAAAGGGCAGCTGTTAGGTGGTCCGATGCCAATGGGGTGACCCAGGCAGGAGGGCTAATACCGAACAGGTAGCGTCCTTTCTATGATCAGTTTTCCATTCAGGCCCCTTTAGGGCATTGATACGGGATCTCAGTTATTCTACATAATCACCGGAGTCTTCAGAGACCAACCTCAGACTCTATGATCAGCAGAAGAAACCAGCGCTGGTCCCTGCCCCGGGCAATAAACCTGAATAATATCAGTCTTACACAAATTCATCCGTTGTCAAATCTGACCTTTAAAACCTCTGTTTCAGGCAAATTTAACTTCAAGGGCCGCCATCAGAAACGTAGCGGAGGGGGATGCTTTATTTCTTGAACATGGAAGCCTGGTTGGGAGCCTGGACTCTATCAGATGGCAGCCATGTTCAGGCTTCTTTTCATGTAAAAGCCGTTAGCGTCACGTCGCACTCCAAGATGCTGGGAATGAAAATAAATTGATACTTTTTTCAACGGCTTCCAGAAATTCTTTGCATTGCAATGAGTCGTCCGAGGCACGTGTGTGCTGAATAAATTATGCGAGGCGCGTGTAGCAGCTCAACGTCCGATTTTATGAGAAAAGGTTTCATTTTGTGGGTTTAAAGTATCCTTTAAGGGAAATACTGGCTGGCATGGGCGTAGGAACCCCTAAAAATATGGAGGGGACAGCATTTTCCCCCATCAGATCCCCACTTTCTCCCCCCCTCCTCACACTATCTCCCCCCCTCCTCACACTATCTACCCTCTCCCTACCCTTCTCACTACCCCTTCTTCTCACACTATCTACCCTCTCCTCCCACTTCTCACCCCCTTCTTCACACATGATACCCTCTCCCTACCCCCCCTTCTCACTAGCTACCCTCTCCCTAACCCCCTTTGTAGTTCACTTACCCTGCAGTCCTGTGGTGGGAGCGCGAGACCTCTGTCTCGCTGCTCTGCTGCGATACGCTCTGCTTCACTGCTGAGCGCCGGCATAAGACGTCATATGCCGGCGCTCAGCATGAAGCGCTGGCACTGAGACAGATGCCTCACGCTCCCACGACTGCAGGCGGGTGGCGGCAGGGAGTAGAGGAGACAGAAGGATGCCGAACGGTTGCTGAAAATGCCTGCTCGGCACCCCTCTCCTCCTGCGGTGTTTCTATTGGGGGGGTCTTACGGCCCTGGGGGGGGATTTCTTCATTATCTGTCCTCACCGCATGAGTTACTGGGGGGGAATCTGTCCCCCCGTCCCCCCCCCCGATTCCTACGCCCATGCTGGCCGGTTGTGCCTGCGATCAGATCCATAATGTTTCTACTTCAGATGTCCAGCAGCTTAAGGCCGGTCCCGATATGGGCTCCTTGCTCTCCATGTCTTGGGCTCAGTCCAGCCTGTCATTTCTTTGGAATATCTGAGATGATGAACCCTTGTGGGTCATGACTGACAGCGGAGTCCAGCTGCGTGACGTCAACATTTCCCTGCTGAGGGCAGTTTATGCATAATTTGTGTCCCTCATTACTATACCTTGTCCTTGGCAGTCTTCAAGCCAAAAGATTTGAGAACTGAGGTTCAGAACAGAAAACCCCATCCTGGCTGCAGACGTAGAGGACGTCCCAATGAACCTTCTTGTGAAAGTTGTGAAGTCAACGTTTCAACCTTAAAGGGTCTTTGTCAACCCCTGAAGACATTGTGTATCTGTACCAAGTACCTAAAGGCACAGTAAAGGCTCATGGTACGTAGACTCCTCAAAGCAGGACCATATACTGCTTCTCCAGCCCAGGTCCATGACCACGAAGAACATAGAATCCACTGAATGGTAACGCTTGGCAGCTCTTTAGCTGTAAATGTGTAAAATTTGTTCCACAACCCAAAAACATGTAAAGGCCGTTCCTAGCAGAAAATGCGATAAAAGAGTAAAAAAAAAATGGGAAAAATAGGTACGACAGACCAAAAGAGGTTTCTCGAAGTGTTATCACCTCTGGATACCTGCGTCACTGAAATCCCCTGGTTATATGATCATTGATGGACTTACTAATTGCTCATTAATGATTAATGATTACCTGTCAGAAGAGCTGCCTCATAATATGTTTTATTTTTTTAACGATTTGTGATGTCTGTGTGAATTCCGTTGCTGAGTGAAAACTTTTTTTGACTTATAAGCTCATATTTTATAATTAAATGGGACCCAAGAAACCTAATGCCCCTCGGCTCGAGAGTTGGGGTTCGTTGAGTTTGATCGCGTTTTCTCTGTATCTTCAGTGAATAGGACAGGGGGGCTGCAGCGAGACTGTTATACAGAGCTTTGTTACAGATATTCACATCTCCAGGGAAGGGGAGCCAGACTGTCACGAAACGGGTCCATACAGATGACTGCATTGACCCAGAGCGCCCAAAGATTGTGTGTAGGAGTTACGGTGCAGTAGCGGAGTTGGACAGGGCGACTGCACTCACGAGGGTGTTGAGCACCTAGGGTTGTGCAGCCACATGCCAGCACCCTGACATAGCAGCGGATGTAGTCCAAAATGAAACGAAGTAATATCCTGCAGGCACCCTGGAGCAGGCATGAAACATATCACTAGAATCACGTGCAGGATGCTGCAGGCTGGGAGTATGGAAGCTAAGCAAATGATATAGCAGAAACATAATAAACAAGGGGGACAGAGCGAGCAAAGGACAGGGAGAGCAAGGGGGACATAGCAAGGAACAGAGAGACCAAGCAAGAAACATATCCAGACAAGACATACATAATAGAGGGCACAACAGGGAACAAGTGTCAGGGTCCGTGCACCAGACCCCAACGGAGCAACTCACCAGAGTACCCACTACACGCAGGCACTGGATCCAGCCCGGTTCCTCCTGCATTCTCCTCCGGTGGCGAAAGTGCTTCTAAGCACGTGCGCCCCCTACCCACTTTATCCGTCTCTAGACGGACGCAGCAGTGTGCACGCTCGGAGAACGTCACGCCCGGGGGGCGGGACATCCTCCGAGCAGCAAGTTTAAAACTCAGCAGTAATTGTGCCGTGTTGTGCCTCATATCGTTGCTGCATGCATTTACCCGATTTCCTGTGTACCGAACCTGGCTATTCCTGTGACTCTGTTGCCTTGGCTATTAAATCCTGACCTTGGATACTAAACGGTGTTTCCTGACCTCTTGTGTACCGAACCCGGCTATTGTTATATGGACTTGCTGTCTCTTTGTTGCCTGAAATTTGGCTCGTACTCTGACCGACGCTCCATTTAGCGGATCAGCCCCTACTGTGGAACTTGAGCTGTTTGTTACCCTGCTTACCGGGCTCCACCTCCTAACCTATCTTTCGTGACTCTGACAACAAGACAGGACACCCCTCTACCGGGGATACAAGACAGGACACCCCGCTGCCGGGTATACAAGACAGGACACCCCTCTACCGGGGGTTACAAGACAGGACACCCCTCTACTGGGGTTTACAAGACAGGACACCCCTCTACCTGGGGTTACAAGACAGGACACCCCCCTACCGGGGGTTACAAGACAGGACACCCCTCTACCGGGGTTTACAAGGCAGGGCACCCAGCTGCCGGGGGTTACAAGACAGGGCATCCCGCTGCCAGGGGTTACAAGACAGGGCACCCCCCTGCCGGGGATACAAGACAGGAAACACCCGCTGCGAGGATACAAGACAGGACACCCCTCTACCGGGGGTTTGCAAGGACAGGACACCCCTCTGCCGGGGGTTGCAAGACAGGACACCCCTCTACCGGGGCTGCAAAACAGGACACCCCTCTCCCAGGGTTGCAAGACAGGACACCCCACAGGTTGCATCACAGACTGACACACATAAATACAGAAACTAGCCTAGAACTATTTGATAACTATTGGAGATTCCGTCACATCTTATGGCCACAGTATGCTTAGCTCACCACTACGCCAAAGTACTCCAATGATGGTGGGTCCTAATGCTAATCCCTGCTAACAGTGGTACGAAATAAACCAAACCTGAAACCCAAACACATAACAATGAGAGACCTGTAGACTGCAGACTGAGACAAACAGAACACACAGGTGGGTCACACCTTATAAAGGAAACAGAGTTGAAGCAAAGAGCAGAACTAAAAGCAAGGAATGGAAGATCAGAACAGAGCATACGGAAATCCAGGAATGGATTAAAGCAAAACAGAGAAACTGAAGCAAGACAGATATGCAGCTCCGCAGCCTGGGGTAGAATGTGACACAGACCCCTACAGCCTATACCCCCAAATGGTCTGATTAGTGGGGTCTCCACTCCTTATAGTAAATTATTAATAAGTAATCATTCACAGGTAATTATCTTCATATTTCCAGAAATGTAAGTGGGCGTTATTCAGCCTCTAAGCAAATGCCTTGTGCTGTATGAAGATCCCCCGCAGCTGATGTCATCAGGAGAAAAGAACACCCGGGGTGACCTCATCCACCGACACACACTCTCAGCCGCCATCAGAAAAGGGCCGCCACGGCCCAAATACTTTTAGTCCGAGAAGGCGGACGAGCACCGTATTGTTTTTTTTAAAAAAAGGGTGTCTGCCCAGTAGAATTTGCAGAGAGAACCATCCAGTGTATTGGAACATGGAATAGAGAGAGGCCCTAGTGGAAGGAGCCAGTGTGGGAATATACGCTGACCATTTAGTAAAGAAGGCGCAGGCTCTGGTTTCTCTATGTAGGCAAGATTCGGTCCAATCCATTTGGAAAATATAATTAGAGCACAGTATTGTTTATTCAAGGTTTGTCATTTCTTGTTACTGCTTAATGCACTAATCACAGCAAATAACGCTCTAATTGGGTGCATTAAATCTGCACAAGAACCCAGGAAATGGGGGTAATTAAAAATAAAAATGTTTCTTTTTTCTGATTAAAAACATTGCCATTTGTTTAGGTTTTTACAAGTTGAGAGCTTTCCGGGACAAGCGAGTGAAGATGCGTTAAGAGCTGGTGCACTAATTGCAGTCGGCAGCGCTCGGCAAACAGACGTTTCCTGTGATGTGTGGAAGGACCTGAACCCCCCAAAAATAAATAGTCTGGGGCTGACCCATTACAAGGAGAATCCGCCGGAGATCTAGTCTATCCTTTTCTCCTGCTCTAAAGACTCAAACTTTAATCAGCCGTATGTCTATCCCATGCATGTTTTATGTCTATCCCATGCATGTTTTAATTCCCTCACTGTATTACCCTCTACCACTTCTGCTGGGAGGCAGCTCTACTTATCTAGCAACATTTCATTATCCCATCTAGGCCTCTGACACTCTTGTTTTAGACTTTGACCTCTTGTTCTGACATTTCTTTTCTGCTACCCTATTTCCAATCAAGATATTGGGGAGTCGTTCCTTTTCTGAACGTCTTCTTCCATGGCCTCATTATCGCTGACAGATTGCGGACGGGCCACGCAGGTAGTGACTCTCAGAGGCACTGATTCAGAAAGAGTTCTAGATTCATGTATTCAGTAATGTGTGTGATGTTTGGATCTGGCCCAGAGCACACGCGTGTTGCACGTGTTAGCAAATAATCCATCCTGTGAATAACAAAAAATGTTTCCCCCGCCTCGACGCTCAGCGAAGACCAATTCAGATGGCCGAATAGACTGTAGTCCACGACCCCATTCATAGCGGCCCCCGTCGTGGCAGATTGACATGACACTCCCTACGTCACCATAAACATTAGCCCGGCCTTAAAGGGTTAATCACCAGCTACCCAAACCCTTTGCCTCCTTATTCCCAAAGCCCGGGGGTCTGCGGGCTTCAGAGAACATGCTAACTATGTGGAAGGCGTGTAATGAAGTCAGCGCCCCAGCGTTCATTATGTGTAAATCTGCTCGTCATGTTTCAGCTCATGATTCCATATCATGCTCCGAGCTTCTTAATCGGGGTTACGGCTCTGCATTCACTCTGCGCCGAGCGCAACGTCTCTGGCGGTAAACAAGACGGATTCAGCTCCACCAACATTACGCACCTTTATTAATGAGGGGACGCGGCAGCAGATCAGTGTATCTGAAACAAAGCAGCTCCTCCGTTTAACCCTTTGTCCGTCAAGACGCTTCTTTTCTATTACATTGTATGTGTCAGTTTACACGCGTGGATAGGTAGATACACAGATACTATATATATATGTGTGGCACTTATACGAACATATAGGAACCAGTGAACACCAGACTGAAAAGGATCGTTTTCGGAGGAATATGAGGGTCCACGCCGGTTTACTGATCCCACGTAACGTGCATTTTCCATAAAATCCGTTTGCGAGTCTCTCCATTTCGTGCAGTAAATGGCGCCATGACGTACGGAGACAGCGCTCTAAACGCAGAGCATTCCATTCGTATGATGCCGGATACAAAAGCCGATGAAGCTGAGACTTTTTGTCCTGTTGGAGCCACGTTTTCAGATTCATTCGCCAATTAATGGAAGGGGAAGAAAGTCACCCAGAAAAACCAAAATATCTCTGAATAATAAACGGTAACGAAATAATAAGAAATATTCCAGAACGGGAATCTCGTCACAGAATCTAAGATTACATCAAGTTGTTTCCATCTAGTATCTTGTTAAAGAATAAACACAATATTTTATTTTTAAACCATTTTAAATACTTTTTGCTATTATTGATGAACAATATTATATATTTTGGTAGAATACGCCTGCATTGGTCTCATAAGCAGAACATTCACCCTAAGTTACTCCATGAGACAAAAATGTATATTAATCCCGATGTATTTCATTAGAGCTCCTCATCCTCCCAAATATTCTATGTGCTTTAAACGTTTAATTTATTCCCTCCTCCACCTACTAATTAACCGTCTCGTTTCAGTGCAATGCTTGGTGCTAATTTCTTCTTAATTTAATAAACCATTAACTTTGGATTTTAAGTAAGTGTCACGCCGTCACCGTAATAAACGTCCACATTGCAAGTAATAATGGGGGGGGGGTAATAATGCATATTAACTACTGTGGTGAATTCCACATCTTTCCTGCCTTCCTGAAAATGAATGCAATGAACGTGGAACTTTCTTTGCTGAGCACCAAGACACTTCGTTTGGACACATCTTTGTAAAATAACCCAGTCTATTTCCAAATAAATCTTCAATTCTGTATGTTCACCTTGAGTCTCCTAAATTCACAATTATTCCAGCAGGAGGTGACTTCCCTCTACAGCATGCAACCGTTTGTGGGGCAATTATACTGTGGCTAATACACTAGAGCTAATACAGAGGCTGTTATGTAGATTGGAGATGACCGCGAAATCACAGGAGAAACATGGAAATGTTTGCGCAAAATGATCACTCAGTGAGTGGACAAAACCCCTCACGCATGTACTGGGATCCCCTTGTTTATTGGGGTGTCAGTCACTTTGATATCCACACAAGCGAACAATAGAGAATAACTTCCCATCTCGGAGAGATAAGCACAGGGTTTCATCAAAGTTTCATTGAGCTAATGATGTCATCTAATCTCTTTTTCTGTTTCTCGAATGTTCTCTGTCTGCCGAGTGACAGAGATTCCGTCTCTTCCAGAACCCTTCCCTGTTAAAGTTTGGATTCTATCAACTTTCCGCCAGAATCCAATCTTCATACAGCGACTCAAAGCCCTTGAGCTTCTCATCCAAATGAATCATGTTTCTGGAAGCTGCAGAGAATACAATTTCTTGTTGAGACGTCGTGTACGTCGGAGAGTGAAAGAAAGATGACTTCCCTCCGACCGCTGCGGAACAGACCACTTCATTTCAAACATTTTGTACGGAAACCACATCTCGAGTTCTGAAGACTCTGTAACTGTATTAGTTTGCCTCCAGATAAATGGATTTATTTCAATTGGCGCTGGAGACGGAGGAAACAACGGTTTTTATTTGCCTGGGGACATAAGGGTACATGAGGGGCAGTTTGGGCACGAAGACACCGTAGCACACAGGAGGAGCCCCAACCTTTCGAGACAGAAATCTTTTTTTTTATAAATAGCTTGAATCTGGTTAAAAACACACATAACAGTCGAAAGGAGAAGGACATGTCTCGGCTTTTTTGATGTTTCTGTGGGGCCGGAAACATGAAGGTCACCAGAATAATATTTCAGGCAGTCGGAGAGAAGAATTCCATAATGTTTAGGATAAATGAAAGCAATGTATAATAAAACATATAATAAAAGTGAACAATATTTATCAATAATATAAATTAAACACTTTTATTGCAGATTACAAAATTCAGAAAATGGACGCTTGTAAAAAAGGAATGCCTTTTAATCCTAAACTGCTCACACCAGACAGAATATTTCATGGGAAAGGATATTTGGGGAAGAAAATGAGGCTATGAGGACTTTTTCTTTTATAAAGAAATTAAATTTGTAGCCCACAAAAATATGACAAGGTCTTAAGCGGAGGTGGATGTATTCATTCATACTGTTCTATTTGACGAGAAACAAAGCCACATAATTATAGATCCACAAACCAACAACGTTCTCATATACAATGGAAGTTCTGCTGCCGCTGCACTTCATGTAATTTGGTGTTAACAGGGTAATTAAGTGTCAGATATAGAATTGTATTGAATCTAAATGATTAGTAGGGCTGTTTTATAAGTGTGACAACGGAGATCATCCATCAATTAATTCGAGATTTTACTACTTTGGAAGCACAGATTATTAAATGCCGAGTTTTATCTAAAACCTGTAGAACCTCATATTTTTGTAGCAGGTATTATGGCTGTATAACGGAGAAAAATGCCCAGGAATAGTTTAATTCATCACATTTTGCTCACTTCTGTTTTCATTGGGGCAGATTAATTATAGCCTGGAGTCATATAACACAGACACGGGTCTGTTCTACCCTCTGCGCCACCTTCCACTCCGCCACGGCTTGTGTTTGATGCCAACAAGGGGCTATTAGGAAGCAAGTACATCGTTGTAGGGGCACCATGACCGGGTGAGGAACAAGGAGCACCCCATGACCCAGTAAAGAGTTAAACGTTTTGTTACTTACAACCATCCTGTGTGACTCCTTGACTTCCAGATGAACTTTTGTCCCCCCTTCTGAATAGTCAGTGACAGGAAGAAGGGGAGGGCTTTAGGGTGATTTTAGGCAATATAACGTGAGAGCTATTTACAATCAGGCTTGTAGGTTTTAAAGAAGTCGAAATTCCCACCCTCCCTTCCCTCTTTTGATTTGATAATTTATCGTCCAGTATGGCGGTTAGTGTTTTTTACATTATGGGTTTTTTGTTAATATGTGATTGGCTGATACGGTGCTTAAGGCAACTGTCTAAGGCAGGCATGTCCAAAGTCCATCCCGAGGGCCAATTGCGGCCCGCGTTCCGGACTGATAAGGCCCCCCAGATAAGTTGCCCAAATATAGATCTGTTTTTTTTTTTATATTAGAGGCAGAGTGATTTAACACCTGTTTAGATTTGTCATCCAAGTCACAAAATGAAAAGTATGTTTTCAATAAACTTAGCATAAAATAGTTAATTTGCATTTAATTTCAAAGAATGTCAGGCAAAATGGTCGGCCCTCGCACATGTTCACTTCATCAAATGTGGCACTCCTAGAAAAAAGTTTGGACATGCCTGGTCTAAGGTATGGTTGTACTCGTGGTGCACAAGCCTAAGGGCGGAAGTGCAGAACACTCCCTGGGTGCATTGCTCAGGTGATGCGTTTGTTGACGGGTAGCTGCTGGGCTTTGGACGCCGGCAGCCTCTACAGGTGACTTGGAATGGTTACGCCCCTTACCAGCCGTATACGTATACATATAAACATCAGTATTAATACGCTTGGCTGTTTGCCAAAGGCGTGGTTAATATATGGTTAATATATGGTTAATTGTGATTAATGATTACGGTTCAATAAGTGTCACGGTTGGGAAAAATTTTATGTAATTATTGACCGTGGCCAAATTTATCCAAAGTCGAATAAATAAAAGTTTTAATTAACATGGTGTCTATTGTCTCATTGGGAATGGGGCTGTGGTTGATGATACCAAGGTCATGAGAGCTGAGTAAGCAGTAAGTGCATAAAGCTGGTGTGGGGGCCTATTCTTCCAATTAAGGAAACAAGAATCTTCCGTATAGATTCCTGGGGCGGGCAAATGAATCCCACCACCTTGCTGACCTATCAAAGATTCACTTTCATCAAACACCCGGAGGGCGACGATGCTGAGAAACATTGTGATTGTAGCACAAGAAGCTGATAATGAAACCACTGGTTAAATGTTACGTATAAGTAGGTTTCACGTTCTCTCTATTAATGTATATTAAGGTTTTTAGTTGTCATCCATGTTATTTTTACCGGGTTTGTATGACTTGTTCGTAAGCCTTGGCACTGCCAGCAAGCTGTGAACCTTCGTGTTTACCCCTCAGTTCTTTCAGACGCTGCCAATATCCACATAATTAGGCAAAGGGTTGGTGTCTAATTAAGTCTAAACATCGAATTTCTTGCTGTCATTACCCATTGAAAAGGATTTAAAACATAGTGTAGCTTCGGGGCGGAATTACAAAAACACATCTGAAAATTGTGTGAATTAGTAGGAAATTCTAGTTATATAATAAAAACAAAGCAGTGCAGCCCAGCCGCGAAATACACAATGGAAATAATCAAACATCAAATGTGCATTGCAAAGTATCGAAAGTATTGGTCTTGGTTCATGAAAGAATCTCATCCAAGTATCTGTTCTGTTTATGGACAAGCACTCAGGAATTTTCTTAATCACAGTCTAAGCCACAGGCTCTTGGAGAGGCTGGACCGATGATTCTGGAGCAGACAATGGCGGCTGATGCTCTACAGAGTCTCACTGAGCAAACCCATTTATTAGCTGCTCCCTTTTACTGGCGTGTTCACCAACTTCATCACTCAAGGGAATCTGTCTCTTCGGAGAACATCCATAAGTAGACCAAAAAGTCTGTACATTTATGAAGACTACCTAAATGTGTTTTTACTTTTCTGCGGTTTGGCCAATAAAAGAGTCACGGCTCGGCCTAGCCAATGGGAATCATCATTGCCCACTTCATGATGAGTGTTTCATTTATACAAGTGGCCCAATTCATGAAAATTAATATCATGCTTCCAATGCCAAGAAACCAAACTGGGGTGTGATTATGGACCCTAGGAAGCATGAGATCCCCACAAAGCTCCCTCTGGGGAGCGGGACATCTGACATCAGCCGCTCAGCCAGTGCCATGGAGTGTATACCTTCGGAGAAATACAAGTGAGCGCTATCCTTCTCATGACGTATATTTGCACACATGGGCATTGTTTACTTTACAGACCTAAGAGAGGGTTCACTCTTTAAACCCCATAAATCAGATCCCGTAAGGGTAACCCTTACAATGAACCTTTGTCTACATTGTCAAGAAAAGAAAAGGCCGGGATCACGACAGTAATTGGTTTGCATGATTTCACTGAGTTTAAAATCATACTTATTAACAGTTTCTTAAGGAAGTTAGAGTCAGAAGTTGTTAGTTTATGTCTGTATCCTCCTATAATTACAAATTAAGGGGCCTATAATGTCCCCGGGGGCATCAGAATTGGATTTGTCTTTAATAACATTCCCGGAACAGATCTGTTACAAATTTGTCACGAGACGGCTCATTAACTTGTCTGCTCCCAGAAACCTGTTTTATCTCTGAAGGTGTCCACCATGCCACCACAGTAACTCATTACTGATTACTTCTGAATCCACAAAAGATGTCTACTTTTATTTTGATGGATGTACTGTGAATATACTAAAGCTGGGCGAGCGTGCAGAGCCGTGGCATTATCTGTGGCAGTAACAGACACTCCACCGGATCGTTGAGCCACTCAAACCAGGCCAACTCTAGAGAAAGACTCACTTATTTGGTGGGGAGGGAGGAAATAACGAGCGTCCGGATTGGCTGCAGCTTCCATAGTCCCCTCCCAACAAGCTTGGGCTACAGAGTTAATGGGCTCATAACAACTGGTCTTAGATCACACAGAGTCATTACGTTCAGCAATGTTATTGGTCTTAATGACCATTGGACCAAATGGCTTTCAAAGCCATGTCGACAAGGAAATAGTTTTCCAATGCTTTCCAATCAAGCATCAGAGGATACAACGAAGAATATACAAACCCAAGAACAAGGTGGGCCTCATTTAAGGATTCAGATAAAGCAAACACTCAGATGGCTGAATGGCTAGCTCGCCAATACGTGACGTCACCAATGCATGTCATGAGACAGCCGTAATGTCTAATACAATGGAAAACAATCCCAGCTGATTTACCTAATCGCGTGTTTTAGGCAACATAAGTAATTTGTGAGAAATTTTTGCTCTGATAAACAGATAAACAGTGCGTCGTATCTTAAAAATACTTCAAATTGTGAATTATAACATTTATAAAATGATCATTTTTTCCATGTGTGAATACTAATAAAACACCACTAACCCCTGTCCTTTCTCATAACAAAGTGCCTCGGATACGACGCAGCGGGAATATTTTTAATATAAATTTCAGCAGAATATCTTTTACATCAGCCAAGGTACATGCGGGGGCATCGCACCCCAATCCCTGCTGTAAATGGAAACTGTCATCAGAGACAGAATAATTGTCTATTAAACAGAAAACTGCAAAAGGTGAAAAAAGAAAAGTCAGGCGATGACATCCTCACCTATAATATACAATAAAAGCATGTCTTCTGATCGAGGGCAAAGAAACACCAAGATCCACAATGATTTATAAACACTTGGGCAGTTTTTCTTCATGTCTTAGTTAAGCCCTGTTTGTGGGATCACTACGCAACCTAATCTGCAAATGCTTTGCAAGAGAGAGTGGATCCCCGGGCACTGGATGGGTTGGGGTTTCCCAGTTACATCACCGTCAAATAACTCATTTAGTGGGGTTTGGCTCACTTTGTCTCCGTTCTGTTTTTCTTTAGGGGCAACTCAGAGAAAGGATCCCACGGCGTCAGGATAAATACTTACATCAGTGTCCCCAAGGTCACCCGCATTAAGATAATCTCCCACGGCCGTTTCTAATTCCTACAAAGGGGTCATTTGATTAAAAGCAAAGAGAAAATCACCCGGTCTGCGCACATTCACAGCTCGGATAGAGCCGCCGTAACATGCGTCAGGAATAGAGAATTTGCAGCAATTTTATACAAAGGTATTATTGCCAATTATGATAATAGCGACTTCTCTTCTGCTGCCATTTTCCTCTATTCTTTGCATTTAATGGTTTAATGGGGGAAATGTCTTTTTCGTTGATTTAAAGATAACACATCGGGGGTGTAAATCCGAGATGTGTTTTAAGTTCCGAGAAAATGCAGTTTACTTTGATAACTTTGATCCCTTGCTCTTGATGTGGTAGCTGTTTGGGTGCGCGCATGGAGCAGGGCCAGCCAGGGAGGCAATTGCCTAGTGAGGGATGACCCTGCTTCATGTAACATAGTAAATATGTTTGGGGTAATTGGAAGTCCCGTCCATAACCCGCCAGACACGACTGCAAAGACTCTTAATGTATAAAATAAGAACATTCAAACTGTTATTTCATTTTAAAAAACTGCTATTTTCAGCAAATGGCAATATATTGTAACATTGTGTTACTTATAATACCAAAACCAGCATAATGGTTCATAATCCTGGTTAATACGCTGCTTCTAGATTGTAGAAACCTTTTAATGTGTCTCACCGTGAAAACTACTGACAATTATGAAACCGTTTTTAAAATTAATGAGGTAAAAGGCTTCAGTAATATTAGAGGGAAGATTAATTTGTTGAGGAAAATGTATATCTAGATAATTATAACAGACATGAATTCTTGCCCCATCTCTGACAGATGCATCCCTTATTAGAAGCCAAACTGTGTCTGTAAGGGCTGTTACTGCTGAGCGTTAGGAAGGTGCCCCCTGGTCCTGCTGTGAGGTCTCTCCACAAGAAATTACAAGAAAAGAACATGTAATACCGATGACCCCCTACAGGTGGCACCAATGGTCATAGGAATCTTTCGCTGAGAAAATCGGCAGACTGCGCCCCCAGTATGGAAAGGCTGGTAACGGTACTGCATCCACACACGAACCATGCTAGAGGTGAATGCCAGGGGCAGGACGCATCCAAGGTGCTGCAAACGATAAAACCCATCATTCTGACCCATATCAGAATGATGGGTTCTAGAAAATCCAGCAAATTGAACTAGTAGGCAGCTTCGAAATCGGTAACATTAAGAACAGAAAGGTGGGGCATCTGGTTACCTACGCAGTGGGGTTTGGAATATGTAAGGACACCATACGGTCCTTAGAGCCAGAAGGACCGAAATTTCTGATATATAAGGGAAAGCTGCGTTATCTGCACAGAAAAATCCCTCAATCACCGCACATTGATTCCTCGTGGATTCCTGTTATTCCTGACTGAACCAAGAAAATCGTCCAGAATCCAAACGGTTCTGAACAGAACGCGATAGGGGAGATGCAGGGAACCCGAATCACTTAGTGTCCTGCAGTTTGTGCTCCTCCGGACACTGACCCTGCGCCTGCAAGTACCGGCTCCACAGGCTTAGTGATTTAAAGTTTATAATTATGTTAGGAGACTGCGGAGCCGGCCATGCACCCTGCACAGCCCGCCAGCGTGTTCATAGGGGAGACGGGGAGAGAGGGCCAGGTGTGCCAGGTGGAGGGCTCGAAGGGATTTGGCCCTAAGCTGCGTGTTTCTGTCCAACCCTTCTGTTCTACATTCCCAAATTTTCTTTTTTCTCTGGAGCCCAAGTCACTGTTTATACTGAGCCTGCTCACTGTAGGGAGTGAAAATGTCATTTGTTTCAAATCAGAAGGAAATAACTCATTGAAAATGGGTTATTTCTAACAAACAACCTCAATCAGAAGAGACAGGTGACAATTTTACAAAATCTGCTAAATGTTATGAAGAAAGAGGGCGATAAAAGGTAATCAATAAATCAGCTTCTTGCTCAATCATTGATTCTGACATAAGGCATTGACTCGGGGGTCAGGAAACAGGGAGGTTATTATTGAGGCAACCGCCAGCTGTGTGATGCGCCTCTCGGAAATGCTCATTACCGGCACTCAGGTCCCAGGAAAATATCCACTGAAAGGGTTTGGTTTAAGTCTCGTCGGCTGTAAAAGTCTCTAAGAGGATTTCTGCACAAACTGAAAAAACTATTATTATTTATTGTTTTATATAGCACCATCATATTCCATAGCGCTGTATATGTAAACCAGATAAATTTGCATCGTGCTCTTTACAAATATTTTTTTGTTAATGGTTTTCTGCGCTCACACTGCTCTGAACATGCAGCGTTTCTTCTACCAGCTGCTTCCAAACATCGTGACCTACCCAGTGCCCCTTTCGTATAGCTCATAGGGTCTGTTCCACGCGCTCTAATCCATTTATCCAACATCAAATTGCTGCACTTATCTGATGACCACCGCACTGACCCTAAAGACCCCTGGCTCAAAACAAAGTGCTCCAGGTCAACATGGACCTACAGCACGGATTATCGCTAGCCAGGCTGCATTTCATAGACTGTAGACTGTACTCCGGGCTCTCTGACTTCCACTGGTAAACAAAAATGTAAAATTACTTACCCTGAGAAAAAGCATAAAATGCTCTCAAAATACATGATTTTTGGAATTGAAGGTCAGTAACAAAAGTCAGATACTATGGAATTCATTTTGTTAAATACCCAGAGAAAGTCTCATATTTTTAATTAAATATATCTGTAGATAACCCTGAATTTTAAGGTTATTTTGTAACAAACATTTCCTACTGTTTTTCAAATATTTCCTAATGTTTTTCAAGTATGAAGGTTCCTTGGAATGGCTCACCAAAAACATAATTTGAGACCCGCATGTGGGTTAGAACGTCCTTCGAATGACCTTCTGCATGAACAACAATGGCAGCCAAACTCATCTCTGCTCTAGAAATAATTTATGAACCACTCATGGATCTTTTAAGGCTTCGAATGAAGCTGGATATCCGATTATTGGTTTTAATAACGCAATATAACTCCCAAAATTACAGAAATAAGATAAATATCCTTTAGCAAACAAGCATTCTGGTTTTCCTCTGATATTCCATTAGGCTGCTACAGGCCATGGCTCTCAGAAACAAGACAAGGCATCACTCCCATGTCGAATCCTTTAATCACTTGCATTCCTATTTCATCAGCAATGTATGCAGGTTTAAGAACATTAATAAAAATAGAAAAACCTGCCTTAAAATCCGATAACTATCGCAGCCATAATAAATATAAATCCCATTGACAGCCAAATGGAGTTTTTCAGTGTTTGTTTCTATTTCATTAGAAATCTGGAAGACAATATTTATTTTGTAAGAACTCCGAGGGGTAAAAACGCGGTGTCTGAGACCCCCAAATAGTTGTCACCAGTGAAAGAAGGACCTTCTTCCTCCAAAGATTCGTTATAATTTGTAATGGTGCCAGTTACTGATGGCGTGCGCCTCCTCCAAAAACATTTTCTGGGAAACTGTATTTTTTCTGTTTTATAGTTTATGATTTATCTCCTCTTCTAGATCACCAGGTAATTTCCATTCAGGATTTGTCAATGAGATTTGGTTATATGTATCACATAACATGATCTTTTTTACACAAGCTTCTCGATGGAAATGCTGGACGAGCTCGTCGAACCCCAAGAGACAGGCAGACATTCTTTGTGATTATCGCAAATTGGAGATGCGATGAGCCATTACAGATGGGGCAAAATGACCTCAGTATTTGGAACATTAGATTTTAAACACAATGTATTTTGCTCCCAAGTTTATCTCGTTGACGCATTCATACAGTATATGAAAAAAAATACATGTATTTTATTTAATAAATACATTCCGAACACAGAATGAAAACATAAATTAATGCACATTATGCCTTAATATTGTCAGAAAGTTTCATTGGAATCTCGGAGGAATAATACATTCACTGAAACTTCATGATTTGTGATCACAAAAATGATTATAGATACATTTATTAAAGGTTTATGTATATATAAAGATATAATATAATAACATTTTTGATTAAGTTATTTTATATTTTTTTGCTGATTCCAAGGTGATTCGGGAGCTTTAGACATCTTAAAGATAATCGTATTTAGACAACACTAGAGAACAATTAAAAAGGGTAAAAGGCAGTAACCAGATAGAAAAGCTTTTGGGAATAATTGATTCCCAGCCCGTGTAAACCCAGCTCTGTTCTGCAACAGCCTGGCAAGGGTTGCAGTTGAACCCTGAGAAGGGAAAATATGGAGAACTTAATGAAACATCACAATAACCTAAACATATTACGCTGATTGCCACCCACACAAAACAAAGCTATGCTGCTCAGACTATGATTAAAGCACATAGTACCGTACATATCAAGTGATGACACAATGTTTTACTGTAAATAAAATCCCTTCTCCATCAGGAACCAGTCACCATAACAACAGAACCTCTGTTTAATTAAAGAGCCAAGAGTCATGGAGATGATACCAACTTCCAAGGTTATAAAATACAAGCGAAACAGTCCAAGACACGGGCAGCCACATCAGGGCTTTGATAAGAAATCGTTCCTGCTGAATGTTGATGGACCTACGGAAATGGCGATTCCCAAAACTGCACCCATTACCTCTCAGCTTCCACCCTTCAACAGCGGGAATTGCTGCGAAGGAGAGTCCTCTTCCAGACCTTTCATAAAAGGGGGTTCAGTTACTGAGCTTCAGGGATGGGGTCGCTGAATACTAGTTTCTAAATGAGCTCCATTACTCATGGGGTTTGACCTGGCTGGGCGAAAGACCCTTCTACACATAGTCCCACATAAGCCATTCCTACCAGCCATTCGACTGCTCTTGTGTATGTGATGGGTTCCTCTCAGGGGTAAGAAATGTGTCTATGGCAAAGCACTGTTGTCTATGGGGCATTTAGAAAAATGTTGGTTGCTGATCTACTGTTTCCTAGCCCTTGTCTGAATTTCCAGCTAATTGTCATAAAATGCTCAGCTTTGATTTACATTCATGTTCTTCCATTACAGGGAATGCTTCTCCCTCCTGAATAATATGTTGTGTGTCCTCCATGCAGCATTCAGGTTAGAATAAAGTCCCTCGGCTCAGAAACGAAAACCCAGATGCTTTGTCTGAAGCAATTTTATTGCATTTTCCAAAGAGTTTTCCATCTCGCCAATATGTCGTTTTTCTGGGAAATCTGGTGGATTGTAATTTCCTGCCTGCGTTCACTTTTCATTGGCTGGATTCTAGATTCAGAATGGAGCTTGTGTCTCATGAAAACACCCTTTTCTCCAGATGCTTTGTAGTGTAACACATAGTTGTATTATTTATTTTTGAAGAGATTTAGCTTTTTATGCAATTAAGTACTTTATATCCTGCATTTCCAGAGCCGGTGAGTGCAGGGCGACATGATACATACCCCGGGGCACGTTCCCTCAGCCATGGAAGACACAACTCACTCCTTTATTCTAGAAGCAGCTGTTGTCATCGAGAAGATACAATGGGGGCCACTTTCAGATGCAGCTTTGTGTTTTTCCCAAGGCTTAAAGTATTTTCAGATGATGTTTTTATCTCTGAAATAAAAGACCTTGCACTGTACAATGTCATCCTGTATAAAGCAGAACATTCATCGTCTATCACAATGAATCCAACCAGCAGGAGCTTCACGGACGCCGCAACTTCAGACAAGACAGATATCCAAAGCACCTCTGTCTGCCCACCTGTCTGTCTGTCTGTCCATCGATCCGTCTCCTTCTCAGTTACTGTTTTCTGAAATTATTTGTCTTTTGCCAGCAGAGCCCACTGTGTTACCGGGCCACAGGCTGTGTGTGTGTGTAATGGCCTTAGCATCCGTCTGGGGTATCAGAGGACACAACTGACCCGGTCATGGGGGATCCATGGCATCAGGTGGGGTGCAGATCAAGCTGCAGTTTGCAGCATCACGTTGTACCATCCATGAGACCAGCAGATATTGGACACTGAAGTGAGGACATGGCTCTGCGCATTTACATTTTATATAATATATACTTATATACGTGATTCCAAGTCACCAAACATGGATATCTGGCGGGTGAGATGCAGATTCCTGGGTCTGGCTGGTTGCAGAGCCCCGTTATATAGAGCCCATTTTTGGTTCTTGCCCTCACCAACGGGAGAAATGAGTTATAAGGAATCCTTATTCTCTTCAACAAAAGCTGCGCGGTTGGGAGAGATCTCGGCAGAGAGACATAATACCCTCAATGAAACTTAACGCAAAATGCCTTTCGGCCCCATGCAGAGATTCACGCTACAAAATCACACGTATTGTCTGCCTCCATCAGCTCGTATTCCAGCCTCACAACGTCTGCGGCAGGGAAACCATTACTTGGCGGGAGGCCGTGACTACTACAAAATGTAAAGATGGAAAATAGTTTATAATCACCCCCGTGCCACGTTGACACGCGGGCAGTACGGTGCTAATACCAGGTCATTTTCACTGCCACAACTTATAAGTCTTTTCCTTTACGTTCGCATTCATTAAAGGGTTTTATACTGCTTGCTTCAACCTGTAAACGGCAAAAGGTTTATTTATTAAGATTATTTGGGGAAAGCGACAGATCCACCTATGGTTCCAATTATCACGAGGCGGAAATGTTGGGTTTCATTACAACATCTCAAAAGACATAGTCAGCGTTATATGAAAGAGAACAATTGGGGCGGAATAGGTTACATAGTTACATAGGCTGAAAAAAGACATGCGTCCATCAAGTTCAGCCTTTCCTATATCTGTTAATTTGTTGCTGTTGATCCAAAAGAAGGCAAAAAACCCCGGCTTCGCTCTTTCCAATTTTGCACTAACCAGGGAAAAAAATTCCTTCTTGACCCCAAAATGGCAGTCAGATTTCTCCTTGGATCAATAAGCTGTTTCCCCATAATTAAAGATTATATCCCCGAATATTATGTTTTTCCAGGTATCCATCCAGTTGCAGTTTAAACGTCTGTACAGACTCCGATACAACTACCTCTGCAGGCAGAGAATTCCACATCCTTATTGTCCTAACTGTAAAAAACCCTTTCCTCTGCTTTAGTCTAAATCTCCTTTCTTCCAGTCTAAATGCATGACCACGTGTCCTATGCATAGTCCTGTTTATGAACAGATTTCCACACAATGGTTTGTATTGGCCCCGAATATATTTATATAACGTTATCATATCCCCTCTGAGGCAACGTTTTTCTAAACTAAACAGATTTAAATTAGTTAACCTTTCTTCATAACTATAGTGCTCCATTCCTTTTATTAATTTTGTAGCCCACCTCTGCACCCTTTCTAGTGCTATGATATCCTTCTTTAGAAAAGGTGCCCAAAATTGCACAGCATACTCAAGGTGCGGCCTTACCATTGATTTATACAGAGGCAAAATTATATCTTTATTCCGCGACTTGATGCCCCTTTTTATACACGACAAAACCTGCACACAGAAGAGGCCACGTGGTACACAACCTAAAGCTCAGTAGGACTTAGCTGTGGCTGAGATACTTCAGCCTCTTTATAACTTAAGTAACATCTAATTAACCAATGAACACTGAGTGCCACCAAACGGTCTTCTCAGGACTATCCCGAAAACTGCTGCGGCCTTTTACGAAGACCCAAGAGTCCCACTCTTAAAGTGCCACTAAAATGGAAACCTGTAATCTCCAACTCTAATCACTCTCAATCAGCCCGTGGCACCAGAAGACAGGCTGTTAGCTTTCCCCCCATAGGATGCAATCTCTCTTCTTGTGCGAACTCCATGAGACACGAACGAGAACACGAGACGGATCCCTCCACCTCCTGTCATTACATAAAACCCATTTGAGAGGAATGTTTCCCCTGCGTGCGACACTCGAGTTAAATATAAATATATTTCAGCACAAAGACCCATCAGGGAACATGAAGGCGTTTATCGTACGCGAGAGGCTGACTTCCTTGTTAAGCGCCGTTCCCTATAGAATATATAATACCCAGATGCACTTACAAATAAAGGAGCGCAACGCTTAGCTCCCTCGTCTAACCACGAAATGCCCCCATATCACCATGAAATGCCCCCGTATCAACACGAAATGCCTCTGTATCACCATGAAATGCCCCCGTATCACCACAAAACGCCCCTGTATCACCACAAAATGCCTCCATATGGCTGCAGAATGCCCCTGTGTAGAATCTGCGATCGGCTGTTACACCCAGCGCTACCCCGATGCAGTGGAAACTTACCCCCCTTACTAAGAACACAACAACAAAAAAACTTCTTCAAATTGAGGGGCCATTTTGTCTCTTAATTGTCAGTAATTGACATAAACGGCTGGCCGCTCACAGGAAGCTTTTTTCTCTTCATTTCTGTTATTTTGGTATATTTTCTAATGGTGTTTTTAAACAGTTTATCTTGTGACATTAATGTTCTGCTCTCTCTCGTTACTCCAGGCGGCTCTGGTAACCTTTACACATAATTGTTTTAATATTTTGTGAAAAGTTACAAAAATGTTTTACTTTTACATCTTAGTATAAAATAAACGGCGCTTCTATGGGTCCTGGAGCCCGAGGCGATGGGGTGTGCAGCCGAGGGGCCCCGTGAAAAACATCAGTCTGTTCTAATAACCAAAAAGGCAGTCGACCCCAAGGGGAACCGCGCGGGACCCCCTTCCAATGCCCTAAAACTATGAAGTCAACGGAGTACCGGGGAGCCATGTCCTGAGGAGCATCCACCACGTTATCACCATAAAGTCCTGACTCTGTGTTGCCCCCTGCAGTAATGCGGCCAGGGGGTAAAACATACCGCCTGCATCTAATGGCCGTTATATTTCCCTAAATTATAACTTAAATTGGTAGAAACTCAGAACTCAGGTAGAAGCATTTCCGTGAGCGGTATTTATCAGACGATGTTTCCTCTCACTCTTATAACTTTGACTCCAGCTCTAATTCCAACAAACTCTGCTCCAGCTGGGAGCGCGGCACGGAAATAATTTATCAGACGGAGAGTTCATCATCCAGAGCGCCATACGGCGTCCATCACGCGGCTCCGGTCATTCTATCGACAGACGCGGCAGCCCCTGACATTCTATCGACAGACGCGGCCCCTCTCATTCTATTGACAGACGCGGCCCCTCTCATTCTATCGACAGACATGGCCCCTCTCATTCTATCGACAGACGCAGCTCCGCTCATTCTATCGACAGACGCGGTTTAAAATTTGAGATAAATTAGAATCCGGTTTATTGGGTGAAACGTCGGCCTTGGTCTGTTTATTGGCGAGATGTTACTATTCCGCTGATTGAGGTTTTATGTATAAGCGGTTTGCCGTTGGGTGAAATCCAAGGCTTGCAGAAGGAATTGGCTAATGAGGAAGCGCTATGGATTTCAACGGGGGCTTCTGCAGGTCTCAATAATCTTCTCTGCAGCAAATGGAAGGCACGGCGAGCTCTAATGGCTGGTGGAGAGCTCTATGCGAGTAATAACCCTCTCTTCTGGTGACACCGTTCATCTACCCCTCGGGCCCCTGGAGGGTCTAATTCACCAATATTTAACATTCTGGTTGCTGGCAACAAGTATTCGTTTTATGGTCGATATTGCTTTATTTTTCATACAGAAACCCGAAATCTGAGAATCTGTCTGCGTTCGGATAATCGTCAGACTTCTGCTTATTGGCTGTTAATTAGTATTCCCTATCCGCAGCTGTTGACGGGGGGCCAAAACCGAGGAGGTCAATCAAGACATCGTAGTTAATTAATCAGAGGATAAAGTGGCGCTAAATTATCATTGTGCCGTTTCATATAATCTCAAGCTTATTAGTCTCATCCTGGTCTGACCCTACAGGATCCACATTCACCAGTGACTGGATCCTTTCTCTATCCTTCTTCTGGGCTTTTAGTCTCCTTCTCCGTTTTATTGAGCGCTGGACACGACTGAGCAAAAAATATCTTAATGTTATGAAACACGTCCAACCCCCGAGTTCGGGATCTAAGACGCTGCTTTCATCTTCACTCTGCGGGATAATGTATCCAGAAGATATCAGGATGGATCATGTCCTCCTTCAGCCCCGGGAGACAGACGGCCAGATCTGCAGACAGATTCGCCGTGTACTCTGTACTTAGCACCAATCACGGCTAATGGGGTAAATGGTTTTGAGCTGTTAGTGGGTAATTTCTGTTAAATCGGTGTATTTTTCTGTAACCCTCAGACTGGACATGCGCGGCGTATCATGCAGATAATGTCATCAGCACTGAATTTACATCCAGACAAACTTTCCACACAAACCGCTCGATTCCAAATAAAATGGAGGCAGTTAAGTCGAGGCTTCTGGATTAAATGGGGCAAATCTGGAACGTGAGTTGACGTGCACAGGACGTGGCCAGACATTCCTCTACAAATCCCGAGGTCAGGTGGGGCAATAGTGTTACAAGCCCCCTTCTAGAATAACGTGTGTAAGGACAGTGTATGTGTATATGTGTGTTTATGGGCAGGTGTGTGTAAAGGCAGTAAGGGTCCTGGCAGGGAGACTAAAATTAGCCTTTTTAATTAAAAAAAAATCTGTTGTTGATGACACCTGGCTGCCTGAGAATCATAGGAATTGTAGTTCACAGTTAGCATCTGCAGCTTTACTGTTCATTGCAATAACTATGATGCTCAGCCAGCATCATGGAAGCAGTATTTAAACTCCCACGATGCCTAGTCAGCCAGTGCCAACTAAAACAGCAACGACAGTACAACGGGTAAGCAGCCCACAGAGCTTGCAATCTATGTATCTGTGCTGCCAACCCCACGAGGATCTATCTGCAACATTACTAGGATTTTCAAAATACAATGAATTTATCTTTCAGCTCTTTTTTTTCCTTTTGTGATTATCTATTAAAATCATCATTTAACCTGATAACACATCGTTCTCCAATCAGACATTTCTTCCAATTGGTCGGATATCCCTTCATTCGGGAGAAATTATTGTCAGATCAGGGCAGCCTAACGTCGCCATGGAAACTTAGGATACAAGAGGATGAAGGAAAAGGTTTTTATTTATTTTCTAAAAGCAAAAATATATCAGAAGGAAACTTAAGAAAGCATAGGATTCTTTCATGGGTTAATCACACTTTTTGTGACAACTTGTTATTTTACCAAGAAACTGCTTTTTGTGCAAAGAAAACTATAGCGAGGAGGAAAAAATATTATCCGCTTCCTGCAAATTGCGTTATATTTCCTCCCACTCAAACATGTGGTGTGCGTGCGCAGCTCGCTGACACTCGGCTCGGACCTCTCCGAGAACTCTTTTTACTGTCGTTTAATGGCTTCGGAATCCGTTTAAATGCAGGAAATGTAATTCTGTGTTATCTGAAGGTAACAACGGCGCGCATAACATCCATGCCTCTGGCGGTAACAAGTCGCTGGTGACGTAACACACAGAACGCCGGCAGCGCCAAGAAGGGGGAATCTTCTTCACATTGAGTGAAATGCGTGCACATGAAGGGCATTCTGTTCCGTTGGGGTAATCGCAGGTTTGAAGCCATTGGTGGTTCCACTATTGAAAGGCCCCTTGTGATCGGAGACGATGCGGGATTGCTTTCCTGGGCTGAGGATTTGGGGATCTCTTGAATATCATCTCCTGAATATCATGGGTTCCCTCACATGATACAACAGGGGGGCTCTAGCTTAACAAATACTGGATGTTTACAATATGGCCGCACACATATCACTACCATGCGGCGCACCCTTCATTCCCGTGTAGATCATTGCTCATGTTGTGTGAGTAGCTTCAGCCCTTGGAGTTCGCTCAGAGCTTCTCTGTGATCTTTGTGAATCATAAAGAGACGTTGTCCGCATCCATAGCCCCGACTATAAGGTACAGCCTTCGGCGTGTTGCAGGAATGATTGTCTGTAGCAAAGTTTATATTAAATGCTGAAACGTCTCTTCCAATTACAGGAGCTTCTGCTTCCCGCTCAGATATTCAGAATTAGGACCTTTTGCTGTCCGCTTCAATCTGCCTGGGAGCGTTACCCAGACTTGCATCTCAATTCATTCATTCATATCAGGAGCGAGGATCACAGCTGGGGCCCAGAACACCAAACCGGCCACAAAACCACCAATTCCCAGCTTTATGGAGCAATTGGTTTCCAGTAAACACCGCAGGAGGTTCCCGCTGGGCTGCGCCCGTCTGTTCATATGGAAACTGATGTATCAGAACTGTTCTTACGCCGGCAGAATCAGAATTGATTTGAAGCTCATCTCCGACATAACATGAAAAATAGTGACCGGTCGGGTGTAAGATCTGTATCTATTTGGGGAAAATGTGATTGGAAATGCCATCAGGATTCCCCACTTTCTTGCACCTGGTCAGATGGTTTATAGGCTGATGTATCATGAGAGATCTGGCTTCACAGGCCGCTGGGAGATTTATCTTATTTTGTATGTCTTGAGTACGCTGGAAAGTGATTTGAGGCGCGTAGATTACATCAGGCTTATTCTTTATGTGTCTTCACGGCCTCCTTACGAATAGACGTTGCTGGCGGCTCCCGGTTTAATTACCGGACACGGCAGCTGAGACAACACGTGCAGCTGGTTTTAGAGTAAGGATCATTTTATCCCAGAGACGTCCCTCAGCAATCTGTGAGAATTCTGCTAAAAACCTCAGCTCGGGAAGAGACAGTCTGCCCTTCGAGGTCCAACCTTAAACACACACAACGCCAGCTCCGCTCTTCTGCTGCTTATAAGGAAATCTGCACTTTCTTATTTTCTACTTTAAAATGTCAGACTAAGCCGGACCCTCCAAATAATTCCAGGTTTTTAATAAAATAGAATTGCTTTAAAGCTTTTCTGTGATTTTCCCACTTTGTGCCATTCAGTGCATCCAATAATCCCGCGTTATGGCGGCCTAAGGATCAATATGACCAACGGGTATAAATTTCACCTGAACATTTTTAACTGTCAGCCATAGGATTTGAACGATTACTCCTCCCCGATGAGTTACTCCTCGCTTTTGGTGGCAACTGGTTCTGGCAGCATCAAAATGAGGATAATGAGCAGAATCAAACTTGGTCGGACAATTTTGGTCTGTAATTAATGAACCTCATGGCACGCAGGCGAGTCTCGACTCCTTCGGAAAGGATATATTTTAATATTTACGTATTATTTTGGGGTATTTTCAGGGTAACGTACATCTCAGAAATGACTTCTTACTCTGTACTTAGAATCCTTTCTCATGAAGATCCATTCATTGTATAACTTCTGCTTCATGATCCAACATAGATTTCCTAAATGATGCATTTGGAGCCCCCGGCAGAGTCGCTGGTTAATCTTCAAATCTTTGTTAATTGGAGGATTCCTTAAAAGCCTTTGATTTCCGGCTCTGGAAGGTTTCATTCTGAAGGCCTTGGATTAGAGGCTAATTAGGTGCGAATTACCCCAGGGGTTCATTCGGAGCGTTATGTCCTTCATCTCTGTCCCCCACAACCTCCCTTCATAAACCCAAATGGACACCTCGTCTGCCCGATTTCTACCAAACCTTCTGTATAACTCATTCAATGCTCTTTACCATTTAATCTGTGGCATAAAAGGATTAAATACATTATTAAAATCAAATGTCACTACACTGTTAACTTTAAACACATTTCATTAGTTCCCATGGCTATTGCTCCACATTTAGCTCTGATGTAGAATGGCTTTTGGTAAAAAAAAATGTAAAATGTAATTATATTTGTAATGGATGCCGGTCCCTCGTATTCTGAAAACTACTGGTGATTTTACATTGACTCACAGGGGTTAAATTGTAGCATTTTGTATTTTCACCCTCCTCTTTCCACTTCTAGTGTATTAAGAGTGAGTCACCGTCTAGCGTCTAAGTGTCCGACTCATCCTGACGATGGTACCTGGCACCGTTCTTTGGGAGACCCTTTGGCTACCTATGTTATTGTCCTTCTTTCACAACCGCGGCCGGGGACTTCCTGCTGGACTCCATTGTTCCGTTACAATATTATTATTTACTTACCATTTGGAATCCGCCCGTTTTTCAGTGAATTGCTCGTTATTTCATTGCAGGTTACATCTACTTTTAATTCCCTTTATAGGCGACAATAACATTTACTGTGAAGCAGAAATCCTCCTGCTCCTGATATTTTCCGCATTGTTTTGTCTCGTAACTTGTAGCTGAAAATCAAGTCTATGAATTAAAAAAATCTGTTGTTGAGTTGAATGTGTCTGAGATTCACCCGCTGAATGGATAGGTTTACAGGCAGGATTTGCTCACTTATTGGATAGGTTTACACGCAGGATTCGCTCACTTATTGGATAGGTTTACACGCAGGATTCACCCACTGATTGTAACTTATTTTAATTGTTATAATCAGCACCTGTGTTGGTTAATGTCACCCCATAAACATTAGGAGAGCTGTAATTATGGTATTTTAAGTTTATTATGCCTTCTGCAGTCATATAAGCCTCAGACAGGGGAGGTCTCTAAAGTCCTCTGTTCCGCTGTTAATTACCCAGAGGACATTGGTTAATGTTGTTTGCTTTTAGCTACATTATTATCCATGTTGTCCTCGTTGGAAGGACTGGACGTTCCTCATGTCCCCATAAACATCACTTATTAGGCAGGCAAGATACTGAAATGTTCTAAATCAGTGAAAATTGATGGGGATGCGAGGAGTCCATTAAAGAGAATCCCACCTGGCGATCGGATCACGGAGTTATATTTCCTGGAATCGTTCCCGCATTTCATCTTCTTGGCCAGAGAAAAACATCTTAAGACGCCCAGACTTGCCCTTTTCTATGGCTTTCCAGATTAAATCTTCTGATTGCTGAATTGCTCCCATCTTTTCATGCAATTCATTCTTCCGCAGCAGAAAGTGAAAGAGATGGAAGCGATGGAAGATCCATCAGTAACGAGCCTTGGCTGAGGACCCGGACGGGAAATTCTTGGCTCTAATTAATCATTTTATTGATTAGGGTGTAGATGGGGTACCACAGTAATTACGTCTGCAATAATAGGGGGTCCGCACGATGATCCCACACCTAACACAGGACGGCTACACCTGCCCCGATGCACAGGAACCCATTCAGTTACCAGAAAATGGTAACATGCTGCAACTCCCAGGGCCGTGCACTTCATGTTGGGAGTTGTAGTCCGTCGCGGCTGCTTTGCCAATGTTCGGCAGTGCCTATAGCCTCAGCCTTAAGGAAATATCTTTTTTTGTCCAAGGTTTGAAAATATTTTGGTTATTTTGACTTTAAACTGGAAGTCAACCATTTCGACCAGAAATAATAAATGGATGATAAGCGCCCCAGCCGGCGGATATTTTTATATTCAATGATTTACATATTGATTCATTCTGGCTCCAAGAAAAACCCGCCTGCGGTATAATGGTCACCCGCCAGGTCAGCGCAGCCCAGCGTCCCGCAGGTTGTGTTATTAAACCACCTGGGTTTAAGGCTTAACTTTTTCAGAGCCAGTGGCTGTTCATGTGCAACCCTGCCAAAGCTTTATATTAAATAAAAGCTGCATCAGACCCTTTAATAAATAAATAAATCAGCCAAACCAACCAATAGAAAGTCAGACGGCAAACGTAGAATGGACATACGGGGCAGGTAGACGGATGAGATGCCCTGTGTTTAGCCCCCATTACCTTCCTCTATGGCTGGATCTAGCTTTACCTCTAACTGGGAGATAAGCACCATTAACCCTTAAACAGAAAAAACAACGTCTGTCATCGACAGAGCATATTTATGAAAATAATGTATTTCTTCTGTTTTATTGTTAATTCACTTTGCTAACCTTCTGCCCTCGGTCGTCGTTGCCCCGTGTTTTTGGCATAGCTTCTGCAGATTTTATTTATCCAACTGTTTTGTATGTAATCAATGAATCGCTCTATATTTGATCTCTTTCACACCATGAAGGATTTGCATTGTGCTGCTTTTGGCATGGAAGTGGTTAAGGCACATTTATTTCTGGCCTTTTGCTGCATACTTTGCTAATTATCAGAGTATTAAAGCTCAGGGATGCCTAACAAGCTCCTTTCATGTTCCCGCTTAGGTTGCTTGGCTATTAGCAATTAGCCACGATTCACTAATATTACATCTTGGGATAAAACGACACAAAGAGCGTCGGGGCAAAAATGACGGGAATGAATAGCTCTCTCCGCTTCATTACCGCACAAAGACACCACTAATGATGCCTGACCACCCTAATCCCGCTACTAGTAACACCTGGACACCATGATCCAGCCCCTGGTAACACCTGGCCGCCATGATCCCGCCACTGGTAACACCTGGCCGCCATGATCCCGCCCCTGGCCGCACTACTGCTAACACCTGGACACCATGATCCTGCCCCTGGCCGCCATGACACCACCACTAGTAATGCCCGAGAGCCCTGACTCCATCCCTAAATACACCTAGGCACCATGACCCCACCCCCTAGTAACACCTGGACACTTACCCCCCCTAATAACCATACCTGGGAACTTAAAGGCCCTGGCTACCAGGAGCCTACCCTTGCAGGATTGGCCCACGTTCCCACTGACATCGCGGGGAAATGGGCAGGGAGTGGGGCGTGTCAAGACCCCGCTCCCATAACCTGGACCTGGGGTCTCTCTCGCTCAGGCTCTAAAACACACAGGAATGGACTGCAAGCTCTGTGGAACGAGACAGCTTCTAATAACAGAGTGTTAGAAACAGCCAAAGGAGCAGAATATTATTTTTTGTTTTATATAGCGCCATCAAATTCCGTAGCGCTGTACAATGGTTTAATAAGAAGAATGGTTTCTGCTCTATTTGAGCAGGAAATTGTCTGCAAGAAGTAAGGTGTGTAACACAAAATGGCTCCCCATATGCTAAAGCTTCTCAGCAGAAAGTATACGTTACGCAACCGCCACACCCCACCTGTAACTTTAAAACCGGATTCCTAAATATGTTCATCTCTGCATAAAGCGAGCCGGGGGCTTTATCTCCATCCTGCCAGGATGACAAATCCATGTTTATGCAGATTCGGTGAACATTATTTATTGGACCGCGCACAACAAATGTATGTGATCGGAAATATAAAGCAGGAATCATTGATTGCGGCGCCCTGGCAGCGCATGAATATTAACGAGGTGTTCATTATGGTTCCGCATGAATACTGGAGTTATCTGCATTGCAAATACGGCAGCAATTAATTACCCGACTACCGAATTCCTGCAGCTCGGTCACGAATCCTATGAAAGTTCTTGACGGAAGTTTTCAAGAACAAAGTAGTCTTGGTGTCACATGGTGGTTCTGGGGTAAGAAATACCGGCTGCGAGCCGCTATCCGGTGAAGACGCTCGTGCACATTCATCCCCATCCCCAGAAATAAATAGTGCTTCCTGCCCCTTTAATGTCCCCGGCAGCAAAATAACCATCCGGAGGCCGCAGGAAAACCCAAAGCACAAATTGACTTAGCAACTAATTGGCCGACTGCAGCCGGCTAACATCCAAGTCGCCGAGAGGGAGCTGTCGGCATCTGGCAAATCATTATTCCATTAACACGCGGCCCCCGCAATGGAATTATTGGAGCCGGAGTCCCGCCACTCTCTCTAACGCCACGCATTTAATTGACTGATTTGCGGCTGAGGCTGTGCGGGAGCCGGAGGTCACCGAGTCTCCTGCGTCCGCAAACCTGATGCAGAACTTTCCTCAATTCAGTTTACACAATAAATGAATTAACCCTCCGCCCCCTACACCTTCACCCTCCGTCCCTATACATTTACCCTCCGCCCCCTACACCCTTCCGTCCCCCACACATTCCCCCTTCCGTCCCCCACAAGCATTCCCCTTCCGTCCCCCACACATTCACCTTCCGTCCCCCACACATTCACCCTCCGTCCCCTACATATTTACCCCCATACACCCTGCGCGCTCTCTGTCTCCCTCCCCTGATAACGGATTCTGTGTGAAGAGTCACAGGAGGGGCGGGGAGAGGGGAGGAGACGAGACGGACAGAGGAACCGGAAGCAACAAAGTGCAGGAGAGTCCAGACTTTAGGTTGCCGGTAGGTTGTGGGGCAGGAGCAGCGCATGCAATATACAGGTTATGTATGTATGTATGTATGTATGTATGTATGTATGTATGTAGATATGCTATGCTATATGTCAAATATGATATACAGGGTGTGGGGTACATGTATAGTATATAATGTGTATATGGTATAGTATATAATGTATATAGGGTGTGTGTTATACAGGGGGTGCGGTGCAGCGTGGACCCGTGGGGTGGTATTGAGGTGCAAGAATGTTGCGTGTTTTGTAATGATCTCTGCCAGCGAGCAGTTTGCAGTGTGATGGTGTCTCTTCCAATCACATGTCTTCTTCTTGCAGCCTCCATGCTAGGTCTCTGCGGCCTCCGCGGGTCACTACTGCGGCCAGGGCTGCGGGGCGTGTGCACCAGGGCTGTGCGGCCAGATACCCCGTGGGCTCTCTTGCCCCCAGGACGCAGGATGCTTCAGGATGAAGCAGCAAACAGGGGGCTCAACCAGGTGGGGACCCCTATGGTGTGTTATACGTAACGCACGCCGAAGGTACTCTGTGCTGTGTAGCCGTGGGACCCCCGGACCCCTCCGAGTCAGACTCAGTATCTTGAAGTCTCTAGTGCCGGGCACCGGTTATCAGCTCCCGGCAGGCTGTATGTATCATGCGAGACCATCTGGCCAACACCTCCTGTCCCATTAGAGCCACCAATCGGCTGAGTCTCCCGGGCCAGGCGCGTCCAACCACGATGCAGATAACCGCAAGTGTCCAGGGACGGCGGCAAACTGCCCAGAGGCTGCATTTAATGCGTTGCTGCTGATGTTTTTAACCCTCGCTGTGCATCCTGTTCTCTGTGCCGTGGCATTGCATGTTGTCATAAAATATTTTCGTTTCTTTCTCGCCTTCCTTTAGAGCTTCAATAGCCCGACTGGCGGAGACCCCAAGAAACCTGCGAACCCCGAAGACCACAAACCAAACAAAACCCAACAGCTTAAGAAGGTGTTTAAGGAGTATGGAGCGGTTGCCGTGTCCTTCCACGTCGCCATTTCGTTAACGTCTCTCGGGATTTTCTACCTGATCGTCTCCAGGTCGGTGCTGGAGTCAGAGGGTCGGGAATAAGACACATAAGGGGCAGAAAAGGCGCTGATTTACCCCATAATCCCAAACCCCATGGCATACAGAGCTCCCGCTGCAGCTGGGGACTCTGGGTAATAACCTCCCCTTTACCCCATCACATATAGAGCAGCTGGGAAGTCTGGGTAGTACCCCCCTTGCCCCATCACATTAAGCGCTCCCGCTGGGGCTTCTGGGTAATAACCCCCCTTACCCCATGGCATACAGGGCCCTGCTGCAGCCAGGGACTCTGGGTAATAACCTCCCCTTTGCCCCATCACATATAGAGCATGGAAATTCTGGGTAATAGCCCCCTTCATTAATCACTTCATTAAAAACAAAATAGAGCAATTTCAGTTAAAATATCTCCAATCCACTCGCCACAAATGTCACTGATAAATTTGTGGTGCCGCGGGGTCGGGGTGAAAGTCAGGCTGAGCTCATGTTCTCTGCTTGAGCTTGTAGAAGATGCCAACGATTGTCATGTTTTTTTTTTTTTACCCTTTCCGATAGTGGGCTGGATGTCACAGCGCTACTCCTTAAAGTGGGATTCAGTGAAGCGGTGGTGCAGTCCAAGGTGGCCGCCGGGACGAGCACCTTCGTGCTGGCGTATGCGGTGCATAAACTCTTCGCTCCGCTGCGGATAAGCATAACCGTCATCTCAGTTCCTTTCATCGTCAGATATCTCAGGAGGATCGGGCTCTTCAGACCCCCCCGGCCGAGTAGCTGAGAGACGGACTGAGCGTTTTTTTGTATTTATGTTGAGAATTTGTAATAAATTTATAGGAGTATATAGACTGGGGGCTCTCGTGGATGTCAGCCCCTAGAGGCTGCTCCCAGTTTGTAATCTAATAAACGATTAAGATCCTTGCACGGCCCTCTTACTTTCTCGCACACACTCACGCTTATCCCCAAACATGAGGGGCTGGCGTGGAGAGTTTAATAAATCTCTACCCCGTGAGGAATGGGCTCGGGTTAAACGTTTGGTTCTCCAGTGCTGGAGCCCTGTGTGCCAGCCGTCAGATTCTTCCTGCAATAAGCAGCAAAGAGTTCCCCTTCCGGCTCAGTTTACATCCTCACTCAATGCCGACCAGCAACAGCCCCTTTGTTTTCGTAAGTGAGATAAGGGGTTGTGTAAGTCTAGCTGCCCTGTGACTCCCCCCCACAATAAACTGCGGGTTCTAACTAATTTTAATTAAAACGGGATGACATTTAAATACCAAAAGAACCCACGCAGGGAATGACCTCAGACTAGAGCATGCGCAGCCGTGCAATCAGGACCTTATAACAAACGATACTTTATCTAGAAGTTGGACACCGGAGGAGGATTTACATTTATTTATTAAAAGTATTTCAGAACAAGACATGGAACAAGTAAATATGCTTGACATTCTCTATCACTTTAAATGTAGTAAACAGTCTCACCCATTCACTCCCACTACAAGCAGCCGGGCCACCAGCATCAGCCCAATAAATACATGCTAGCGTCCAGATATCGCACCGGCCGCCCGCCCAGATCACAGTGTTTCACTTCGGGCGGTTTAAGCCCCACTTGCACTGCCCAGAATTATGTTCAGGACCAGAAGACGCAGCAGCGGGGGTTAAATGTCTATCCAGACGCAGCAACGAGTCTAGAATCCTGTGAAGTCACCACACAAGAAGCCCGTCGGCAGATCATCCATGGCGTCAGGATATCGACACAGAGGCGTGTAGTGATGTCACAGGAAATCCGTGCTACTGAAACATGACTTCTCTGACAGCGCTTCAGGGAGTTTACTCAGCAGGGATTTGTTTGAATGGCTTTCAAGTTTCACATGCGGCTGCTAAATGAATGGCAGCCGGCGGTTATCAGTAACGAGACAGAGCCCCAAGCGGCATGAAAACCCCTGAAGTGTTCGGGACGCGGACTCAGCGGGTGCAAAATACGATGCGCTCTCACAGTTGAAGTATCACTGAGCCCTCGCAGTGTTACTGAGTCGCCGCTCCTCTGGGGGTCTCCTGTTTCCTCTGCGGATGCTTGGTGGAGTTTTCCACGATCCATGGATGCTCCAGAACATCCTTGAGGGGCAGCCTGTGGTTGGGGTTATGCTTCAGCAGCTTGGAGATAAGATCTCGCGCTCCCTCCGACACAAATGGAGGAAACTGATATTCAACCTGAAACAAGAGCTTTTGTGAGCAAGAATCAGGTCCTCCAGTAGATCCCACATCAGCGATCTTATTGGATCGGCCCCTATGAACAGCCCGCAGAAAAGGGGTAAGTTACCGTACCTTAGAAATGCGTCTGTACGTCTCCTGGTGAGTTTCCGTTTCAAACGGCGGCTTCCCAACAAGAAACTCGTAACAGAGAACACCGAGGCTCCAAAGGTCAACCTTCTCATCATGCATGCGGCCCTCAATCATCTCAGGGGGCAGGTAGTCCAGGGTCCCACACAGGGTGGTTCTCCTAAAACGTCAGATAAATAAGCATTGGGGACCGGCGCGTTTGAGTAAAGCTCTTTACGGCACAGTCACTGCATTACAGCATCACATCATCATCACTTTACAGCATGCGCTGCAGATGCTGATCTCTGAAGGCAAGGAGTTCGGGTCTCTATATGATATATGACTTCGGCTCGCGCATGCTGTGTAAGAATAATCTCCCCTATACAGACGCTCTGTAAAATGCCACCTCATCAGTGGACGACGTCGTAGCCACCATCATCAACGCTGGTAAACGTTACCTCACTTCCTGGCCGCTTACCTGGATGACGGTGCATGCACAGACCAACCAAAATCAGCTATCTTCAGTTCTCCATTGGAGCCGAGCAGCAGGTTCTCCGGCTTAATGTCGCGGTGAATCACTTTCTTGGAGTGGCAATATAAGAGCGCGTCTGCCAGCTCTGTGATGTACTGTCATATGGAGGAGAGAGTTAGGAAGTAGTCTGCCTGGCAGCCGCCAACCAACATGATCCGGAGCAGGATCAAGTCCCATCTCCCTGCCCCCCCCCCCAAATCTCATCAAGATGTACCGTAGCAGTTTTTTGGTCATCAAACTTGGAGCATCTCTGCAGCTCCCGGTAGATCTCCCCGCGAGGCGCATAGTCCAGGATCAGGTAGACCCTGGTGGCGTCGTGGAAATAGCCGTAGAGCCGGAGAATATTGGGATGCCTGGAAGGGATGAAGAGACTCGTTAGGTGCAGAGTAAAAGGAAGGGGGCCGCGGGTAGACGGGACCTGAAGGAGTCATAAGGATGCCATTTAGTGCCAAGCTACTCACCTCAGGTGGGACTGGATTTCCACTTCCCTGCGCAGTTGGTGCTCCACACCAGCCTTCTCCAGCTGGGATTTGAAGAGAACTTTCAGCGCCAGGATGAATTTACTCTGCCGCTCGCGCGCCAGGTACACGTTTCCAAACTTCCCTTTACCCAACGGACGGCCGATCTCAAAGTCTTCCAGACACCACTGCCTCCTGCAGGGAAACACCGCGGCGCGTTAATGACAGATGTTCACAGGCAACACAGTGACTCGCGCTCATTTAAATAGTGGGAGAGCAGTACAGCCATATGCTAATGAGCACAGGGGAGCTGTGCAGCCAACCCCCGGCAGCAGACCACGCAAAAAGGAGGGCAACCAAAGCTGTCAGATTCTCAAAACAGAAATAAACAACTACGCCGCATTCCACACGTACTTTTTGGTCTCGTCATTTGCGGCGCTGCCGGGATTATTCTGCTCGGGGTTTCCTCTCTTCTCCAGAGAAGGAGCTGAAAGAAAAAGATACATTTGTGAAGCGATAATAACGAATAACGCCAGCAATAAATAAACAGAACAGCCAATCGGCATTTGAAACATCTTACTCTTCTTTGCTAAATGAGTTATCGGCGCAGAGGATAAACCCACCACAAGGATATGCCCCACCACACGGACTACTTCCGGATAACCCGTCTGTCAGATTATAAGAGGCGGGTTACGCTCTATTAGAGCGCCGCGCAGCAGGTTACTTACCGGCTGACGAGCTGGCCTGCGCTGGCTCGTGGTTCTCATTAGGCGGATGAGGCTTGCACGTGGGTGGAACCCGACTCGCAGGCCGAGGATGGGCTGAGTTGCTCGTTGGCTGATTTAACGGCTTCTGATTGGCTAGACCTGGCTTTTGAGTCTGAATTTGCTGGGGTCCTTTTGAAGGGCACAGAACGCGTTGGGCTAATGCTGAAGTTCCAGGCGGCCTGACCTGGGCACTGCGCTGCTGCGCAGCCACTGGAATCCGTTTGGGGCCATCAGACATGGAGTGCAAACCCTGAGGAACACAAAAAAGGGGTACAGGTTTATTTTGTATGCACGGCAACCGCAAACATCTTAAAGACCCAATTAAATGCTGCTGCATCAGACTCTGCCCTTCCACTAATCACCATGGAAACACCAAGTGAGAATCCCACATATCGAGCACATCAGATCCCCCCCCCCCAATCACGAGCACCCTCCCACCCGACCACCCCCCGAAACGCTAAATATCTGACTTAATGGCAGTTAGAGCCGGGCCCTCACGGGTAAGTCGATAACAGATATCAGCCCTCTTTAGCTTTATTACCCCCGATAACCCTGAATTCACCCTGAGAGAAGGGCTCATTTTAGGCAGATTTACCTTCAGGTTGCAGCCAGACCCCCCTCCGAGATTCTCCTTCACAGATTTCTCCATTCTCACCTGAAACGAGATTTAAGAGTTTTACACGCGGGCGAGCGGAACAGAGCCGTGACTGCCAGGAGAGAAGCTGCCAGCCAGCATGGTTCATAGAGCCCAGTACTCTCAGCCATTTAGCAGGCAGAGCATTAAAGCACGAGACACCCAACATAACCAAACTCTGCCCCAAGTGGCCCACAGGCAATCATACCCTGGCAGAGGGGCAGATAACCTGAAGAAGGAAGTCACAAATCAGCAACAGCCAGAGGGCAAAGGGGAGCTCCCACACAGACAGGCCAAGGGCCCCCCCACACACACACAGACAGACAGTAAGGCCAAGGGGGGAGAGTTTTGGGCCATTATCAGGGTATATTGGGGTATCTAGCGTCACCCCGCCGGGCGCGCGCACACCAGGCCGCTCACCAGTCCACAGCCGGCTCCACTCCGGGCTTTCAGGCTCCGTCAATCACTACTTTCCCATCACATTCAAACCTCGCGCTTTTAAAGGCCGTTACCCCGCTCCCAGCGCTGATTGGTCGCCGGGGGTGCTCTGCTGCTCTCTCATTGGCCACAAAGGAAAACAACCGTTTGGCTATCAAAGCGGCTGCGCAGGAACCCCCCCTCCCGAAGGCGGAGTCAGTAGACCTGAGCGCGCGAGAGATTATGGGATTCTCCAGACGTCACCTGTGCTGCCGGACGCTTGCTAATTACGTCACAGCCCGGTCCTCGCACCAGTTCACTTGATTGATTGTAAGTTTCGTTCCCCCAATCTGCCCGGTGGTTACAGGGCTAACTCTGGAAAGGGGTAAGAAACAGAAATAGGGGAATACAGGGGTAGTCTGTGACCGTGAGGGGTAATTAGCTGAAAGTCTCCTACTTCCCTGTGCAGCGGGAAGCCCGGGCTGGGGGCGATCTCTCTTCGCTAAGGGGTTAATGAGCGAGTGGCCAGATCTACCTGTAACGGGGTGATGTGGATACCCCTCAAGGGGGTAGTTTGTTGGGGCTGATGAACATCAAGTATTCTCCCTCCCAGGGGGTATATAGCCCAGGGGGTGATGTATCTGCCCTCAGAGCGCTCACGCGATAAGGGGGTTGGCGCCACCGGCTTTCACGCCACTCTCTGTCTGTTTGCAGGTCCGGCACCCGGCGCTGACGATGTACAGATATAAGATCACCCTGAAGGACCGGCAGCAGCTCTACAAGCTGATCATCAGCCAGCTGCTGTACGACGGCTACATCAACATCGCCAACGGCCTCATCAACGAGATCAAGCCGCACTCTGTGTGCGCCCCCTCCGAGCAGTTACTGCACCTCATTAAAGTGGGTAGGTCACTGGCACCCGCCGCACAACCTGCGTGAACGTTATAAATGTGATGCGTTTAACTGTTTTTTATGACATTAGCGTGAGTCAATCGTGCAGAGACCTGCCCCGTAAGGACCATCGGCTAATATGTAAAAGCACGGAAAGGGTTAAATACACGATGTTTATGTTGCACAGGGGTCCGTTTTAGTGAAGAGTCTTCCCGGTAACACAATTGTTCCCGCAGGAATGGAGAATGATGACAGTGCTGTGCAGTACGCCATCGGCCGGTCTGACACCGTGGCTCCCGGTACCGGCATTGACCTTGAATTTGATGCGGACGTACAGACGATGTCCCCTGAGGCCTCTGAGTATGAGACCTGCTACGTCACTTCGCACAAAGGGCCATGCCGAGTGGCAACATACAGCAGAGACGGGCAGCTCATCGCGACTGGCTCAGCGGACGCTTCCATAAAGATCCTGGATACAGAGCGGATGCTGGCTAAGAGCGCCATGCCAATCGAGGTAAACGTGATGGTAGCGTGATCAGGATACTGGCCGGCGGTGCAAGTTCTTTTGGCTTTGTTTCTAGAGGCATCAGACATACCCTGGGGTACTGAGTAGAGTACTGAACACTAGAGACATTCTGCAGAGTGAATAGTTTGCAGGATAAAAATGATCAGGAAAAACTGAGGGATCTAAATATATCCAGCGTATGAGAGAGATGAGGGAGGGAGGGGGAGAAGAGGGAGAGAGAGAGGG
>VKOC01000010.1:6026993-6046319 GCA_009364415.1 Spea multiplicata
TTCCATACAGTGGCAGAGCTGGGAGGCAGAGGCCTTGCACCCCCACCGGAGGACTCCTGAAAGGTAAGTGAACTTCAAAGAGGGAGAGGGTAGATAGTTAGGAGGGATTAGATAGGGAGAAGGGAGTGAGAAGGGGGTAGATAGGGGAGAAAGGGAGTGAGAAGGGGTAGATAGGGCAATCATACTCCTATCATGCCAAGTCTGCGAGTACATCCTGGAATCTGGATATGCCTGGGCATGATAGGAATGTGATTGCTGTTCCGGCGCTCAGCTGTGAAGCGCGCACCACGGGAAGACGGACGCCTCCCCCTCCCACTGCAGGACTCAACAAGGTAAGTAAGGGGAAGGGGCAGAGGGGGGATCAGTGAGAAGAGTGAAGGGTGAGAAGGGGCAGAGGTGGTAGATAGTGATACAGGGGGATAGATAGTGAGAGAGGGGAGTTTTGTTACAAGTTTTTATTCCTTTTTTGGGATGGGGGGGCGCCTGAGGAGTAGTCCGCACAGGGCGCCAGAACACCTAAGGCCGGCTCTGTATACACTGCCCATACACACGTACGCATATACACTGCCCATACACACATATGCACATACACTGCCCTTATATGCGCGTGCCAATAAACACACATATACACACACACATATGCCTGCCCAAGTGCCCATACACATTCATACACATTGCCCATATACATGCCTCACCATATGTATATGCACACACATAACTACCATCAGACCCCCCCTCCGTTTTTGCACATCAGAACCCCCCCCTCCGTTTTGGCACATTCAGACCCCCCTCCGTTTTTGGCACATCAGACCCCCCCCCTCCGTTTTTGCACATCAGACCCCCCTCCTCCGTTTTTGCACAATCAGACCCCCCCCTCCGTTTTTGCTACATTTCAGACCCCCCCCTCCGTTTTGCAAATCAGACCCCCCCCTCCTCCGTTTTTGCACATCAGGCCCCCCTCCTCCGTTTTTGCACATCAGACCCCCCCTCCGTTTTTGCATATCTCTTACCTCACTCTTCCTCCTTTCCCCCTGGTTTGCCGCTGACTCAGTGAAAGCACACTGGTAAGTGTTACTTTAATGTTGGACTGGTTAGGGAAATCCCCAACCAGTCCTGCACGCTGCAGCTGCTGCTCGGACAGCAGTGCACTGAGGGCACTCACCTCGCACAGCCCTGGGGGGGATTTCCCCCCCGCATGATTTCCTGGGGGGGATCCATCCCCCCCCCCGTCCCCCCCGGTTCCTACGCCCGTGCCCCAGGGCAAAATATGCAGCTGCGTGCCAAAACTTCCAGTACAATGACTAATTATTACCTTATTTACATAGTACTGCCCCTAGCGCTGTATGTAAGAGCAGTGGTCCATAATTTTAGCCACATCTAGTTCTAGTCATCACATCCAATTACAGCCCAGCTACATGCCGTAGCAGAATTGAGCTGCTTGTAAAGGGTTGGAACCAAAATGGGACACTTTGTAGTCTTCCAGCAGTTTGTGGTAAAATTTGGCATCCAAAGTGCTGTTAATATACTCCTCATGATCTTCAGCCAACTAAATGACCGCAGAGAATGATGAGTTGTGCACTCTACTGCAGCTGCAGTGCCAATCTATAATGATATTAAAACTAACCTTTGACACTCCAGTTGTACTCAGTTTGCTATGATGCTTAACATATCAGATTGGTTGAGAGTTACGAGAACTGGAGTATTAACTAACGCAAGCTGCAATACATGTTTGAAATAAAACGACCTTGCGTCTGCAGACTGCAAACTGTGTCTCTGACCAAGCAGGACTCTGTGCCTGTGAAGGAGCAGCTGCCAGAAAGAAGGGGGCAGTCCAACTAGAGGGAAAAGAGCAGACCAAACCACTCTGACAGCAGAGGGGTGTACAGAATTAATAAAAACTTTTTTGCTGACTACCAGGTGACTCTGTGTCCAGTTAACCTACTGTGAACAGCATTTCTCTCCTGCTGCTGTTTCAGAGGTCCTCTCTGAATATCCATGGGGGTAAGTTCCCACTCTTGCTCCCTTCTGGATGCTCATGAGCGCTACAGCCACAAAGTGAGTGTAATCTTCCCAGAAGTTAGTGGTTAGAAAAAAGCTCCCAATCACAAATACTTAAGCTATTAAGTTACCCAAATTATTAATTACCAAATACTTATTGCATACGTGTGTATCTCATAATTTAACCTCATAGGCCCCCGTCATTTTTTTTACATCACCAGGTATTTCAGGTTTTAGGCTTTCATTATTCCTCCGTAACCTCCCTGTGAATGTGACGGTTTAATAGAGTTTCAAACCCCCTTAACCCCCCCCCTCCCCGCGAATGTTCAATATGGCCGCCAGCTTGAGCAGTCGGTAGTTTTTCAGCAGTTTAAATATTTTTGAAAATTAATTAGAAATGAAAACTTTAAATGAGTTTACAGATGTCCTATAAAGACGAGAACGTCGCTTTCATAATTTAACTCACCTCTGTTTTCTTAGTCTCTTATATCAGATGCCTTTGTTCATGCGCAACAAATAAGTACATGGAAATATAACGCAGAGTAATTAACCAGCCAATACTACACTCGTACAAAATCAAGAAATTAAAATCGAGACAATTAAAAACATTACGAGCCCTTGTTCCATTATTTCAAGAGAAAATTGATGGCGGTTGATGTAAGGACACAGAACGGCAAATCTCTCAAACTAACTCCAGGGAACTAAACCAGGATCAAAGACGGCGAGATCTCCTTAATCTGCATCGCTGATTCCTCATTGTTCACATTTTGCTAAGAAATAAGAGTTAATTGAATGAAAAAAAAATATAATGAAAAGTGAAAAACGTGATTATTGTTCCTTGGAGGATTATAAAGGAGATCCCAGCAGCGCCAGATCTGCTTCATTATCAAGTCAAATTGGAAAACCTTAACAAGGGAATGGTGACGGGCTCTGGGTACATCTCACCGTAATAAATCATAAAGTGACCACCCAGAAGCACTTTAATTCAAGATAGCGAGACGGCCGCTGGGTGCTGGGTACCCCATGAGCCCTTAGACAGTGTGGCTTATTCTCCAGTCCTAATTGTGATGCCACGTGCATTTACCCCGGTGATCTCTTCGTGAATTATATGGCGCTATCTATTTGAATTATTTTCTGCTATCAAACCTATTGATCGGCTGCTGTTTTTACCATTGGAACCATTGCTATCGGGATACGTTTTGCATTCCAAACAGAACAAAATGGAACGGCTGCTGCGTCTGCAGATAAATCTCTCTACCCCTTTGAAAGCTCGGCACAAAGTAGATATCCCCTCTCGCTCTCTCTCTCTCTGTATATATATATATATATATATATATATATAATATACACAACCGCATCTCTCCTGCCTCCACATATATATATATATATTCTCCACTTGCCTCCACATTAAAGAAACTGACCTACCCGAATTAGAGGATGACTCTATGGGAGGTATTTGAGTGACCCCACATTTACCTGCCCCCAACCCATGTCTGCCCCCCAGGAGCTCCGTCCCCCTGACCCAGTGCCAGGTGCTTGAAGAGAACCGGAAATCATGTCCTGTTTCTGTGCATCAGGTCGCCATTGGTGGACACAGATGACGCATTCCTTTTATTGCGCAATATATTATTTTTCCATGGGGGTCCTGTGGGCTAAAATGTATTACTAAAAAAGGACAAAAACTCTTTAAAGCAATGATCAATGAAGGAGAGAGTCTGAGTTAGCTCTCTTTCTGAATTAGCGCCCTTTCTGAATTAGCCCCCTCTCTGAATTAGCACTCTTTCTGAATTAGCGCCCTTTCTGAATTAGCACCCTTTTTGAACTAGCGCTCTATCTGAATTAATGACTTTTTCCGGTTACGTCAGAATCGCCTGTTGCGGCGACTGCTCCTGAGCTGTTTGTTGCAGGAATCGAGGCCGCGTGTGTCGCTGGAATCACGATGTAAACATGGTGGTGGGAAGATTTCTAGGTAGTGAATTGGCTTTTATTTGTTCTGCGTGACCTTTAAGTAAACGAATAATTAGGAAGCTATAAAATGTTATTAAATTATTACTATTCCGATCGCCCAAACAATGTGTTCCATTTAACTTCCAGAAGAAGAAACCAGTTTATGATGAGCGAGTGAAGCGCACAGTGGGTCCCATCAGGCCACCTTCAGTAAATAAATGTCAGTGTCTATGAACGTCCGGAAGCATCTATAATATTATTAAAGCCGCGCAGAGTATTAGCCATAGCTCCCCCTTATCTGATTTGTCACTAAAGCCTTCAGGGGCCTGTAACCTCAGATTCCTGAAATAACTGATAAAAACCAAAGCGCTCCCCCGGTGGCCCCCATAACATGTTTAACTTCAGAGAATGGCCGATTCCCACAATAACTAGACTCTTGCAGCCGATGGTCTCAATCAATCAGGAATGGAGACTCTACCCAAGCCGCTCCCACCGGATAAATTCTCCGAGACTTCACTACCTCTGGCTGCTGATATCTGATTGTCTTTCAGACTCACAAATCCTGGAAATCGAACACAAAATAACTGAGAATTCTTAGAATGGATTTTTTGGGGATTGCCAAAATTAGAAAGATATAATCTTCTATTTACAAAATTTATTTACAGGACTATGCAACGAAATTGTGAAGCAAAGTGGGGCCCTGAGCAAAACCAAACTGATAACGGTTCAGAACCCAAACAACATGGTGCCATTGACTCTAATTTCAAACCTATTTCTCATGTAAACACAGGGTCCTCATGAGTCAATGATAGATTGTCAGCTCCTAGACCCAGGAGACATGATGATGTTTCTACAGACATTGCACTCCAAAGACTGAACTTTCAAGAATCAAGAATGAACAATGACTGCGCCTCGGGAAAAGAGTCTCAATAATGGGGTCTTACCTCTCTATTTAAACAGCCATTAACATGAACAAGACGGAAAATCCAGAACAAAGAAATATTATTAAAACCCTAAAAGAATGACCATTTGTTTATAAGGTAATTTATCAGGAAGTGCAGGCGACGCATGGTGAGATTCACCTGTTCATATTAATATCAAATGAAATGGTTTTCCCTAAATAGTATCAGATGGATCCCATGGTGGGGAGTAACAGGACAGAACATCTGGATCTTCACATCTGTTCACCCGAATGACAACAGGTTGTTTGCCAGCTGCTAATGCTTGTATGGGAGGATCATGCGCATGGTCGCTGCTAACTGGGAAAAGCACCATTTTCAGGCCACACAATGAGACAATGCATCCGTGAGGGCTCTGAAATCATTCAGGCAATGGTCCAGGAACGTAGCCTTTAATGTGGCTGTTAACCCTCCGAGTGCCGCCCAAATACTTTATTTCCTCAATTAAACTGAAATTATCTGCAAAATCCTTCCATTGGAGATGCTGCCAGAAGAGCTTTACTGAATGAAGAATTAAACATGTCTGAGTCAAGAGAGTTAAATAAACTGCACAGTGCCCCAACAGTATGAATATTTTGCCCCAGGCGATTCAGCTGAGAAAAAAATGTCAGCCCTTTCTTGATTATTATGATTAAAAGTGCAGTTTGATTATTTTATGATAATGTTAAACAGAGGCACAAACATAAGACAAATTAGGAGCTGACCACTAAAGATGGTCTCCAGTGATGGCCTTCAGTGATGTTCCCTAATGATGGCCACCAGTGATGGTCCTTAGTGATGGGCACCAGTGATGCTACCAGTGATGTTGAATAATGATGGCCACCAGTGATGGTCCCTAGTGATGGGCACCAGTGATGACCACCAGAGATGGTCCCTAGTGACAGCCACCACTCATGGTCCTCAGTGATGGCCACCAGTAATGGTCTCCAGGGATGGACACCAGTGATGATCCCCAGTGATGGGAACCAATGATGAACCCCAGTGGTAGCGACCAGTGATTGGCCCCAGTGACGGCCACCAGTGATTGTCCCCAGTGATGGTCACCAGCGATGGCCCACAGCGATGGTGAAAGTTTGCAATTGCCCGGTGAGTGAACAGTATGGGGAGATTGGTGGATGTGTCAGATTAACTCCCCAGTGTTCATTAATGCAAACTCATTAATACATTTCCAGAATTCTATAAAGATGTCATTGGGAAATGAGCGCCATCTCACCCCATGCAGACAGTGGGGGGCACATAGACCGTGGTGCTGCATAATCCAATCCAAAACGAAAACTTGCTCTATTCACATCAGGCAGAAGAAGATCTACGAATTATCCACTGTTTTCAAACATTTTGCCCCCATTGTTCGTCGCTAAAGGAAATATTTTAATCATTGCTTAAAAATAGGATCAACTCAACGTCTATAGTATATCAGTTAATTTTCTTTGGGGAAGCCAAAAGAAGACTAATTAGTGAAAAAAAAAATTCATGCTGTTGTAATCACAAGAAAAACAAATATGCAAGCAGAAGGGGTTTTTTTATTGCTAACTATGAAGGATACCGTTTTTCCATTTCATATGATTATTAACGACAGCCTGATAAAATAAATCTAAATACTGAAGTTTTGATTTCTAGTACGGATTCTTCTTTGTCCGAGGAATAGATAGAACAGATAGAAGCCGCGCCTGTGCATGCTGCCAGCTCTGTGACGCTTGCGATGGCTTCCAGCTCGTGCGCTTTCCGTGCCGCGGAATCACAAGCCATTTTCTTTTCTTAGAACTTATTACGTTAAATAACCCGATCAAAATGGTTTCTGGTGGATTTCTCAGCTGATGCAGATTGTAGAAGAAATTATAACATTTCCCAAAGGGTTAATAATCTACCCCTTGGGCAAAAGCCACAGATGATAAAAAAAAACCTTTCACCCTCCAAAAAAATGCAAAGCCTAACAAGTACTGAGAGTAAAAGAGTAAAAGGCAGACTTCTCGCTCCGAGAGCGTCTCTCTCTCTCTCTCTCTGGAACAACATCTGCAGGCCCATTTCGCGACCAGTTCTCTATTGTCTCAAAGCGAATCTGGAAGTGCTGTGGATTGTAAAGACGAACCCAAAGAGAAGACTCCGCTGAAGACAGAAGGGGTCCTAACCAGCTCAGTTGCTGTACGAATTGCTGGAAAAATCTCAGTCCTTGCTCTGGAAACGTTCTAGCTCCAGCGTGCATGGTCGTGTGCGGAATCTTATTAAATCAGCAGAAAACAGGCTTAAAATGTCCATTGACACAGGAACCTCTCTAAGCAGACTGGCTGATGGTGAGGAATTTCGCAGGCGCGCATGCTGCATGATGATCTGTTGTCAGAGTGCTAAGTGCTGTTAGCACCAACGATAACACAATAAAGCTGAGGATCGTTGATTCGTTAGCAACTGTGACACCAGATCTCACGGTTCACACGGAAAACACGAGTTTCATTCATCTTCTGGAATGCAATTCTTGGCAACTGTGGAGTTTATTCCAGAAATCGTAAGGTGCGTTTTTATAATTTAGTGATATGGAATGAAGGGCAATTGACCTTCAACTAAAAAATATTCATAAAAACATATTCCTTTTGTGTTGAAATGGAAAATGAAATAAACGTGTGTAAGAGAAGACGAGCACGGATAAACAGCCTGCTTTTTATCTGAGCCGTCTTTCCATATTTCATTGTATGTCTCGGGTTCCCGCAGCCTTTGATCCTCCAACATTATGAGAACTGACAATAAACCGGAAGATGGAGCCGTCAGAACGCCTCTCCTATCAGTCACCTGCTGGGACTCGGATCCGAAAACCTCGGCGAGGGTCCAATTAAGCTCTCGTAACAGCAGACGATATCTAAAGCAAGATACAAGGTGGTCTTGGAATATTCCAGCCTCAGTAACCGATCAATCCTCCACAGTATTAAAATGTGATGGATTTTATTAAACCCAACAAATAATTAAACACAAGTTTTTACTTAGTTTGGACCTGTTCTGTCATGAGCGGCCATGGTCCGCTGCCGGTGAGCTCAGCTTATGATTGGCTAAAATAAAGTTGCAAACATGATCCAACATGGCCAATTTAGGGCTGGATTTAATGCAAACCTCGCGGGACGCCGGCAGAAACCGGTCCTCGTTCTCATAATTCCATTTATATCCCATTTATATAAATTAAAACAATCAACAGGTTGTTTGATGCACCAGAGATTTCATCGGTGAATCGAGCCCCCCAATACCCAAAAGACGCTTGTAATATGCACTAAGGTGGGATAGACGACCTCCACGGTCCTCCATTACACAGGCTCTACGCATTAGCTCAGTTTGTCCTAACCTTATACGTACCACCCAGAGGGTGTAAATGGGTTATACAAAAAGGAATATAATTTATCAGACAGGGCGACAAATCATTTCAGCAGCAATTAATAATCGATGAGATATTGGTTAGTGATGAGAAGGGGTTCAGCCCAAAGTAAGCAAATCTCATTTAACTGAATCAAGGGGAGAAAGCAAACTTGGTGATTGCCCCTTAGTCCACACATAGTAAGGATAATATGTTGGATATTACGGGCACATAGTCCATGGTTGGCATAATTAGTGGTCTTTTCTGAGTTGGTCTCAGGGGCTCTGCTCCTAGAATGCAGAGTAATGCGCATGCACGGAGATGTGCTGCTTTTATTTTATTTTGTGTTAAGGATGTTGAAGCACAAGACAAAACACACACTTCACCCGGCCCCAGTGGACAGATCCTCTTTACCTAATTTCGTTTGAAACCCCCGGCTTTAATATTAGGCCTCGAGGGTGCGGTGTAAGGTGAGTATTTGCTTTGAATTATTGGATCGTAGCAGCATCTGTTCCTCCAGAATGAGCTGAAATGAGCCGCCATTAGACCTTCTCATCGCTTTTGCTTAAATCCACCATGAGTGACATTTATAATCGAGAGTAAAGTTCAAGAACGTCGGTGTCTGTGGAATTTACATTAAACCAAACGCAGAGGCGTCAAAAATCCCTGCAACTGTGGAAAGTGTGGTGTCCTTCAAATAACCAGAGACAGAGCGCGGATCTCACGCAAAAGGGGGCCGGGGGGCGCAGATTACAAAAAATCTATTAAAAACAGCAAAGAAATGTTTAAATAACACAACAACCTTCTGCGTCACTAAGGAATAAGTAGTAGTTAGACAGGGTTTGGGCTGCCATCCAGAAGAGGGTTGGAGCAAAACAATAACCCTCCAGACCTCAGACCAGGGCCCGCTGCAAACCTATCCTCAACATGAGTACAAAGCCCAGTGGGGGCAATAAATTGGGTCGTTTCGCTAAACCAGATGAGGCTTAAAAAAGACGCAAATGAATTCAGCGAGTCAGACACAAGTTGGTGAAGAAAGTAAAGAAAATGAACCCGAAGGAGAGAAAACATGCTGGGTTAGGACGGCTCAGGATTATTATTTATTGTTCTATAGGATGTGTACTGGTTACCAGTACAGCGATGTAATAATCCCAGTAACGTGTGAGAGACTGTGTGAGAGACTAACTTCATAATATTTGTAAGACTGATGGGAGAATCAGGAAAATATCCACAGCGATCGAGCCTCGTTGGAATTCACTTTTCCAAAATGCTTTTCCTCTCAATCGGAATGAAAGCCTTTTCTTCTGTAACCTGCGAGACGTTCCGACTGTAAAGCACAGAGAATAAAAAGCCAAATGTTTTCTGGAGACTTTTCCTGAACAGCTTCTCGTTTTGGAGACTCTGCTGAGAGTCTCGAACATCTCTCCCCGCGACGAACACGTCTCATGCTGAGCTGCCAATGACAGTGCCTGACACAAGGTGACGCGGGCGTCTCGTTACACAGAAATACATTCAGCGCGGATGTTCACATGGAGAAGGATTGTTCGCTCCGGGGTGGAAAAAGGAGGACAAACAGTAGACTTTTCCCCGAGGGGACATTAAGGAAACCTCTCAAATGACAAATTCTTTGCTTCTGTACCACAGGGGAAGATGGGGACATTTTTAGGGTCCATGTATTTAGGGGTCTCATCCATAACACCAATGATATATTAAATTATTTACAAACAAACACAATCCGTGTATTTCCATTACAATAAATGTAATAATATGAACCGGGCTTTACATCTCTGCCGCTCGCGTGATTTCTTATTAATGTTTAATCTAAATATTGCAGCGTGATTCATCTATGTTTCTGGCTGGTAATAAAGAGTTAATAGCCGGAGATCTGTGTTCTATGTGCTGACATGTGAGAGGACGTGACTTCCAGCTAGATTCGAACACGGATTTAGTTCAAGCAGGAAAAATCCCATTAAACGAGCTGATGAATCTAAACTAAATGGAGTCGATTCGCTTTCTAATTAGCGCATATTCTGCTTTAAAGTGTGAATTCCCATCTCTTTTATTTCCGCGCGATGGCCGATAAAGACCATAAGTGCGAAGCGCATGAGCGTGCAGCAGTCGGGCCCATTTACCGTCACGCGACATCCCTGAACCTGTCACTTTTCCCTGATATAGGAAGGATATTGCTTGACGGCTTTAAATCCTCCCGTCGCCCGCTAAATACAGTTTCAGGGGGGTGTCTGTAAATCTATACACCTACATTTCTAATTCCTAAATTCCCTGCGAGAAAAGACACAGCGATATCCGTCAAGTGAAAGGAAACAGGATTATTTGGGGGTAATTAGCATCAGCTTTCTGCAGTAGAACTTAATTAAATATCATATCTTCCAACATCTCTCCCATCTGGAAATCCTTCTCCCGGCTTCTCAGTTAATTAAGTCCAATTAAATGCGTCTCCCCCCCGAACATGCGTGATGCACCGGGGCTGCGTACCTGTTACGACTGCAGCACCGAGTCCCAGAGGAACTTCCTGCTGCCCTCCGCACCTCTGAAACCTAGACAATGTTCTAGAAGGTATACGGACAGTTCTTCACCTTATTTTTGTATTATTATCTATTATTTAAATAACGCCAGCGATTTTCACAGCGCTCCTTACAGGCCATACATTCAAAGGGTCTAATAGAACCAGGATTGGCAGACAAACCGAAACATTAGGTAACAAGGGCTCGGCACATAAGCTTACGATCCAGAGGGAATATTCAAAGACTTTGACAGTTAATAATAGCCATTCGCCCCGTCTATAATTAGCTCTGCTGTAAAGACTCAAAGCTTTACCGTTCCTCTGTCTCTGTCTGGAGCCATAAGCCTGTCCCCTACATTGGATACAATAAAACTTTTGTCCACCCCAGGCTCCCAATGGTATTCTGTGACTGCTTTTCCTTTGGAAGAAACAGACCAGTTAAGTGTGGAAGTGCCCTCAAACACTCAAAATGGTGATTTATTTCACAAAAATAAGAAAAAAAACCTACCCCTTCTTAAAAACGTTTGCCACAAAAGGTTTCTAATCATCAAAGACATTTATTGTCTCATGTGATATAAATGAGATGCTTGTTCTAATGTGCGCTTCACCCATCAAAGCGATGTGAATTATCGTACCGTTTGATGAATAATCCCCACTGAATCACAGAGGAAGATGTCTCATTCATATCAAACACATAAGATCCAGCTAGATATCCACAAGAGGTTGTCTGTGTGCAAACGTCATGATTCACTAAACCTTCAATAGCAGCAAAACTGGACAATGGAACCGTAACACTACGGTCTAAAGTATTATTTGTCCACGTGGAGGAGCCTGAAGAGTTCTAGGGCTGTCAAAGTGAAAATGACCATTCTGTCTGACTTGCCAAAAGTAGACGAAAGTTGCTTGATGTAGACGAGACTAATTGACATTCCTGATAAGGGGAAAAATAGATGGCAAAAGAGGTCAAGAAATTAGTTACTTAGTAACACGGAAACTGTGCTGTTTTTTTTCTTTTGTATGTTCTTAGATCAATTTATTTCAGTTTTATTCTCTAATCATTACAGGAGTGAAAAACATGGATTAATCTCACAATTCTCCAAGTGCATGAATGAATATGTTGGCAAAGAACACAATATCAGCCCAAATAGAGGTGGTAGGAAATGTTCCTGTCTGTTGAGAGGGTTTAGAGTGTTGCATGCGAGCTGATGAAGTCATGCGTGCATATCCCGTGCATGGATGGGGTAAGACAGAGATGAGTTATATTTCTGCTCAGTCCTAGTAGGAGCCTCACGCAGGTGCACATTTCTCAGATGAGCTCAGTGACCTGTGGCCATCTTTACTAAATGGTGATAAAGTGTAAGTGAATGGGGCATAATGTGTAGGCGCTCCGGGCGCTGACAAGTTTAAAACAAGGTGATTGACGCCTTCAATCAGACAAGCGGGAATGGCTGCTCTGAAAGGTTAAGTTTGTTTTAACTCGTAAGGTGAAATTTCATGAGGTATCAGTTCGCTTTTCACTTATTCTTTGGGAAAAAATACGTTTTCTGAGCAAATGGCAGCAACTGGCGGCTTCCACAGGGAAATTCCTAAGAATTATAAGCAGGAAGGAATGGCGGATTGTTAGAAAAATTATAACAAGGATCCAGCGTTAACGACGCACAGAAACATGACTCGGGCACTATATATTAACATGCAGCAAAGTACATCAATAAAAAACACAAGAGACATGAGGTCATTGGAAAGTGTAAGGCCACAGCGCTTTATTACTGTGACAAAAGTGCAAGAAATAATTTTAAGAAAATGTGAGATAGGTATACCTTGATTAACATATAAAACCATAACCCTCGTAACATAACATTTTGTAGGGATATCCCGCCAAATACCAACGGGAACCGCTGGGTCGGAACACCCTACCCTTCCAAAATTCCCCCAGGGACTGAACCCGTGGAGAAATGTAAATGAAAACATAAATATTGGCATAACAGCCAATCGTAAACACCCCATACCTATCTCTAAAATTCAGCCTTAAACCACGGTCAGACAAAGAAAGGTGAATTAATTGGGGAGGGAGGGTGGGGATTCACAGCTTTATAACAGATCACTGCTATATAACGCTGGTAGATAGTATCTGACCAGAGGCGGGAAAAGAGGGTCCCCTAAATAGACACTCCAAAACCCCACCCCACAGGACAAGGAACCCCATAGGGTGTCCCCTAGATGACCCCTAAATCCTATCCAGCATGCTTATTGTTAATACAGGCCCAGTCATGCAGCCCTTACTCTTAATATCCAGGGCTTGTCTGTGTTTCTACATGATAGAAGCGTCTGCTCTCAGATGATGTCATATGCTGCATGAGCATTTTTCCAGCTCTATTTCTTGCATCAGCATCAGACGCCATAATCATGTTTCTCACAGAGGGTCTTTAATTCGTGAGCCGGCGATTCGAACTCTTCGTGAGATGAAAAAGTATTCAGAGGCCCCACTGATAATGTGTCAGTTACACAAAAACTGTGATGTTAAAAGAATGAAACTTAATACATTAATTTTCTTTTATTAATAAATACAGCGGGGGGAAACTCATCGGCAGAGCAAAGAGGGAACCTAAAAGAGTATTTATTATTATTTATGGACTCATATAGCACTGTTATATTCCAGAGAGATGTACTGTAGACAGATATATCGGGGGGTGCAGTGTTGTTAAGGGTTTGGTAGGCGAAAGTCAGATGTCCTCTTCATGTTTTAGTGATGCGGCCCTTTTAGAGAATAAGCCACCATGTTAAGTGCTCACAGATATTTAGTGCTGAGCACATCGACCTTCATCGAACCCAAAACATCCACCAACACATCACATATTATGAGAGCTGCTTGACCATGGCCTCCACCTGAAGATGCCAACGCAGAGCAGACATCCTAAGAGCGGGAAATATATTTCCCTCCATCATCCCGCCAGCCAGTAATGTTACAGAATTACTTCTTCAAACGCAGCCTTATTTTACCCCTAGGAGAGTGAAAGCAATGTATCCTTCTTCATACATTTAATGCACAACTTTCTCTGTAACGGAAACATTCATAAATTATCAGCTATCCTGGAAATGCCCGTCAGTGAATGGGAAAATGAATCCCTGACACGAGAAATGTCTTTCTTCCTCAATTTACTTCCAACAACTCGACGGACGGGAAATTACAGTTCATTTCACGTGGAAAAGCTGAATGCGACGCATTTTGTGAGTCAATGCAATCTATCAGCCCAAAAACGAAAGCTCTTTTGTGAATGTTTATTTTATTTTTTCGAGTGAAGAAATCCATTTGAAGATTGAATCTCAAAGCATTATTTATGAGGTAGAGATATCATCTCACATATGAAAAAGATCGATATCATGGATACGCTTATTGGCAAGAGGAAGATCAACAGAATTTCTGCAGCAGATAAAACCTACCCAAGAGTATTAAGAAAATCCAGGAAGTCGGCTGAAACTGTAAACTCTTTTTCATTTAATATTTAAGAATTCTATTCACTGCTGTACGTTTCAAGATTCGTGAAAGTTTGATATCAGTTTTGTGCGTTGTCATGGAAACACACATTTTTCTCAGTCCGAGAATGTTCCTTCGAGAGACGTAATATTTTTCTGAAAGTTGAGGTGAGTGAAGGGGAAAAGTCCAGAGCGTCATCGATATGATCGGCAGAGAGGCAATTCCACCTCCACATGGTTTCACATTTGGTGTACATCTGTTACTGTGGTTATGGGAGGAGGGGAAAAGGGGGGCTGCCAGGTAGGCCCTCCTAAAGTCATGTGGGAGACGGGGCACCTTAAAGAACTTTATATCCTCTTATTGCTTTGACCATCTCACAAAGTGTTTCCTGCATTAATCTGCAATGGATTCCACGTGGAAGAGTCTTTGGGGGGAATGTGATCTAGCTTGGGATAGCTGTGTTAGTCCGGTAGTGTAAATAGAAAATAAATGTCTCCTGCAAAAAAAACAAGTATATAGAAGATAATGGCAGGTTTATTGGTGACTAAATGCAAATCCCTTCTGGAGAATACTTTTAACACAGCAAGAGATAATCACACCTTAAACCAGCCATGACGCTGCTCCTTCTCCAAGCAAACAGCATTAGTGAGCTGGAGAAAATGGAGCTGGAAAAATAACAAAAAAAATGCGCATTTAACTCTAGGCTGATGAAGCTTAATGTCAAGCGTCTTATTCCATCAAGGACGGGAGGGAAGATGCTTGCTGTTGGAGGGAAAGTTATTATTCTAAGGTCAGAGAGGAGTCTGAGGTTTGCATCTGATTTTATGAACTTGGAGAAGTGAGATAAGGTATGGGGCAAGGATATAAAAATGGGGTTGCACACAGTATACCTGGGGCACATGTATAGCGCACGTATACGCAGGTGCTAAATGTCAGGTCTAATCTAAATTGAAATCATAAATTGGCCTGATGACATTGCACTCATTATTCCTTCTATTTTGTGAATCAGGATCTGGGATACACAAGACAACCGGCTCTATGATGGGTCTAACGTCAAACGCATCCGTCCGAAAGTCTTTATAGAATCACAGAGCCAATAACTTGATTTCAGGGTACTAGATTGCACTGCAGAAAGTTTTAGGCACTTCAAGCTACTCGAGAACAATCAGAGAGTGTTCGGTACTCTTCACAATTCATTTAATTCAACAGGATGAGACTCCTCCAGACAGGCAGGGCTTCTGACGGTTCCCCGAGGACCGTCCGCTAAAAGATTCATGTCTCAGGTTCTTGTAATAGGGAACTTACTCGCCCAGTTAAAAGTAAATAATAATTCGGAAGGTGCCCACTTTTTTTGCAAAAAATGTCAGTAAAATCCGCCTTTGGCTTTTCTGTGACAGAATAATATTCATTAAAACAAAAATACTTTCTCCAGGACACGAGGGACCAAGCTTTCATAGAGTCAGTCCAGGAGACTCCAGATTTCCCCAGGGTCACTGAAGTCTCCATTAAAGTTCTCCAGATCCAACGTTTTCTCATCTGCAGTAAAAGTGAAGACCCCGAGAGACATAGCAAAAATGCTTCACAATGCCGATTTAACTCCTTGCTTTCCTACCATACTGCCCATGTGGGGCAGGGGGTCAGATGCTGCAAGGAATATCACCTTTTTGGTATATTTTACTTAAATTGTACAAAGCTATTGTTACTACTTCTTGATCTTTTATAATAGACTTTACCTCTCATTTATTAAACTTTGGGAGTCAGGTCATTGTGAATTTAATGGTTATTAATCTACTGTATAATCATCTGTTCATAAACTGAAGGCTAGACCTATTTTTGAGGGTACTGCTGGAGCAAAACATTTATACCAATCAGCCAACACCATGTCTAGGTCCCTCAAAACAGCCCTGACCCTTCGAGGCATGGAGTCCACTAGATCTCTGAAGCTGTGGTATCTGGCACTGAGAAGTTAGCAGAAGACCCTTGAAGTTGCAAAGTGCGGTGCCCATGGATATTTCCCCCTGCCGCGTGTACTCCAGGTCAGCGACGCACCTGGCCGTCCACATAATTTATCAGACCGGCCACCTTCTTCCTTATGCTGCCCATTTTTCCTGCTTCTAACACGTCGACTTTGAGGATGAAATGTTCACTCGCTGCCTAATATATCCCACTCACTGACAGGAGCCATGATAGCGAGATTATCAGCGCTACTCACTTCACCTGTCAGTGTGCACAATGTTATGGCTGATTGGTGTATTAGTGCAGAAAATGGCTCAATTTGTGATGGTAAAAAAAACCCCAAACCCTGATGGTCAGAGCCGAGCAAACCAATAGAATGGGAGAGATGCTGCTACCACCTTCAACGGATAGTTGATCCATCAGAAAACTTCAGGCTGAGCACTGTAAATGGCTTAAGTGTAGGGAGAGGATGCACCCGTGGAAGCAGCTATTGCCATCTAGTGGCCAGGAGTCCTCATCACACGTGTCATTATTAGTAGGTTTAGGGTTCTGTTATTTATTGCGTTTGCAGAAATATGAACATTTTCAGGGAAATAGCCCTTTAAAGACACACAGAAGGTATCTCAGGAATATTAAATAAAGTAACATAAAACAGTTTAGAAACTTGAAAGGTAGGCACCCCTCTTCATTCTTCTGCAAATTCTCTCTTAATCTGGGATAATCATCTGCGATACAATTAACTTTTTATTTCTTTATTTCTATAAAGACACTTATTTTAAAATAAGATTTTCGATAAACATGTTTGCTTACAACTACTCATTGCGCCATTTATGTGAATAAGATTTAGAAATGTTGGCATAAAATGAAAAACATTTATTACACGGGGCTAATTGTTACTCATTAGGTTCTGATTACAGAAGTGGGTCTGACAAAATGTTACTATTATGCTAGCTGATGTCAGTGTTTGGGGTCAGTGAGGTACATTGATTTTCATTATGAGCAGAATAACCTCCCCCCCCCTGATTACTGTGATTTACCAGAATCAGAAGTAATAGAATGAAGGAAGTTTTACTTTATTGAGAGGGTGGTAGATAAGTTGAACAGCCTCCCAGCAGAGGTGGTAGATGGAAATACAGTGAGTGTATTAAACATGCATGGGGCAGACATATGGCTCCCGAATCCAAGACAAGGCCAACAACTATATGAATGAAATAATTAATAATAAAGTAAGCGGCTTCTCTCTGATGCTCACAGACACCGGTATAAAGGTATGAGACTGCCACCTGGTGGACAAACCGTATATTACACAGAGGGGTGTGTAAAATTCCCTTTATTATAGCAGATTTTGTTTAGTTCTGCTTTTTTTGCGTTTTATTTATTATGTGAATTCTAATCATTGTCAGCCTTTAACATACAATACAGCTATTGGTCCAGCTCTCTTTATCTATTGTTGTGTGGAATCATATTGCCATTAACATCTTTGGAATAAGTGTTGTTTTTGGTCCTATTTTCATATTTTGAGGTCTGCCATTGAGTTCCAAGAAGTTGCTGCTGCGTCTCCCGGAGTTCATTTCATCGCGTTGACAGGATTTACGTGCTGGGTTTTCTCCCTCAGTGGGGGACACTTATAATGTCCGTATTACTGTATACAGCGCTGGTGGGTTTTTACTGCACAAATAACAAACACCAGGATGTCGTGGTACTAAAGCCCCCTTGAATATTTTATTACCCCACCACTACTCTCACCCTAACAAGGTCCTGTGACCTGGGCGGTAAAGATGCAGGACTCCGGTTTGGACTTTTCTCTGCACCAAATCAGGTTGTTCCCAAAATACCGTCCCGACTTTTCCTTTTCCCTCATTGGTGGAAAGAAGTTTAGATTCCACAAATCAGCCTCTTCAAGAACTGGGTGTCGCTGCTACAGACGTATTAACTCGAAAATCTGCCAATAAACGGGATAATCCCCAGCTCGCACTGGATGTTATCGAATTACTGTGCGGGTAGTAAAGTGGTTACACGCCTGGAAGGCCCCATATATTGCTTTGTGGTGTCGCTGGTTGGAAGATGATGGATGGCGTTTCTCCAGGTGTTCTCCGGTAACTCGTTTATTTCAGTTCTATTACATCCCCAGCGCTGAGGAGAAACTTTTTCCCTATGATTTAACCCAAAGCAGGAGGTCGCGTCGGTTCGAAGTCTCTGAGATCGTTCCATGAGCTCAGAGCAAACTCTGGAGGTTAATAACATCACGAGCCACAATATCACCTGTGTGCGGGGAAATTCGTGAGCAGACTATGTGAACATGAACTGTTTGGTTTGGTAACCCTCGTATAACAAAGATGCTTTCGTGAAAACAAGGTTTAAATGTTTACTGTCGTATGAGATCAGCGGGGGGATCACCTGCAGCTGTCAGAAACCTTTTCCCGCGTGTGTGGGAACCACGTCCCATCTCTGCTTCTATCCACCCTCATCGTCAAACTCTGCCCAAGCGCTGGAGACATCTGACATTAAATCCACTCAGTATCCAAAGCATGGAGAGGAACGAGGTAAAAACTGCCCTAATCTCTGGAGGTTAAACCCTCCAGGGCAGCCACAACATGCTAGACTTGGTCCAAATCACTGACTGACAGTTAATTCTTTTTTATGAACAATATAACAACATAAATTAGAAGAAGCCGAGATGACTCCATATAAAAGTCAGAGTGTGGAATGAGATATTTCATTATATCAAAGGCCTTTTCAGACAGAAAGGAAAGGCCGACACGGAAGAATCTGCCGCTCAATGAACATCCGATATTAAGATGTTATCTGAGTGCAGACATTAGCCAGGGCACAAGATGACAGAAGGCGGCAGCGACCTTGCAACCTAAAAGCTAAATACATCAAGAGGGTGAAAGCCCTGAAAGCAGAAACGTGACACCGCGTCTGATCATCTAAACAAACAAATTTAACGAAAATAAAAACTTTAATACCACTTCTCATGGCTACACACAAGTTATGAACATGTGAACATATAACTGATAGTTGGTGTCTTCTCCTGCTCTGCTCACAGGTTGGAAGGACTTTAAATCACTCTCAACAAGTTTGCCCATCACAGGCAGGGCCGGCCTTTGGGGGGTGCGACCTGTGCGACCGCACAGGGCGCCAC
>VKOC01000010.1:6046419-6065566 GCA_009364415.1 Spea multiplicata
CAGGGGGAGACGGTGCTGGGGATGTGAGAACAGAGAACATGGTGCAGATCCGCAGCTGGGAGACTCACAAGGTGTTGTGAGCGACTGGAATGCTCCTCTTCCCAAGGAGAGTGAAATATTTGGAGGGCTGCAAGATCCAGTATTAGAAACTGTTTGTGTTGCAAATATATTTTCCAGCCAGGGCAGGAATGAGTTTGTAGGTCACGTTGTCCATGTGGGCCGGGCGCTGTGACGCTCTCGCGTGTTTATGAGGTGTTTTTGTTTTGGAGCCGAGCTCTCTGTGTAATAGACGTGTCTGACGTGTGACTCACTCCTGAGGTCAATAAGTCTTCTTTGCTATTAAAACACAATCTCAGCTTATCTTCTGGGATCAACACGATCAGCAGGTTCAGAGAGTGCACTCCCCGGCCGGCATGAGCGATGGCTCCGTTAGGGGTAAAAGGGCAAGTGAATTTATTCACACATTCTTCTCATATAAATGTCTCTCTATATACTTTACAGACACCCCCCCCCAGGAAGCTAAGCTCATTATCACAATTTGGGATAGTTTAGACTCCATGAATTGTAGGATTTCCGTTTTGTTGGCCTTTCACATTTTCGTTCAGTAACACATAAACTGTCTCCGCTTGGCGTTTTACTCCGTAGCGCCGCAGTCTCCTCCGCATTTCGCATTGTTCCTTTTGGGCCATTTCTCTGCCCCGTCGCTGAAGGCACCCAGAGATGAAACGAGGCTTCTGACATCCCCGTTAAGCAGCTTTGAAGCAGGGATTCTGTTGGGACTGGTTCTGGTGCTAAACATAACCCCTGAAATACAACAGAGCCTGCCAACAAAACCCTCACAAAACGGTGACTTTTGGAGTCGGGAAGGAATGTTGGCTTCAATAAAACGGAATTGGCTCCTGTCTTGTATCAAACTACGTCCATTTCAACCCTTAGCGGAAGCCGGTGGCTCAAAAACCACTTTCACCAAGACGTAACCAGAACATCTTCACTCCAACGCCCGATGAGTCCAACAAGGGATCGTTTCCATTCACCTTCTTCCACCCAATAAAGCTCAATAAATACAGAGCAGAAACATCTGCTAAAAATAAATATGAGGAAAGCGGAAAATATCACAAAATGGCAATTCGTGTCCATAAGAGCAGTTTAGGTGGCATGTAGAAATAGCGTCACAGCCGGGTCCAGGCAACCGCCGGGAGCAGAGCACTTGGCTGACTTTCTTTGTGGGTGAAAGGTAAGGTGATTATGGGAACTTGTTTTGTTAAATTATAGTAACCCTCGCTGTTGTAAATCTGGAATTGCTGTGATGTGCCAGAACACGGGGTTAAATGTGGGGCTTTTTGGCAGAGCGGTAACAAGTACGGGCAGTTTCGAGCAGACATTACCATTACGCACACCTGGGATGGTAACTTGTTTTCACTCCAAAGCAGGGAGCACCTTACAGCAGATGGGCACTGCCCGCAAGAGGCCTCGGAAAGTGGACGGCGCACAATGCCTAGTGCCACGTATACATGGCAGGAAGGGGCCTCATAGGCTGCACACAGATCAGTAACCTGGGGAAAAGTTTACAGGGAAAGTCCAACAGCTGAGCTTACAGCAGAAAAGCCCTGGGGGGGGGTTAATCTGCCCCTCAACATTGTCAATGATAGAATTTTCTTCACTGAAGCTGGAGAGCTCTTAGACAGTGACCTGCAAACCCCACAGGGTCACATTCTATGGCAACCTCCATGTGGGTTCCAAGGAAAACAATCACATGAAACAGATCTTCCTCTCCTCAGAGCCTTTGTTTTCCAGGGGTCCCAGCGAAGCCCGTGTAGGAGGACCCTCCTCACATGTAGTGATGTCTCCTCCACTGCAACGCACTGCGGGCACCATATGTGTGCAGCCCCCCACGCAATCAGGGATGTCCCTGGGGGGAGACCTCCCTGGCTAGCCATCCATTCCATGTTCCTGTGTCTACTGGCCAGCCCACTCTATGTCACGTTAGTCCAAACCATCTCTGCTGTGGAATCTGCTGATGGGTTTAATGATCACTCGATGGGACCCCATGGTCGGTTTTATAAACATTGTTACACGTTGCAATATTTCCAAAAATCCAGCCCCTGGCTCTTCAGGAGGGCGAGGCGGGCTACCGAGTGTGCCTGTGGGTCCAGTGGGGAGATCTGCCCCCAATTATATGTCAGGGGAGCAACTGCCGTCTGTACTTCTCGCCCCTGGCCAGAGTACAGAGCCTGTGATAGGTCCCAGTTACTGTTTTGGCTGCAGCCTCTAAAAACCTGGTGATTTATCAGAAGTTTAGTAAGCACCGTGGAACTCTATTAATGAGACAGTGGGAGGAACACGTTTCATCTGTGAGAGAACCAAGAACTGAACAATGTCTGAATTCTGGGTCTCTGTCTACATGCACCTGAGCAGCTATCAGTCTCTCCCTCAAAGTGCAGTCTTCCAATAGATTAACCGTTCTCGCTAACTGTAACTCTCTCACTCTCTCTCTCTCCATATAGAGATATGTATATAGCGTCACCTGGTGGCGGCTTCGTGCACCCCGCGCGACCATTCCTTGTTCCGCCCGGACCGTACCAAGTCCGTTTAATTCTTCGAACTGTGATCTAATTTATCACGGAAACGGACCAGACGGGTTGTTGTCGGTGATTTCTGCCCTCAGAGAAGCTGACTGTGCGGCTGGTGGCGGTATTTGGTTAGACTCGTGTGGTTACAGAAACTCGACCGGCGGTTGGTTCATTCCCAAGATGGCGGCCACCATGAAGAAAGCGGTAAGAGGGCTCGAGCTGGCGGTTTTGGGGAAAAAGTCGGAATTTCGGGTCATTTCTTAAAGCGTGGATTTAGGGGGTCAGCGGAAGACTGAGAAATTGGTCCAAGACTTCCATGTGCTGAGTGCTTACCTACCAGCTGTCTCTATTTAGCTTGTCTTGTTCTTCCCCAGTCTCCCTGGGCTCAATGAGATTGCTTTGCACAAAAGTGGATCTCATGAGACCCTCTCCCATCAAGTTCCTTGTAAAGCGCTGTAGAGTATGATGGCAATATATGAATAATAATAATAATAACAATAACAACACACATTGTACAGGGCTGCGGAGTATGATGGTGATATATAAATGATAACTCACATGGTACAACGCTGCGGAGTATGACGTCGATATATAAATAATAACACATTGTACAGCGCTGCGGAGTATGGCGGCGATATATACACATGTGCGTTTGGCTGGAGTAACGTATACTTTGTGAGTGAAGCTTCTCATTCGTGTTCCGGGTTATCAGGTAGCGGAGGACGTTAACGTCACATTCGAAGACCAGCAAAAAATCAATGTGTTTGCGAGAAGCACCAGCAGAGCGACGGAGCTGAAGGATGAGATTGAGGTTAAGAAGGTGAGCTTTTACCAAAATGTTGAGAAACATAGAAAAAGCTAAACAATGTCCTGCAGTGGGGATCGGCTGCAGATTGGTCCCCGAGTCCTGCAGCATGGAGCTGGTTACCCTCTTGGGTGATCGGGACCCCTGCCAGCCTGTTCACATTATGGGGGCAGGGAGGGCTGTGTGGCGCTCGGCAGTGGGGCTGGCGGCCGGGAGTGATGGGAGTGCTGCTCTGTGCCTTGGGATGTGCCTGGCAGAGGTTGCCTCTCGGTGCTGGTTCTTGGTATACTTGCGGCTGTACCGATCCGAGCGCCGATCTTTCTCTGCTGCCGTGAAATCGCTCACTCGTTGCGCATGTTCCATGTCGGTGAAAGTGTGACGCACGTCGGCCGCGAGACTTCATGCTTCTCCGTGTTTCATCTGTTTTCCAGAAACAGCTTCGTAACTTGGAGGACGCCTGCGATGACCTCATGATGTTGGATGACGCGCTTCTTGTTCCGTATCAGATCGGAGATGTCTTTATAAGTCATTCCCAGGAGGAAACACAGGAGATGCTGGAAGCCGCGAAGGTCTGAAACGCAGCTAGGAAGGAGAAAGTAGCCAAGAGATGCACCATTTAGTTTGCGCAAGTTCAGACATGTACGGGGGTGTAATGCGCGGAGCCAGCCGAGGACCCCAACCCTCTGACTTCCACTTTCCAGTTAGGAAAAATAGGATTTTGACCCAAAATGTAAATCTTTCTAATGGGAGGAGAATTGTTATTAAGACGCGTGCACGGTGCTGTATGGTGCGCTCCATTACTCAGGCTGCGTGAAACGCTAGGTTGTCCCTTTAACTTGTGAGCGGGAGCCTTATGTGCAGAATCTAAATCGTATAAATTGTAGTAACTGCTGAGCCCCTGTCTGCTGAGCTTGTTTTCCTGAAGTCTTTCTTTTTCCCCAGCGAGCTCTAGAAGAGGAGATCGAGGGGTTACAGTCTCAGGTGGGATCCATCCATCAAGTTCTTGCCGATCTCAAGGTCCAGCTTTATGCCAAGTTCGGAAACAACATCAATCTAGAAGCGGATGAAAGTTAAATAATAATATAAATACCCACTCCCACCCCCGTTCTCTTTTAATTTTATTGTTTGCAAAAATAAAACCTGAAAGCTCTGTGGCTGTTTGTTGTCACTCGGTGAACCCCTTCGGTTGACTTTTATTGCGTGTTTGGACCCTCGATGCCTTTTGCTGTCCCACATGCACTTGGCGCTCTGAGTAACTGATGGTTCTCCAAGGGTTAATGTTGGCATCTGAGGGGTATTTTATATCTAGTTCTATGGACGTGCAGCCGTCTGCAGCGTATTGGACTGCAGTTCCCATCACCCCCTAGGGAGTAGGCCACTGCATTCTAGCAATGACCTTTGCATTTATTTACGGGGGCTCTGTGGCGTCCAGTGCATGCGAGAAAGTATAAGTTGGAGCGACTGCTGCCGTCTGTTCCGTTGATTGCTTGATTTTGAGCACTAAGACCAGAGCTGACGTGCGGCTCGGGGTCCCCCCTTGTGCTGACATGCGGCTCGAGGTCCCCCCCTGTGCTGACTCGCGGCTCGGGGCCCCGCTGTCTCTACACAATAAAACACGAAACAACAAAACAAAAGCCTGCCATGTGTGCTTTTCTTGGTCTGGGATCAGTAGCCACTGGTGAATTTGGTAATTACTTGGCATCTGGTGTCAGCCAGGAAACACCGCATCCTTCAAGGGTGACGCACCCTACACAAGTGCCTAAGAATCCGGCGCGTGCCGAGCGGATTACTCTCCTGTATGATGCAGGATGAGAGGAGAGCAATGCAGACCACTGTTGGCTTGTCCTGCTGTGATGGGAGTTGTAGTGATATATAGTTGGGCTGCATGTGTTTAGTACATTCTGCTTCCTGGCCGAGTAAAGAACCCTGGGGCGGGTGACTGATGTTATCCCTACAGGCTGGTACAGCAGTGCATTGATTGCTATGGCAATATGCTTGTTTTTTTATTTAATTCTAATGTATACAGGCAAATGTTTGAATATCTTTGCTGAAGGCTAAGACACTTTTTAAGGAACAAGATTGTGCCCCATGCCATGCATTAACATTTGCTTTCTAGGTTCCAGATGCATATAGACTGATTGAATACGTGGACTGCATTCATGCCGCTGTGGGAGCCCAGATCCTCCATCAGACCCCCATCATCCTCATCTTCAGCTGTTTGTGATCTGCATTCTCAGCCAGTAAGATGGAGTCTGGAATGAGCTCTATATTAAGGAGCAGACATTCGTGACAATCGGCGTGAAGTACGTCCTGCCGCTATTTAAGGAGCAGAGAGATCCTTTGACAGCTTAGGGCCGCAGCTCAGCGCGCGTTTTATTAAAACATAAATACTTGTGCCCCAACGCTGCGTCACTCATAATATTAAGTAAGATTTTTCTGCCCTGGAATAGAAGTCCACAGTTGGGATAGCGTGACGCTTTATGTCGTTCCAATCAGAAATAATGTTCCAAATCTGAGGTTTTTGTACAGAAAGGCTGTTATTTTCAGAGCCTCCTTTACCTGTACGAGAAATACACGGAGCAAATTTACGGGCTCTGGGTCATTCTACAAAATATTCCGTCCCCAAACTGCTCCCCGTTCTATATATCCAGCCTCTTTCTTTAATCCTGTTAAATAGAAACCCCAGACCTGCTAGCAGATTGGCCCCATTCGACCCCATATAGTCTCCCGTTTCTCCTACTGTACCAACTCAAACCTTAATCAGTCGTTTGTCTCTTCTTAGATTCAGGAGCCGTGTGTCTATCCCATGCATGTTTAATACCCTCACTGTATTACCCTCTACCACTTCTGCGGGGAGGCTGCTCCTCTTTAATATTCAAAATACAAAAAAGTGCAGGGCAATATTCGAATTAAATATAAGTATTGCACCTTCTGGTGAAGTGGTGCTGCAAAGACACAGGAACAAACTCCCCAAAAATGTTCCAAATTAAACACAATCAAAACCACACAAGTGTCTGCGCACCCAATTAATAAGTGAGTAAATTATATGTGCAACACAAAAATAATATATACAAAGATACCCTTCGAGCGAGCGTTCCCACACACAGTATCCAAAAGGTTCGTATATAAAAGGAAAAGAAAGAAAAAATTATGGTGTAGTATATCAAAGTAGGTCTTAAAAAAACGCTATTAAGCAGATCAGACCCTTACAATTTAAAGGGCATAAATATGCCCATACATAGAGTGTAGTGGTCTCCTTAGGAGTTTCTTTATCCCACACTGGTATTTGTAGATAAAGAAGGTAGGCAGCGGAGGGGAGTAGATAAAAACGATAATTTTAATGTATAAAAGCATGCACCAGATGAAGCGATAAGCGAAACGCGTAGTGCGTGTTGACGACATTGGGAGGAGGAGTAGCATCAAGGAAGTGGATCAGAGGACTAAGACGGCGTCTCTTTGTGGTAGCGCTGCTACGAAGTTTGAAGCCTGGACTCTGTAACATCCAAGACGGAGGACAACAAGTTTGCCTTTCTTTTTACATTATAGATCTTTGGTACACATACACCCCTAGTACACACACATGATCTAAAACTCATTATGTGGGATTATAGCTGTGTTCTATGGAATGACAGGTGAATGACACTATTGAGGGAATGCCCATAGGATATAATGGGAGAAAAATCAAACCAGTTATTCAGACAAAACCCTCTGACATATCATATAGATCTTTGGTACAGATACTCCCCTAGTACACACACACAGGATCTAAAACTCATATTATGTGGGATTATAGATGTTTTCTATGGAATGACAGGTGAATGACAGTATGAGTGAATGCCAATAGGATAGAATAGGAGAAAAATGAAACCGTCTGACATATCATATAGATCTTTGTCATTTTGAACACTGGTGACACCTGTAATACCGTATTTGCTCGATTATAAGACGAGGTTTTTTTCAGAGCAAATGCTCTGAAAAAGACCCCTCGTCTTCTAATCAGGGGTCGTCTTCTAATCAGACCTCAAATAGAGGTCTGATTAGGAGACTAAGATCCAGATCCCCCGCACCGCTGCAGGGGACCTGGATCCTCCTGTCCCCCCCCCCACAAACACACACACTTACTGGTGCTTCCTGCTGTATTGCTGGGGCAGCGGGTTGACGTCTACGCAATGTGCGTAGACAATGTCCGCTGCAGCCGGAAGGAGGTGTGGCTAGCAGCAGGGGTTGTCTGCGTCCGCCGCACAGACCTTCCGCGACTGTCAGAGATCAGAGTTCCCCGCACCGGTGCCAACTCCACCTCCTTCCGGCTGCAGCGGAAGGAGACGTTAACCCGCTGCCCCGGCAATACAACAGGAAATTGGAAGCACTGGTAAGTGTGTGTGTGTATAGGGCATTTCTGGAATGCCTTATACCCCTATATGCCACTCTGGCATTTAGGGGGTTAAAATGCATATTATAGGGCATAGTGGCATATAGGGAGGTATAAGGCGTTTCAGGAGGCAGAGTGGCGTTAAGGGGACATTTAATAGAGCACTCTGCCTCCTGAAATGCCTTATACCTCCCTATATGCCACTCTGCCCCATAATATGCCTTTTAACAACCCCCTAAATGCCAGAGTGGGATATAGGGGTATAAGGCATTTCTGGAGCAGAGTGCTCTATACAATGCCTTTTAACTTCCTTAATGCCACTCTGCCTCCTGGAATGCCTTATACCTCCCTATATGCCACTCTGCCCATAATATGCATTTTAACCCCCTAAATGCCAGAATGGGATATAGGGGTATAAGGCATTTCTAGAGGCAGAGTGGCACATAGGGGTCAAAAGGCATACCATGGGGCACAGTGGCATATAGAGGGTTAAAAGGCATATCATGGGCCACAGTGCCATATTGGAGTGGCAAGCCTGGGGGCAGATGTGCGTAACTGGGGGACAGGTTGAAAGATACAAGGAAATAAACACAAAAAAAATATTTTTCTCAATCATAGCTTTTATTAAAAAAAATAGTTTACATGAATTCACATTTACTGGAAAAACTTTTTTCCTTTAGGGTCGTCTTTTATTCAGGCTTTTTCTTTTTTTTCCTAAGTTAATATTCAGATTTTGGGGGGTCGTCTTATAATCGAGCAAATACGGTAATATGAAGTTTAGTACCTATAACTGTACTAGGGGAGTATCTGTACCAAAGATCTATATGATATGTCAGAGGGTTTTCTCTAAAAAACAAGTTTGATTTTTCTCCCATTATATCCTATGGGCATTCACTCAATACTGTCATTCACCTGTCATTCCATAGAAAACATCTATAATCCCACATAATATGAGTTTTAGATCCTGTGTGTGTGTACTAGGGGAGTATCTGTACCAAAGATCTATATGATATGTCAGAGGGTTTTGTCTGAATAACTGGTTTGATTTTTCTCCCATTATATCCTATGGGCATTCCCTCAATAGTGTCATTCACCTGTCATTCCATAGAACACAGCTATAATCCCACTTAATATGAAGTTTAGAACCTATAACTGTACTAGGGGAGTATACATGACAAAGATCTATATGATATGTCAGAGGGTTTTGTCTAAAAAAAACAAGTTTGATTTTATGACAAGACACGGAGGCTCCTATCGCTTAACTCTTTCTTTACTGAAACATATAGCAGCAAGAAAATTTGAAGAGATGTAAAAGCAAAATACAACATGTGGCACCAACAGCCAATCCCCACACAGCACTCAGTATAATCCTAGTCTCCTCACGGAAGTCATCCTCTTTCTTTGCTGCTCACTGGATCAGATAAGTACCATCCAGTGTATTTATAACCTTATATCGCTTTACATAATTTTCTGTGTGTCGTTTTCTTGATTTATCTTATTATTTGAATTATTCAATTTATTTTATTATTTCCTTTATTGTCTACATGGTTATTTTTTCCCTTTTTCTCTTGGTTCCCCCCCTTCGGTTTCGGCCTTTGTCTTTTTTCTTTACCCGTTCGGGTCCTTGCCTCGTTTGGTATTACTTACTTTGTTCCGGTATGCCTAGTTTTATCTTTTCTTCGCCTTCGTTGACGGCGTAGCCTGCTGTAGTTTCTTCGGCTCGCGTCTCTCTGAGACGCTCTATCAGCGGTTTCCTGCGTATGTGCGCGACCGCCGATACTTCACTACAGCTTTGAGGTTTCAGTCCACGCGCTTTATTCGTTGCGGCAGTCTGCTCCGTCGCTCGTGCCTCCTTGCAGCTTCGGTTTTCGTGCTCCCAGGCAGGGGTAAGCTCCCAACCTGGTTATTATCTGGGGAAAACGTCTTTTCCCCTCTCTCCTGCTATGGATTTTTCCCCTGTTTCCGTGAGGCTGCTATTTTAATTAACTGCTTACCGGCTAGTAACCATGCCTAAAAATATTAAAGATGTGCCTTCTCAGGCAGAGAACATGTTTTCCCCTGAAGGGGATTTAGAAGCTGAGCCTATTTTGCCTGTTGCCACGGGGATCAGTAGTCTCCCTTCTACTTCAGGGCCTCGTTTATATTTTCAAAAGTCAGCTTCAGAGGCTATTTTAGCAGCCATGGGCTCCATGACATCTACCTTGTCGCATTCGATTGCACAAGCAATTAATACTTGTCATCAGACATCTATCTATGCCTCCTCTGCCCCTTCCCACCTAAGTGCTTCAGCTCCTCTGGAAGCGACAGCACCCAAAAAGGCTTTATCTAAACAGAGGCACATTAACCCCCCGACCGCCAGAATTATTGGACATGGCGATGTACATACCGCCCTAGATAGCGTGGCACCAGCATGCAAAAGAGCCTATCCGCGCCAGGCAGAACGGGCGCGGCAGTGGAAGTGTGCCAAGACACTTCCCGAGGACTCGGATTCGGAGCTTGACTCCGCTGAGGAGGTCGTGCCATCTGAGGGTTCCTCAGATTTTGATGAGGATTTGGATGAGGAACCTTTTGATTCCTTGGAACCAGGTTCCCCCAAACAAGAGGACCAAGGGGTCTCTCATTCCTCGTCTGCGGCAGGGATTTAGGATCCCCAGGGGGATTCTCTTTTCGATCCAGAGAGTCTTCATCACCCCCGATCATCGGAATGGGTTCCATCAGCACATGTTGCCCAGCACCTGGAGAAATGGGTCAGGCGTCCTCTCTCTAAATCTGCCAGAAACAAGTTGAGGGCGGAATGCCCACGCCCTATTGTCTGCGACACTCCTTCTGTGGATCCTAAGATGATCCAATATTTAGCTAAATCTGGCTGGAATCCAAGGAAGGGCTTAGAGTCTGCCCTTAAATCCTGTCAGGATAAACATCTGGACGCCAAAGAGAAAGGGGAATTGATAGACCCAAACACCCTCTTGGGGTGGATACAGAGGGCAATTTGTATTGCAGGGAACGTCAACACTTCCTTCTGCATAGAAAGACGTAAGGCTATCCTTCTAAAGGTGGAACCGAATCTCACCGTTCCCATGGCAGAACAATCACGAGATCTCCTGCAGTTTTATTGGAAAGCGCGGAAATGGCGCTTTACGTGACTTCCATTTGGGCTCTCGTCAGCTCCATGGTGTTTCACCAAGTTGCTTCGTCCAGTGGTGTCGTGGCTTCGCACACAAGGGGTGAGACTTATTATTTACCTGGACGACATTTTAATCATGGCTCAGGATCGCCGAACTCTGTTGTCCCACCTACGATTGTCGACCTCATTCCTTTCGGAGCTGGGTTTTCTCATCAATGAAGAGAAATCTTGCAAGGAGCCGTCACACAGAATAGAGTTTCTGGGGTTCATGGTGGACGCAGAACAAGAGATGCTCAGTCTTCCGACTTCCAAGATCCGTTCAATTCGCAAGGAACTGACTCGGGCTCTGCAGCGTCAGACCATCTTGATTCGTCTCCTGGCCAGGATTGAGGGGCTGCTCACGTCATCAATCCAAGCGATCTTCCTGGCCCCGCTCCATTACCGGGCTCTTCTAACTCACCTCCGCGCAGGGGCATCCTATGCGGATCTCGTTTCTCTGGACGCAGACTCGAGGGACGAGTTACGATGGTGGATCCGGAACCTGGAAGCGTGGAACGGCAAGGCCATCATAGGCCCTCCTCCGGATTCCACCATCGATTCGGATGCCAGCCTACACGGCTGGGGAGCTAATTGCGAGGGTCTAACTACGGGAGGCAGGTGGTCTTCGGAGGAAGCCGGACTTCATATCAACTCTCTGGAGCTTCTCGCGGGATCTTTTGCCATTCGCAGTTTTTCGAAGGAACATGCCAACGTCTGCATCAGACTCAGGATGGACAATGTTTCGGCGGTGCGGTACGTCAATCATTTCGGGGGTACCCACTCAAAGGCGCTAGGGGACTTAGCTCGAGAATTCTGGGACTACTGTCTGAGCAGGAACATTGTAGTCCACGCGGAATATCTACCTGGGTTACACAATACTGTGCCGATTGGAACTGTCGGTTCCTGCGGGATTCCAGCGATTGGAGATTGGATCCGGCGGTGTTCCGTTCTATCGTTTCAATGTGGGGTCCACTTTGTACAGACCTATTCGCCTCCAGACTCAACACGCAACTTCCGAATGATTTCCGCTGGCGACCGGATCCAGAAGCGTTGGCAGTGGATGCGTTATCACAGTATTGGACCGGAGGCACCCAGTACGCTTTTCCCCCATTTTCCATGATACCACGTACCTTGCTCCAGGTACGGCGCCAGGGGGTTCAGTTGGTACTCATCATCCCGCTTTGGAGGTCACAACCATGGTTCACTCCATTGTTGGAACTGTCGATCGACCAGCCCAGACTGTTGCCACAAGCACCTCTTCTTCTGCTGAGTCCAAAGGGTCATTCCCATCCTTTGATTCAGGATGGGTCTCTACGCCTGGTGGCGTGGCTAATTTCCGGGGACCTTGGTCAATCCACGACTACGCGACTTTTGGCAGAGTCTTGGGCCCCGGGAACCAGAAGAGCTTACGGATCAGCCTGGAGAATTTGGTCTAGCTGATGCTTGGCTAGGGACTTGGATCCCTCTTCAGCACCTTTGAATGCGGTTCTCCAGTTTCTATCATCCCTCTTTGAAGAGGGCAGAGTTTACCGCACCATTAACGTCTACCGCTCTGCGATTTCGGCATCTCATGATGGTCTCAATGGTTGTCCGATCGGGAAACCTCTGGTTTGTCGCCTGATGAAGGCAACGCGGCTTAGCAGACCTCCTCGTCCTAAGTATTCATCCACTTGGGATGTTTCTTGTGTTCTATCCTTTTTGGCTTCATGGCCTGCGAATGAGGACCTTCCCCTGAAAGACTTATCGGCTAAATTGGTTACCTTATTATGTTTAATCTCATGCAAAAGGGTTGCGCATGTTCGCGCTCTGGATGTTGACGGTCGTTCTTTTCATCCGGCAGGGGTTACGTTTAATATATCCAGACGCACCAAGACTTCTATCAAATCTGTTTCTTACCCAGCTTTTCCATCTTCTCCATCGCTGTGTCCTGTGGTTTGTATTCAGGAATATGAGAGGCGTACGGTGCATTTGAGGTCTCCATCTCACCCTAATCTTTTCATCTCTTTTATAGCTCCGTTCGGACCGGTTTCTTCCACTACCTTGGCTCGGTGGTTGAAGCGGATTCTGGGTCTTGCTGGGGTGGACACCTCTGTGTTTGGGCCTCACTACGGCCTGTAGTGCGCCGGGTGTTGGTTCTGGTTGTGTGGATCAAGTTTGCCTATCAAAAAAAGAGGATGACTTCCGGGAGGAGACTAGGATTATACTGAGTGCTGTGTGGGGATTGGCTGTTGGGGCCACATGTTGTATTTTGCTTTTACCTCTATTCAAATTTTCTTGCTGCTATATGTTTCAGTAAAGAAAGAGTTAAGCAATAGGAGCCTCTGTGTTTTTCTCCCATTATATCCTATGGGCATTCACTCAAAACTGTCATTCACCTGTCATTCCATAGAAAACAGCTATAATCCCACATGAGTTTTAGATCCTGTAGCTGTACTAGAGGAGTATATGTGCCAAAGATCTAAATTATATGTCTTAAGCTTTTATTTAAAAATCAATTATTCTTTTCCCCTCTATTATAGTCTATGGGCATTCCTCCCCATTATAGTGTATGGGCATTCCATTTTGTCATTCGTTTTAGTATGTCCCTTCAGGAGTTGTTGCGCCGTAGCGGAGTTGGACAGGGCCTGGTGCAGGGCGACTGCACTCTCCCGGTGGGCATCTAGCATTGTGCAGCCACACACCAGCGCTCTGACGTAGCAGCGGATGTTGTCCAGAACGAAACTAAACTAAACTTGGCTGGATTTGGAAATCTGAACAAAAGTTGGATCTGGAAATACAGCAGGCACCCTGGAGCAGGCATGACACATAGCACTAAAATCATGTGCAGGATGCTGCAGGCTGGGAGAATGGAAGCTAAGCAGAGTATCAACAGAAATGTAGCAAGCAAGGGGGACAGAGCAAGGAGCGTAACAGACAAGGCATACATGATACAGGCACAACAAAGGACAGGGAACAAGGCAAGGAACACAGAGGAAGGTGTCCCATAGTGTCCCATAGTCATAGTGTCCCTTCTATAAGGCTGCATACATTCCCATAGTCCCCCCTTCTATAAGGCTGTATACATTCCCATGGTGTCCCATCTATAAGGCTGTATACATTCCCATAGTGTCCCATCTATAAGGCTGCATACATTCCTACAGTGTTCTGATCCTCAGGGGATGGAAATAAATGCTTCCCATTCACCGGCCTCCTGCTCGCCTCAGATTCCATAAAGTGTATCCCAGGCCTTCAATGCCCCTCAGATACCCTTCCTGAGGCCGACATTATCGCAAGAACCTCTTTTTACACAATAAAACACAGAGACCTGGAACCGACCCTGCTGATCCACGAATGGCCGATCACAGTAACTTCCTTTACAGAGGATCATGGTGACAGGGCTCGACCCCTTGCTTCCAATTTCCGGCTTTTCATCTCTATCTGTTTCTCATATAATTTTGTTACTGTTATTATTATTGTTATTATTATTTGTATTTTCTTTGTGCTTTTTAGATTTATCGGCGCTATTGGTTAGTATTTAAGAAGCCATCGAGCAAAGGACCGAATCGTCTGGAAAAGTTTGCGGATGAGCAGGCAGCCTACTTCCGCTTCTACCACAAGGTGCGTGGGGTAAATGCAGCAGCAGCTACTTAGCTCTTCTACCGCCTCGCTTGGTGTTCTTGCCCAGGCATCTCCCTTAACGCACCGAATCAGTTTAATATGAGACTTGGGGCCAAAACCTGTAAACAGAATCCCTGCCCTACGGAGTGCCGCCACCTGTTCTCTCTCCTCACCCTCTCCCTGCTCTCTCCCCCCACCCTCTCCCTGCTCTCTCCCCCACCCTCTCCCTGCTCTCTCCCGCCCTCTCCTGCTCTCTCCTCCCACCCTCTCTGCTCTCTCTCTCTCTCCACCCTCTCCCTGCTCTCTCTCCCCACCCTCTCCCTGTTCTTTCTCTCTCCACCCTCTCCCTGCTCTCTCTCTTTCGTTTCTCTCTCCCCACTCTCTCTCTACTCTCTTCCCACCCTCTCCCCACCATCTCCCTGCTCTCTCTCCCCACTATCTATCTGTTCTCTCTCTCCACTCTCTCCCTGTTCCCTTTTTTCTTCTCTCTCTCCACCCTCTCCCTGCTCCCTCCCCTGCCTTCTCTCCCAGCTCTCTGGCCAATAAGTTGGAGACGTTTAGTGAAATGGCAATAGTAGAAAATCCATTAATTACCACAATATCCTCTCGCTATCTGAATGAATGGCAATGAAGCACATTTCCCCAAACATGGCTGCCGATTCATGTTTATATCACAGGGTCCAAAAACACTGTGAGTTTAAAAACATTTAAAGATCTTTAAGATAGTAAAATTGTGACCTTTTAGACTGAGAATAGCAGGTATTCTGCAAAACCTGAAAAATCTTTTTTGATAATAGGGGAAGTGCAGAAGATGAATCGGAATTTATTCACTGGGCCCACAATAAAATCATAAATATGTGAAACCGAATTCGGCCAGCCTGCCACTTAATCCCCTGAAATCTAAATAAGAAAATATTGTATAATTAGCCTTGAATGTTACTATGGCAACCGATCCCCCACCCAGGTCATGCTTAATGTGAGAGGGTGGGAAACAATGAGTCGTCTAGATGGTTAGGATTAGTGGGGCCATTAAATAAAATTCCTTGTTTATATATAACTGTATCTCTATATATATGAGTATATCAATATATAACTTTATAGATTTAAAGCAACTGGCAGTCCCTGTATTGCAATGTTCTTTTTTTTTTCTCGTTCGTGGTCATTTGGGGGACGTTACTGGGGTACTGTGCCATTTTGCTATGCTATTTGTTTCTTATTATGTTGTACCCTGGTTTTCTTTGTTTTTATCTTTGAAAACTCAATAAAAATGTTCAAAAGTGAAACATCTGGCAGTTATGCCACACTCCCAGCCTGTAACTGCCCCCTCCCCGATAGATGCCTCAGTCACCTTAGTAGGGGCCCCATGGGAGGCGTATAGTTGGGGTATTGTGCATCCCATATCTTTGCTTCCCTCCACCAATGTATAAGCGTATACCCCAGAGTACAGTGCCAGTTGCATTAGAGATAATTTACCGATTCTCCACATGGTTAACACATTTACAAGAAAAATCCTTTTTTGGTCCAGGTCACAGAGCTCCGTAATGTGAAGGAGGTTCTTAGGCTTCCCAAAACCACCAAAAAACATGCGGTGGGGATCATTTTCTCAGACGACACCTCAAAAACATTTGTCTGTGAATCCGGTGAGCTGATACATCGACTCTAGGTTCTTAAATAAATGTACAAGACCCACGTCCAACTGCTTGGTGGAGCCAAGGCTCTGCAGGGGAGGAGTCAGCCAGAGAATCCGTAGGGGAGAAGACAGCAAAAGACTCTGCAGGGAGAGACGGCTTAAGATGGCACTTGCAGTTAATCACTGTATCGTCTATCTTTATGTCTATATGTCGGTCTGTCTATTTGTCTCTCTGCGTCAAAGCTCTATCTTTCTGTCTATATTCATCTACTAGTCACCCACATCTGTAAAGACAAGCAAAACATAATAACATAGTACTTAATAATAATATTTGAATGATTAATTTCTATTTGCCCAGAACTAGAGGCTGATGAATGGTGTAAAGTTCTGCGCAGCGAGTGCCTGGGAACCCGGATTAACTACATCAGCCTGGAGGAGCCTAATCTTTTAGCCAGCGGGGCAGAGCAGGAACACAATGGTGGGTGACGCTGTACTGTGTGCTGCTAGCGGAACCCAGGGAGGGAAGGCATTTGAGTCACAGCACCTGGGGCCCTTCATCTTAGAAATCCTATCCTCGTTACGTCTTTACACACATTTGGCCCAAATATTCACGCTGGGTTTCCTTCGGTCTCTGCGAGCAACCAGCTGGAGTATGGATTTCCCAAACCTCATTACTGAGTTCATCCCTGCTGACACTGATAAAGATATATCCTGCAGCAAATGTTGTCTTTATTGTTTATTGGTCTGTGTATTTGAATATTTTAGAGGGATATTTGGGTATTTTGTACACTGGATATATTAAATCTGATGTGTTTGGCCAATAACAGTAGGAAGGCTGCCTCCAATTGGCTGAAACAATTCTGAATGAGAGCCGGTTGGATTTTCTTTGTTTTTTATGCATTTTTGTGCTGCTCGTATAAAAAACTTAAGACTAATATTGTGTTTCTCCCCCAGAAAGATTCCACGTGTATTTGGTGCCATCCCCTACTTTAGATGTCCATGGGGAATGCACCCTGCAGATAACCTCTGAGCACATCAGCCTTTGGGATATCCAGAACCCTAGGGCCAGGCTGGTCTCTTGGCCGCTGAGCTCCCTGCGCAGATACGGGAGGGACTCGGCATGGTTCACGTTTGAAGCTGGCAGGTAGGTAGCCTGAAAAACCAACGTAAGTTTCAGACAGTGACCTCTAGGCATGATTATGGTAACCGGCATTGTGTCTGTTGGCAGGATGTGCAACACCGGCGAGGGGCTGTTTATCTTCCAAACCAAAGAAGGTGATGCCATTTATCACAAGGTCCATTCTATCGCTTTGACAATGGCTGAACAATATGAACGCTTCCTGGAGATCACAAAGAATACAATGGTACATGCGCGACTTCTATCTGACGACATTTAAAGGATCGCCTGACCCCCCCACATGCAGGTGGGTCATGAGATATCGAAAAGGTGTGCCAAGGGCATGTTTTCCGAAACTGATACCACAGCAAAGTGGGCATTAGTTAAGGCCCCCAGGAAAAAATAAAACCAACCAAATTGCAATAAAAAGACTTAATTTTCCTTTAATGTTTTATTGTCTGCTGCTGGCATCGTTCTGGTGAGGGTCTCTGCTCTGTGATCTGCTCGGTTTCGGCTTCAGAAGCCATTTTGTGCATCTCTTCCTTCCGTTGTAATTAAAATCCTAGAAAACATGTTTTTGAAGTAAATTTTTAAATCATTTGGTTTGATGTGAGGGACTGAAAGGAAACTCAGGAGGTTTGGCAGACAGTCCGATCCTCGCTCGTGATCAGGGCCCTCCAATGATTTTTTTTGTGTTTTCACCTCCTTTGAGTATTAACAGACTTCCTAAGAGACCCTCAAGGAATTTTCTAATTATTATTCGTAAATGAGACAGTTTAATGTCCGCATGAAATAACCTCGGAGGCTTGGAAGAGTAAAAGGCCCCGGTAAGGAATAATGACTATAGAGAATGCGATTTCATCTACAGGTCACATTAGCCAAATGGTAAGGAAATGAATGGCCCTCCTCTGGGGCCGGCGAGGCATCCGCGTGGAGATCGGGGACCAACAACTAATGCTGTAAATACTCTTCATCTCAAATTATTTGCGGGAATATCTAGCGGGGAAAAGAACTCTAGTTCCTTTGCTAATGTTTGTTGGAAAACTAGCAAGTTAATTATCCCAAAGGAAATAGGATTTGCCGCCATTTTAGAATAAATTATTACATAAAAACGAATCCTGAATATCTTGCAGAACAGACGATTTGTAGGAATTTTTACTAATTTGTTTTCTGCATAATTTCAGAATTCCTGACACGAAATGACTTACTACGTGATTAAGTAACACTAAACGCCAAAGTTAATGAGGCTAATTATGTTCACGTGGTAAAAGCTAAAATAAATCTTAAAATACATGTATACATTGTCACCGTTTTATCCTTTCTGTCCCCAAACTTCTCCCGGATCCACAGAAACTCCAGAGAACGGGCGAATTTACAGATCCGAACGCTGATCTCCCCGTCAGATGCTTTCGCCCCGGAGACCTGGTGTAACAGTTTTGGGAATTGTGTGAAAACCCCAAAAACTGAACAGAATTTTCCCTCTACAGTACAATGTTTTACCTTCACACGCTGTTTATATATTTAACGAGTTTCTGTTTCATATTCTGGCGCAGAAAACTGGAAAATTACATTTCTTTTGTATATTTTATATTTCCATTCTGCCATCTGTCCTCTGTTGTGTATCAGTTGGCTGTGACATCATTGTTTGTGTGAGGTCACTGACACAGCCCCGTCTCTAATTGATGAAGCTATCAGAAAAAAAGGGGTTATGGATGCCTGTGATCAGAGCCGGCCTTAGGTGTTCTGGCGCCCTGTGCGGACTACTCCTCAGGCGCCCCCCCATCCCAAAAAAGGAATAAAAACTTGTAACAAAACTCCCCTCTCTCACTATCTATCCCCCTGTATCACTATCTACCACCTCTGCCCCTTCTCACCCTTCACTCTTCTCACTGATCC
>VKOC01000010.1:6071950-6090815 GCA_009364415.1 Spea multiplicata
TGTGTGGTTTTGATTGTGTTTAATTTGGAACATTTTTGGGGAGTTTGTTCCTGTGTCTTTGCAGCACCACTTCACCAGAAGGTGCAATACTTATATTTAATTCGAATATTGCCCTGCACTTTTTTGTATTTTGAATATTAAAGAGGAGCAGCCTCCCCGCAGAAGTGGTAGAGGGTAATACAGTGAGGGTATTAAACATGCATGGGATAGACACACGGCTCCTGAATCTAAGAAGAGACAAACGACTGATTAAGGTTTGAGTTGGTACAGTAGGAGAAACGGGAGACTATATGGGGTCGAATGGGGCCAATCTGCTAGCAGGTCTGGGGTTTCTATTTAACAGGATTAAAGAAAGAGGCTGGATATATAGAACGGGGAGCAGTTTGGGGACGGAATATTTTGTAGAATGACCCAGAGCCCGTAAATTTGCTCCGTGTATTTCTCGTACAGGTAAAGGAGGCTCTGAAAATAACAGCCTTTCTGTACAAAAACCTCAGATTTGGAACATTATTTCTGATTGGAACGACATAAAGCGTCACGCTATCCCAACTGTGGACTTCTATTCCAGGGCAGAAAAATCTTACTTAATATTATGAGTGACGCAGCGTTGGGGCACAAGTATTTATGTTTTAATAAAACGCGCGCTGAGCTGCGGCCCTAAGCTGTCAAAGGATCTCTCTGCTCCTTAAATAGCGGCAGGACGTACTTCACGCCGATTGTCACGAATGTCTGCTCCTTAATATAGAGCTCATTCCAGACTCCATCTTACTGGCTGAGAATGCAGATCACAAACAGCTGAAGATGAGGATGATGGGGGTCTGATGGAGGATCTGGGCTCCCACAGCGGCATGAATGCAGTCCACGTATTCAATCAGTCTATATGCATCTGGAACCTAGAAAGCAAATGTTAATGCATGGCATGGGGCACAATCTTGTTCCTTAAAAAGTGTCTTAGCCTTCAGCAAAGATATTCAAACATTTGCCTGTATACATTAGAATTAAATAAAAAAACAAGCATATTGCCATAGCAATCAATGCACTGCTGTACCAGCCTGTAGGGATAACATCAGTCACCCGCCCCAGGGTTCTTTACTCGGCCAGGAAGCAGAATGTACTAAACACATGCAGCCCAACTATATATCACTACAACTCCCATCACAGCAGGACAAGCCAACAGTGGTCTGCATTGCTCTCCTCTCATCCTGCATCATACAGGAGAGTAATCCGCTCGGCACGCGCCGGATTCTTAGGCACTTGTGTAGGGTGCGTCACCCTTGAAGGATGCGGTGTTTCCTGGCTGACACCAGATGCCAAGTAATTACCAAATTCACCAGTGGCTACTGATCCCAGACCAAGAAAAGCACACATGGCAGGCTTTTGTTTTGTTGTTTCGTGTTTTATTGTGTAGAGACAGCGGGGCCCCGAGCCACGAGTCATAACAGGGGGGGACCTCGAGCCGCATGTCAGCACAAGGGGGGACCCCGAGCCGCACGTCAGCTCTGGTCTTAGTGCTCAAAATCAAGCAATCAACGGAACAGACGGCAGCAGTCGCTCCAACTTATACTTTCTCGCATGCACTGGACGCCACAGAGCCCCCGTAAATAAATGCAAAGGTCATTGCTAGAATGCAGTGGCCTACTCCCTAGGGGGTGATGGGAACTGCAGTCCAATACGCTGCAGACGGCTGCACGTCCATAGAACTAGATATAAAATACCCCTCAGATGCCAACATTAACCCTTGGAGAACCATCAGTTACTCAGAGCGCCAAGTGCATGTGGGACAGCAAAAGGCATCGAGGGTCCAAACACGCAATAAAAGTCAACCGAAGGGGTTCACCGAGTGACAACAAACAGCCACAGAGCTTTCAGGTTTTATTTTTGCAAACAATAAAATTAAAAGAGAACGGGGGTGGGAGTGGGTATTTATATTATTATTTAACTTTCATCCGCTTCTAGATTGATGTTGTTTCCGAACTTGGCATAAAGCTGGACCTTGAGATCGGCAAGAACTTGATGGATGGATCCCACCTGAGACTGTAACCCCTCGATCTCCTCTTCTAGAGCTCGCTGGGGAAAAAGAAAGACTTCAGGAAAACAAGCTCAGCAGACAGGGGCTCAGCAGTTACTACAATTTATACGATTTAGATTCTGCACATAAGGCTCCCGCTCACAAGTTAAAGGGACAACCTAGCGTTTCACGCAGCCTGAGTAATGGAGCGCACCATACAGCACCGTGCACGCGTCTTAATAACAATTCTCCTCCCATTAGAAAGATTTACATTTTGGGTCAAAATCCTATTTTTCCTAACTGGAAAGTGGAAGTCAGAGGGTTGGGGTCCTCGGCTGGCTCCGCGCATTACACCCCCGTACATGTCTGAACTTGCGCAAACTAAATGGTGCATCTCTTGGCTACTTTCTCCTTCCTAGCTGCGTTTCAGACCTTCGCGGCTTCCAGCATCTCCTGTGTTTCCTCCTGGGAATGACTTATAAAGACATCTCCGATCTGATACGGAACAAGAAGCGCGTCATCCAACATCATGAGGTCATCGCAGGCGTCCTCCAAGTTACGAAGCTGTTTCTGGAAAACAGATGAAACACGGAGAAGCATGAAGTCTCGCGGCCGACGTGCGTCACACTTTCACCGACATGGAACATGCGCAACGAGTGAGCGATTTCACGGCAGCAGAGAAAGATCGGCGCTCGGATCGGTACAGCCGCAAGTATACCAAGAACCAGCACCGAGAGGCAACCTCTGCCAGGCACATCCCAAGGCACAGAGCAGCACTCCCATCACTCCCGGCCGCCAGCCCCACTGCCGAGCGCCACACAGCCCTCCCTGCCCCCATAATGTGAACAGGCTGGCAGGGGTCCCGATCACCCAAGAGGGTAACCAGCTCCATGCTGCAGGACTCGGGGACCAATCTGCAGCCGATCCCCACTGCAGGACATTGTTTAGCTTTTTCTATGTTTCTCAACATTTTGGTAAAAGCTCACCTTCTTAACCTCAATCTCATCCTTCAGCTCCGTCGCTCTGCTGGTGCTTCTCGCAAACACATTGATTTTTTGCTGGTCTTCGAATGTGACGTTAACGTCCTCCGCTACCTGATAACCCGGAACACGAATGAGAAGCTTCACTCACAAAGTATACGTTACTCCAGCCAAACGCACATGTGTATATATCGCCGCCATACTCCGCAGCGCTGTACAATGTGTTATTATTTATATATCGACGTCATACTCCGCAGCGTTGTACCATGTGAGTTATCATTTATATATCACCATCATACTCCGCAGCCCTGTACAATGTGTGTTGTTATTGTTATTATTATTATTATTCATATATTGCCATCATACTCTACAGCGCTTTACAAGGAACTTGATGGGAGAGGGTCTCATGAGATCCACTTTTGTGCAAAGCAATCTCATTGAGTCCAGGGAGACTGGGGAAGAACAAGACAAGCTAAATAGAGACAGCTGGTAGGTAAGCACTCAGCACATGGAAGTCTTGGACCAATTTCTCAGTCTTCCGCTGACCCCCTAAATCCACGCTTTAAGAAATGACCCGAAATTCCGACTTTTTCCCCAAAACCGCCAGCTCGAGCCCTCTTACCGCTTTCTTCATGGTGGCCGCCATCTTGGGAATGAACCAACCGCCGGTCGAGTTTCTGTAACCACACGAGTCTAACCAAATACCGCCACCAGCCGCACAGTCAGCTTCTCTGAGGGCAGAAATCACCGACAACAACCCGTCTGGTCCGTTTCCGTGATAAATTAGATCACAGTTCGAAGAATTAAACGGACTTGGTACGGTCCGGGCGGAACAAGGAATGGTCGCGCGGGGTGCACGAAGCCGCCACCAGGTGACGCTATATACATATCTCTATATGGAGAGAGAGAGAGTGAGAGAGTTACAGTTAGCGAGAACGGTTAATCTATTGGAAGACTGCACTTTGAGGGAGAGACTGATAGCTGCTCAGGTGCATGTAGACAGAGACCCAGAATTCAGACATTGTTCAGTTCTTGGTTCTCTCACAGATGAAACGTGTTCCTCCCACTGTCTCATTAATAGAGTTCCACGGTGCTTACTAAACTTCTGATAAATCACCAGGTTTTTAGAGGCTGCAGCCAAAACAGTAACTGGGACCTATCACAGGCTCTGTACTCTGGCCAGGGGCGAGAAGTACAGACGGCAGTTGCTCCCCTGACATATAATTGGGGGCAGATCTCCCCACTGGACCCACAGGCACACTCGGTAGCCCGCCTCGCCCTCCTGAAGAGCCAGGGGCTGGATTTTTGGAAATATTGCAACGTGTAACAATGTTTATAAAACCGACCATGGGGTCCCATCGAGTGATCATTAAACCCATCAGCAGATTCCACAGCAGAGATGGTTTGGACTAACGTGACATAGAGTGGGCTGGCCAGTAGACACAGGAACATGGAATGGATGGCTAGCCAGGGAGGTCTCCCCCCAGGGACATCCCTGATTGCGTGGGGGGCTGCACACATATGGTGCCCGCAGTGCGTTGCAGTGGAGGAGACATCACTACTACAGGGTCCTCCTACACGGGCTTCGCTGGGACCCCTGGAAAACAAAGGCTCTGAGGAGAGGAAGATCTGTTTCATGTGATTGTTTTCCTTGGAACCCACATGGAGGTTGCCATAGAATGTGACCCTGTGGGGTTTGCAGGTCACTGTCTAAGAGCTCTCCAGCTTCAGTGAAGAAAATTCTATCATTGACAATGTTGAGGGGCAGATTAACCCCCCCCCAGGGCTTTTCTGCTGTAAGCTCAGCTGTTGGACTTTCCCTGTAAACTTTTCCCCAGGTTACTGATCTGTGTGCAGCCTATGAGGCCCCTTCCTGCCATGTATACGTGGCACTAGGCATTGTGCGCCGTCCACTTTCCGAGGCCTCTTGCGGGCAGTGCCCATCTGCTGTAAGGTGCTCCCTGCTTTGGAGTGAAAACAAGTTACCATCCCAGGTGTGCGTAATGGTAATGTCTGCTCGAAACTGCCCGTACTTGTTACCGCTCTGCCAAAAAGCCCCACATTTAACCCCGTGTTCTGGCACATCACAGCAATTCCAGATTTACAACAGCGAGGGTTACTATAATTTAACAAAACAAGTTCCCATAATCACCTTACCTTTCACCCACAAAGAAAGTCAGCCAAGTGCTCTGCTCCCGGCGGTTGCCTGGACCCGGCTGTGACGCTATTTCTACATGCCACCTAAACTGCTCTTATGGACACGAATTGCCATTTTGTGATATTTTCCGCTTTCCTCATATTTATTTTTAGCAGATGTTTCTGCTCTGTATTTATTGAGCTTTATTGGGTGGAAGAAGGTGAATGGAAACGATCCCTTGTTGGACTCATCGGGCGTTGGAGTGAAGATGTTCTGGTTACGTCTTGGTGAAAGTGGTTTTTGAGCCACCGGCTTCCGCTAAGGGTTGAAATGGACGTAGTTTGATACAAGACAGGAGCCAATTCCGTTTTATTGAAGCCAACATTCCTTCCCGACTCCAAAAGTCACCGTTTTGTGAGGGTTTTGTTGGCAGGCTCTGTTGTATTTCAGGGGTTATGTTTAGCACCAGAACCAGTCCCAACAGAATCCCTGCTTCAAAGCTGCTTAACGGGGATGTCAGAAGCCTCGTTTCATCTCTGGGTGCCTTCAGCGACGGGGCAGAGAAATGGCCCAAAAGGAACAATGCGAAATGCGGAGGAGACTGCGGCGCTACGGAGTAAAACGCCAAGCGGAGACAGTTTATGTGTTACTGAACGAAAATGTGAAAGGCCAACAAAACGGAAATCCTACAATTCATGGAGTCTAAACTATCCCAAATTGTGATAATGAGCTTAGCTTCCTGGGGGGGGGTGTCTGTAAAGTATATAGAGAGACATTTATATGAGAAGAATGTGTGAATAAATTCACTTGCCCTTTTACCCCTAACGGAGCCATCGCTCATGCCGGCCGGGGAGTGCACTCTCTGAACCTGCTGATCGTGTTGATCCCAGAAGATAAGCTGAGATTGTGTTTTAATAGCAAAGAAGACTTATTGACCTCAGGAGTGAGTCACACGTCAGGGACACGTCTATTACACAGAGAGCTCGGCTCCAAAACAAAAACACCTCATAAACACGCGAGAGCGTCACAGCGCCCGGCCCACATGGACAACGTGACCTACAAACTCATTCCTGCCCTGGCTGGAAAATATATTTGCAACACAAACAGTTTCTAATACTGGATCTTGCAGCCCTCCAAATATTTCACTCTCCTTGGGAAGAGGAGCATTCCAGTCGCTCACAACACCTTGTGAGTCTCCCAGCTGCGGATCTGCACCATGTTCTCTGTTCTCACATCCCCAGCACCGTCTCCCCCTGCCCGCTCCGCAGTATGTGATCACCGGCAGCAGTCTAATGATGTCACACTGGCAGCAGCCTAATGATGTCACACCGGTAGAAGTCTAATGCTGTCACACCGGCAGAAGTCTAATGAGCGAGTACCGGCAGCAGTCTAATGAGCTGCGTCCTGCCTTGGCTGGAGCGGCCGAGATCCATCTTTGGTGACATCTGCTTCTAGGTCTCAATGTATTTGTTTTGGAATCTGATAGCTCCACAAAACTCTGTTCTCAGTCCGAGGTGACAAGGAATCTGCCAGATGGACTCCTTATAAACAATGCCCTGCCCTGGGCACTCACCCCCATCCTGAACTTACCCTTCGTATACATTACTAAGAGCCAAAGAAAGAAAGATCCAGGATAAGTGACCATGTCCTTCCAAACCGCTCAGGATTAATATAGCGTGACTTTAATGCTGGCTTTCTGCTTGCCTATTACAGGCATCAATACTGACCCTGTATAATGTATAGATAAATCAGCGAGCCGGCCCCCTGTATAATGTATAGATAAATCAGTGAGCCGACCCCATGTATAATGTATAGATTTAAATCAGTGAAGTTGGCCCCCTTTATAATATATATCAAAGTTAACATCAGTGACCGCCCTAGTATAATGTATTAGTAAATCAGCGAGCGGCCCCCTGTATAATGTATAGTTAAATCAAGCAGAGCCGGCATGATATAAATGTATAGATAAATCAATGAGCAGCACCCCACTGTATAATGTATAGTTTAAATCCTGACGGCCGCAGTTATATAATGTTAGTAAAAATCAGCGAGCAGGCACCTGTTATATGTATAGTTAAAATCAGCAGCAGGGCCCCTGTATAATGATAGTTAATTGCAGTGACCGGCCCGTGTATAATGTATAGTTAAATCAGCGAGCCAGCCCCCTGTATAATGTATAGTTAAATCAGGTGTCTTCAGTCTCATCAACCATTAAATTATTTATACGCGGCCAGCTCAGCCCTTTTTGTGGGAGGGGGCCTGCCAGTGTTGGCCCTTCATCAGGGATGACGTGAAGGAGTTAAAGGCACGGTTCTCCTTTTAATGTATGGACGGCACTGAATGAGCTGCACTGACAGAAAACGCTCCCTTTTTAGCTTTTACTAAGAAACAGAGCAGGGGAAAGGCGTCCGTCCGGAGCCCCGGAGAGAGTTCACTGCGGGATTTGGCTGCTGCCTCCGCTTCTCTTGCCAAGACAACAACTTCACAATGAACTCGGAGCACCTTTATACCTGCGTGACGCCGGATACACACCATTTAACCCTGCGCTCTGATTGGCCAGGGCTCACATCTAACACCCAGCCTATATATACCATAGCAAGCTGCAGTGTGCTCCAGATCGCAGTGTGCTCAGTGCCTGCCTGCCTATCCATCTGTCTGCCTACCTGCTTGTCCATCTGTGTGTCCGTTTGTACCATGGCACCAAAGCTAAAGGCGAATTGGATAGCAGCGTTTCTGAAATCCCGATGTATCAGTGTCCAGCACAGTATCCCATCGCCTACCGTGTGTCCCCTGAAAGCCAAGGGGCCCCCGGCTCAACTCTCCAACCCTCATTCGGTGTCTGCTTTACCCGGACCCACCAGCTGGCCGTTTCTGGGAAGTCTGCCGGATATCTTAAGAAAAGGAGGCCTGAAAAGGCAGCACAAGGCGCTGGTAACTAAAAGTGCAGCACAGAATGGCGGCACGTTGCATGTCTTTCTTTGGCTTCTACGTGACGCAAATCTGATCCGTTTCTATAAACTCTGAATCACATCCAAGATGAATTATATAATTCCACATTCTAGTTACAGAAACCAATGCCATCAATTTGCTGTCATACAAACGCTCTGTCCGTGGTGTTTTAGGCAGGTTACCACCGGCAGTTTGGTAACATTTTTCGTATGAAGCTGGGATCGTTTGACTCGGTCCACATCGGAGCCCCGTGTCTCCTGGAAGCGCTCTACAGGGAGGAAAGCAGCTATCCGCAGAGACTGGAGATCAAGCCATGGAAAGCCTACCGGGACTATCGCGACGAGGCGTACGGACTTCTCATTCTGTAAGCAGCCGTCCTAGATCTGTATATCGGAGGGGATGCTGGCAGATGGGGGACTTGGCTTGATGGGGGTTACTCTTATTGTTGGGGTATCAGTCTTGTTCCAGAATTCACTTCTTATTCGTACACCCCAGTGTTTTCTTCTTGTGAGGGATGGATGATCCGTGCCGTCAGCCAGAATTGGTGAACACGTGGGATCTCTCCCTCTAGGCTATTGAACAAATGAATCTCATTTAGCGATTTAGCGAGCGAGGCTCTGCCAATGTCAACTTCATATGAAAACAACCCCAAAGCCCTTAGTTATTTCTGAAGTTATTAATATTACCCTCAGAAGATAACGTTAATTAAACTGTAACAAGCGATCTGATGTGAAGACATGTCCTTAATTCCCATTCGCGCTGAACTTAAATCACACAAAAAGCCTCTAAATCATTGCAAATAGAACAGGTAGGAACATAATCACCCCCCCCCCCGGAGGGGATCCACTACGGGATCTTTCACGAGTCCGCTTGATTGATCTGCGGCTTATCCCAGATCTACAGCTTATACAGTAACTACAGGAGCATCCAGCAAGGAATGTGTTAAAATAATCTGTCACATGGCCCTGATGGACTAGAACACGAGCCTCAATACGTTTTTATTCTTTTTGTTAAACCAGAGAAGGCAAAGACTGGCAGAGGGTGAGAAGCGCTTTCCAGCAGAAGCTAATGAAGCCGGCAGAAGTTGGCAAATTACATTCCAAAATTAATGAGGTAAGTTACCCTGACGCCCCCCGCAGAGCTTAATGCAACCCCTCCGAAAAGATAAGCGACGAAAACCAACCTATTCTCGGGCCATTCGCTAAGGAGGGGAATTTCTGAATGTTGGTTGACGCCACAGGAGATCGTGATGGCCCCATGACCTGTCGCACCAACAGGGGCAGATTATAGGGTGTGTATGCAGCATTGGGGGGGCAGCTGTTAACCTGTGAGTAGTGGACTCGCAAGCCTGGTTCTTCTCACACATTCTTTCCTCGGTTTCCTATTGTCTTCATTCATTAACATTCTCGCCTGTGAATCCTCAACGTTATCTTAAATATAATATTACCTTAGATATGACTCCTGCACCTTCATCAATTACATTTAGAACCGCAGCAGGAACGCCTTTCCTATTTGCCATGCGAATCCCACAAAAACGACGACGGCCGCGTCACAATATTTATTACAATGCTATTTTGTGATTTTGCTGTTTTTTTTTTTACCAGGTTTTGATGGACTTTGTTCAGCGAATTGACAGCGTCTGTAACCAAGATGGAAGAATTGACGATTTGTATTGTGAACTAAATAAATGGTCCCTCGAAAGTGAGTATTTTGTACTTGATTATAATTACAAAGTATAATAATTTCTATAAAGGGTTATAAAAAATATCTCTAGTGACCCTTAACAAAGTTGGCCGATAAAATCCACCCAATAAAAGTGTCTCTGCAGCAACTTCTGGCCTACAGAATGCGTTTCTGTCTCGTTTTGGAAGTAATGTGGAGGAGGCTTCTCATAACGTCCCTGCGCCGTTGTTGTTAAAGTGATCATCAGATGCGGTTTGGAGGCCTCCTGCCTCCTATTTCCCCGATAACGAAAGGCCATTTCTTGGGATGGGGTGGAAGGGAAACACCAAAAGCATTCAAGCCTCTTCTCTAGCGGGTTGCCCAGCAGACTGGTGATTCGCCTACAGGTTCACTTTTGTCCCATTACTTGGGCGTTAAATTGTATCCCGTCCCCCAACATTGACGCCTTTCCCTGCGGTTCATAAAACAACTGATTTACTTTACAAAAGTGCCAAATATTATTGCGAATCTGCTGTGATCAGACCGTAGACGGTCGTCTATAAATCACTTTCTGTATCTCAGGTATTTGCTTCGTTCTCTACGAGAAGAGATTTGGATTTTTGGAGCCAAATCTGGGAGAAGAAGCCTTAAACTTCATCACAGCCATAAAAACCGTAAGATTCGTCTTGCATCAAAAACAATAAACTTACCTGGGAAGGTGACTGTGTAGACTCAACAAGAGGCCAAAATCTAACACTAGAGGGTCAGAGGCTGAGCTGGAACGGAAGGACAATTACCTTTACTGAGAGGGTGGTAGATAAGTGGAGCAGCCTCCCAGCAGAAGTGGTAGAGGGTAATACGGTGAGGGTATTGAACATGCATGGGATAGGCATACGGCTCCTGAATCTAAGACGAGACCAATGATTGATTAAGGTTTGAGTCATTACAGCGAAACCAGCAACTAGAAGAGGGCCAAACGGGGCAGATCTGCCGGTGGGTTCTGGTATCTATGAAAAATAGTTAAATGAACACGAAAAGAGCACTTTCCATTTGGGTTTTATCGATTCGCTGGGTCGTTTAACCGGGAGCTGCATTTTGCAGATGATGAGCACGTTCGGGATGATGATGGTGACACCCGTCGAATTCCACCAAAGTTTTAACACCAGAGTGTGGAAGGAGCACACCCGCGCTTGGGACAGTATTTTCCAAACAGGTACAGCCTCATCTCAGATACGGAACAATATATACCCATGGATATCCGTACCGACGCTTGGCAGTGATGCCCGCAGCAACGTAACGTGGTTTCTGTCACTGCAGCTAAATGTCACATAGACAGAAGACTGACGAAGCTCTCGTCAAACGACACAGAGGATTTCCTCTGCACCATTTACAACGACAGCAAATTAACCAAGAAAGAGATCTATGCGACTATCACTGAGATGCTGATCGGAGGTGTTGAAACTGTAAGAAATGCTTTCTGTGTCTGTGTCGTTTGTGATTTCCTGTCCATTGGATACATTTACTGTAGATTGTGATTAATAGAGCTGCCCCCCCCATCCGAACCAAACCAAAACGTCTTGGTCTTTCCGAGGCTGTGGTCTGGTTGGACTTACCATGGCTGCTGCCCCTATGTATCTATGTTCAAATCCTAAATATCTTAATATTCATTTTTATTTTCAGACTGCCAATAGTTTACTTTGGGCCGTATTTAACATTTCCCGAAACCCACAATTCCAAAAAAAACTTTATGAAGAAATCCAGCATGTGCTGGGGCCCAATCAAATACCAAGTGCAGAAGACATCAGAAATATCCCTCACCTAAAGGCTTGCATGAAGGAGTCTATGAGGTATTGCCTGCCGTCTGATTGCCAAAGTCTTACCCCTGCAAAAATCAGAAGATCCTGATTGAATGTTTTTAATTCTGGTTTTTTTACAGGATAACCCCTTCTGTGCCGTTCACAACTCGTACTCTCAATAAAGAAACTGTTCTGGGGGAATACATGCTGCCCAAAGGCGTGAGTAATGGGAGATTATACTGTAAAAATGTCTAAGTAGGATTGGTTATGGAGGGTATACTATCGAGGAATATAAATGACAATATATTCTTATCATGGCTTTGTGTTCAAATGGGGTCACACAGGGAGAAGAATGTTGAGTAGTGGGAGAATGCGTGGTGGCAGGAGAGTGTTGAGTGGCAGGAGAATGCATAGTGGCAGGAGAGCGTTGAGTGGCAGGAGAATGCGTAGTGGCAGGAGAGGGTTGAGTGATGGGAGAACGCATGGTGGCAGGAGAGTGTTGAGTGGCAGGAGAATGCGTAGTGGCAGGAGAGGGTTGAGTGGTGGGAGAATGCGTGGTAGAAGGAAAGTGTAAGGTGGCAGCAGAATGCATGGCAGGAGAATGTTGAGTGGTGGGAGAATGTGCAGTGGCAGGAGAGGGTTGAGTGGTGGGAGAGATGCGTGGTGGCAGGAGAGGGTTGATGGTGGGAAGAATGCATAGTGGCAGGAGAGTGTTGAGTGGGCAGGAGAATGAGTTAGTGGCAGGAGAGGGTTGAGTGGTGGCAGCAGAATGCGTGGTGGAAGAATGTTGAGTGGTGGGAGAATTTGCAGTGGCAGGAGAGGTTTGAGCGGTCGGAGAATGGTTGGTGGCAGGAGAGTGTTAGGTGGCAGCAGAATGAGTGGTGGAAGAATGTGGAGTGGTGGGAGAATGTGCGGTCGTAGGAGAGGGTTGAGTGGTGGCAGAATGCATGGTGGCAGGAGAGGGTTGAGTGGTGGCAGAATGTGGGGGATGTGGGGAGAGATAGCAAGTGTTAAATTAAATAGATTTGTCTTCACAATTACAGCTCCCCGTTTGCTGTTTTCTTATTTGTTTAAACATTTTGAGGAGGTTTACTGAATTGCGGGAGTCCTGGGTCCATGTTATTGGCAAAAATCTTTCCATAATTCTAAAATCATTAACAATTAGGAAGAGCTAAACCTGACCCGTCTCCACATTCACGCTGTTGCTGAGGGAATGTGTTTTTCTGCATTACCGGTAATTCATTAAGTTTGGGGCGTTTTGCTTTTTTGTCTTTCTATTAAAAATGGAAATCAGCGGCCGGTGGGGAAGGTGTCCACGCGGAGCACAGAGAGGGATGTAACGATTCAGGCTTTAACTCGTTTTATTTCAGACGGTTCTGACCATAAACAGCCACGTTTTGGGATCCAGCGAGGAATACTTTGATGACTGGAAAACATTTAAACCGGAACGTTGGCTTCAGGAGAAGAGCTCTATCAATCCTTTTGCTCACATTCCCTTCGGTATCGGGAAAAGGATGTGTATAGGCCGACGGCTAGCTGAACTACAGCTGCAATTAACTCTTTGTTGGGTGAGTAGCTTTTGTCCTTTACACCATGAAGTTTAAACAGATGTGAGTGTGAGACAGAGAGTGTCCCTCGCTGAGTGTAACTGTCTCTACACACCTTGCTTGTATCCAGCAGTTCCAGTTTTAAAATATGACATCATGGGCTCAGGGCCATTGGCGCCGTCTGTACAGATTCACCGCTTTGTATGAAACATTTAATTGGAGCCGATTTGCAGAATCTTGTTTTTTTACACCAGTCCATACGGCCTGCTTCCTGGAGCCAAGATAAGTCACTTACATGAATATTTTTGAATTTGTAGCTTGTCAGAAGATATAACATTGTAGCCACCGACACGGACCCGGTGGAGACGATACACTCGGGGACATTAATGCCCAGCAGACAGCTGCCCGTCGCATTCCTCCGGCGCTAGCTGAAGGTTGGTTCACTTACTACGTTTCCCATTGCTTGGAAATGTTGCTGTTAGAGTTTCTTTCAGCAGGTTTCAGCGCCTCGGCTCCAGCAGGTTCAGACGGGCAGAGCCGCCAGGGCCAAATTCTGTTACTGGAGATAAAGCATCAAATCATGATTCTTCTACACACTGCGACAGACACGATAGAATCCTGGCCTGGGGGATGTAGCGAAAATAATGGTTTACTGTAAATTATGTTTTGGACAGTCCCTGAACTGGACCTCTAGTCAGGGGTCAGTGACCTTGATTCCATCTAATCTGCCCCTTTTACCAACCACAAAACTTGGTCTTGGTCTTAGATACAGTATAGCATTCCCATGCTGGATTAATCATTACCACTTCTGCTGGGAACCTGTTCCATTTACCTCCCACCCCTTCAGTAAAGCAAAACTTCCTTCCATTCCATCTGTTAAATCCCTTTTTATTACCTTCTAGCGTTTGTATTTTGAGTATCATTTCTGGTCTCAAATTGTATAAATTGTTTCGCCAATAGCAGTTTTTCGGTATTTCCGCTAGAGTTTGACTTTTCTGCAGGAGATTATAATATGTACATAATTCTTTCATATATTATTCATCCTGCTGCAGCTTTATCGCATGTGACCTTGTATGTGTTATCTCTACAGAACGGCCACCGCTGGCATTCAGACAGCGCAGCTAAAAGGCCTTGAACACGTGACGTAGGACATAGAGAAGCCGTTTGCACACGGAGTCCGCGGGGCTGTGGCGAGGCTTCCGCTTGTAGCAGCCATGAGGGGTGTTTGGAAAAAGGTCCGCTCCATGTTTATTTTCCTGAAATAGGTCAAGGGCAGTAGGTGCTGATAAGACATTCGCAAAGATGAATGCCCCAGACCTTATAGAAAACATGCACCTTGTACATTGAACGTACACAGGGCACTCGGATTAAAACAACACACCTGTTTACCCTTGGAGAGCGACCGCTTTGATCTGTCCAGAAAGGGTTAAATATGAATGGCAAGTTATGTATATTCATTAAGTGTCACGCTCTACCCAGGCTGCGGAGCTGCATGTTTCTGTTTGTTCCGGTCTTGCTATAGTTTTCCTGTCTTGCTGTGGTCCATTTCTGGATTTCCGTATGTTCTGTCCTGAACTCTGATTCCTGGATTCCAGTCCTGCTCTTTGCTTCAGCTTCTGTTTTCTTTATAAGTTGAGCCCCACCCATGCACTCTGTTTGTTTCAGTCAGCAGTCTCAGGTATGGTTTGATCTCTGTTCTGTGTTTAGAGTATTTATTAGTAATTCTGTAGGCAGGGTTTAGCGTCTTGTTCCCTGTCCTTACTTGTGTTCTGTACCAGGTATGTCTTGTCTTCCTATGTTCCTTGCTCTGTCCCCCTTGCTTGCTATGTTTCCGTTACATACTCTGCTTAGCTTCCATACTCCCAGCCTGCAGCATCCTGCACATTCGTCTGTTGTGCTATGTTTCATGCCTGCTCCAGGGTGCCTGCAGGATTCACTTTGTTTTGTTCTGGACAACATCCGCTGCTATGTCAGGGTCCTGGTATGTGGCCGCACAACCCTAGATGCCCACCCTGGAGAGTGCAGTGGCCCTGTCCAACTCCGCTACTGAACAATAACTCCTGAACACAATCTTTGGGCGCTCCGGGTCATTACAGTCGTCTGTACGGTCCCAGCTCCTGACATTAAGCCACAGCAGAGTTGACCCTCAGTGGGACATACGGAGCCGATCCATGCCAAATCCCATAACAAATAATATTAAATGAAAGGGAATTATCACCAGAAACCCGTAGGCTGCGCAGGGCTGTATAGCGGGGTATAAGGTATATAGGTGAATATGTGAACCCCGACTACTCAGGTAGTTATTTCTCCTAAAGTAATGAAGTCATAGACTGTAAAGTAGTGGCTGCCACACCTCTTTTTATTCAAACAAAGAAAAGGAATCCTAGCACTCCAAACAGCTTCCAAGCTTGACAAGGCCCTGTTTGGCCAAAATGTTGCTTTTGTTTGCTCTCGCTTAATAAAGTATCCTGAAGATTGGAAGCTGTTTGGAGTGCTGGGATTCCTTTTCTCTGTTTGTGTGCTTCATGAGGGTTTATGCTGTCCTTTTTTTTCCTGCAAGCACCCAGCTTCCTGGAAGTTGAGTGCAGAACCATTTTTTCTTTTTATTGACCCATCAGACTCACTTTATTTAGAATGGGGATGTTTGTTCTCTTTCCGATAAACGTGGGGTCTGGTTTAATGTATAGTTACATTATATAATGTATAATGTCACATTATAGTGGCTTCTCTAACTCCCTAATACTTGTTTTATGTTATTTGGGGGCTACCCCTGGTGCCCGGGGGGATTTGGGCTGTTAACTGTTTAGCTTTATGGTAAAATATGACAAGTTTTACTTGAATTTATGTAAACACTTCTTAGGGGAGGGTTGCCACTTTTTCGGGCTCACTTTCTTCAAATGTCTCGCCGTCCCGGGCTTCACCGCAGGGTCACCTAACGTGGCAGCCCAGAGCAGCTGGCCCGGGTGGGGGCCGCACTGCTTCCAATTGGCCCTGCAGGGAGTATTTGGACGACTCCCTGGCCCCACGCTGCTTCTAATGTGTTACATATAGATTTTGTGGGAAACACTGAAACAATGTATGTTAATAAACATTTCTGTAAATAGCAGAGTTTGGCTTTACTTCTTTACTATTTCTTGATGTGTTAATTGAATAAATATTTTACATTGTAAAGGGACATCCCCACTGACCCTTACCCGTATAAAGGCCAAACCTTAACTTCTAAGAGATTTCTTCTACCCAATGAACGATTCATTAAGTAAAACAGATCAGGACAAACTAACCATGGATGGCCCTTCATGATGCATAATGAATCCTGCACGTTAAACCATACATTAAACCCTAACCAAACACTCGTTCTTTAAGGCCAGCAGTCACTAAATGTTGTACAGCCCCCGACCGAATGGTTCACGAGGCGCAAGACTGTGTTTATCCAGCCGGTAGCTGTGCGTTACGGTGCGGCACCTGCCATGAGCGGCCGCAATGGCACCAGCAAAATTCATGCACCATCTTGGACCAGGCTATTTGCCCAGTTTTCCAGATGACCAGTCCAGGCAACTCCCGCCATAATACAAAAAAAACCCTCTGGGACCCTTTTATATATTGAAGCCATAGAGGTTAAGCCCAGGTAGACATGGAGATATGATTAGGCCAGTCTCGTTACCTGGAAATATACATTATACGGAGCCAGCTCAGCCCTTCACACTGGAGGAACCTGATAATGAAGAGAGCGCGCTGAAACCACAGCTATCCGGCAGACTCTCCCTTTAGTGAATAGACCCCTCTGTGTCTACAATGTGCTCAGTTTCACAGTCTACAGTATAATAGAGAGGAGGGACCATAAGTGCAGTCATATTAAAAGGGAGAATTATTTCATCTGTAATAAACCGGTAAACAGCAATTAACAAAAAGCCCGTTTAGAAAAGATGGTTCCTTCTCCAGGTGCATTTTCACTTCACCTAAACTGGATCAAAGGAACCCTCAGCAGCTTCCATGTAATTACTACCATATCAGCTTAATTACCAAAGAGTTAAAGAAGTCTTTAAAGAGTTCCCGGCTCCTACATGGGTCACCGACCAGTTGTAGAGCACAGAGATTATTAATGGAAAAGTCACGAAAGTAAACAGGTCGTTTAGCCCTTGGTTCCTTAATTTAGAAGCCATGACGCAGGAGAACCTGTATTGGGGTTAAATAATAAATAGAAGTTATGTGACTGCCCAAAAAAAACAACAACACGAGTTCCTGACATAAATTAATTATTAAAAGATCACAAACTTATCCGATCTATTTTAACTCGAACTTTGCAGAATGTGACCTCAACCAAGGTAAAGTCCCTGAATTATTCTTCCTGGCATTGAATTGTTTCTCTCTATGGAGTCTTTAGGTCAAAAGGGTCAGAAAACATCTGTAGGAGAAGGACCAACGTGACAAAGTGCCAGGGTAGTGATCCCACCAGCTCACTAGCCTAGTGAGGGGCTGAACTTTAGCTTGTGAAAGACAAATAACTGAGATTTAAAACAGACCTGGAAACACAAACAGGGTTATTGATGTGTGCTACCATTATCCTAAGGAATTTGCTGAGAATTCCTGATTTTGTATTTTTATGCTTCAAACTGTTTTGTTCTGACTTTGTAAAAACTAGACGTGCGCATTCGTCTTCGGGCGAACATGAAAACGAGCACGAAGAGGCCGTTTTTTTGTTCGTTCCGAAGGAACGTAGAACAGAATACAGTGCCGGCAAAACGTAGGCGAAGACGAAGACTCACAACCACGAAGAATCGAAGATCGTCTTCGTTTTCGCCACGCAGCCGCCAAAATTTCAAACAGGAGTAAGCTGATCCTCGTCTGTCCAATCAGCTCACTTGTGACGTCACGCTAAGGGTCTCATCCAATGCCCGTGCTGCAGTTTTTTGAATTCTGAAACCGCCTTTATAAGACCAGAGCTTGTCTAAGAGATCCATTCATTTTTCGCTGTGACTGCTTTGGCAACACTGCTGTGCTGCATCTGAGCGTTACAGAGAGAGATTATTCTGTTCTGTGTGAGACTGGTAAGCCTCAGCCTGCCATTTCTCACAGTGTACTGTGTTCAGTTCTACTGAATTAATAATTTTATTAATTTAGTCATTCTTTTATTTATTGTTTTTCAGTGCTTTTGTCTGTCATCAACTGTGTAGTGCTGTTGAGTTGACAGTGCACCCAGTGCCTCATTGGCACTGGGGTGCCCTTGCCCTGGGCTGGCAGCTGCCTTTTAGGAAGAGGCACATGGGAGTATAGTTGGACCATCTGACAGAGCTGGCAGCAGAAAGGAGAGTAGTGCTGCTGAAATGGTCAAACTTTACCTCTGTGAAGTTCATTCTGCGCCTAATGTTGATCCTCTTAGCTACTGGGATGAAAAGAGTGTGTGGCCTGCACTCTCATGGGTTGCACAGCAGCTTCTATCAGTTCCGCCAACCACTGTTTAAAGTGAGCGCTGTAGTTTCTATGACTGGAAACATACTGGAGTCCACAGTGCTCACGCAGGCACCTCACTCTCATGGAGCAGATTGGCCTTTCTTAAAATTTCAATCTGCCCAAGCTTGCGAAAGTTACCTATATTGCTCGATTATAAGACGACCCCCAAACTCTGACTATATAACTTAGGAAAAAAAGAGGAAAGCTCTGAAAATATAAGACGACCCAAAGGAAAAAAGTTTACCAGTAAATGTTAATCATGTAAAACGTATGTGTTTTTAATAAAAAGCTCATGATTCGAGAAGAAATATTTTTTTTGGGTTTTATTTCCTTGTATT
>VKOC01000010.1:6090915-6103180 GCA_009364415.1 Spea multiplicata
GTCACGACATAGAATCTTCATGATGGGCTATTTAAAGTTTAATATTTTAGGAGACTCTGGGGCAGCTCATTTAGAAAATTCCCAAGTATGTATATAATAAAATTGAAATATTTTACTGGTTAATTTCATCCCTGACATGTTTCCCCCGCTTTCTCTTCCTTATTATTTTCTTATTATTCTTTATTTTTTAGGTTGGCGATATACCTAAAATAGGGCAATGACATCGATGTACTGTAATACCTCTCTTTTTTTGTTTTGCAAGAAGCTACACTTTGTCATCTTTAGCTTTGACTAGTCTACCAAACGTTTAATAAAACAGATATGAAAAAATAATAAATATATACATCCAACAATTGCGTTAATCATAGGAGAAGTCACCTTCACTCCTTGCCCTTACTGTCTGCGGGATTATTCCTCCATAGCGTTACCGGTTACACCTTATTTAAAAAAATAAAAATAACAAAAAGAGGGATATAACACAAAGATGGAAAATTAGGTTTAATATTAAATAGATATAGTATAAATAAGTAAAAATCAATCAATAACATTTAATTAAAGTAAAGGATAATACTAATACTGCCTCTGCCACAGGCTGCCTCTGATCTCGGCTTACATGGGGGTAATAAAAAGTCTCCCAAACGGCTTCCTGGTTTATGCGTTAACAGGCCGGTTTGCGCATGTGCGGTCAGAACACACAGGACTGAACTCTTTGTTTGTCTAGAGATGTTCATTGCTGACTCACTTCTTTCTGCACCAAAAACAATGTTGGGGGGGGTAGAATGTAATATGTTTGCAAAACAAAAAAAAAGGTGACGTTTTCAAGAAATAACACCTTTTCTGGGCGGGGCTTTTAATTATATCAATTTACACGGTAAAAAAAAAAAAGAATAAATATATATCATCCTTTTTGCAGATTTTACGTGGAATGCCACATGTGGCTTGAACCTAATTATAATACCAGTTGTCCTGGGCTGTAATTATTTCTGATTTCTTCGGTAATGTAATTCCAACCGCGAATCCCTTCTTTTCGGGTATTTATAGACCTATTCTAAAATATATATATATATATTTTTATTATTATTGATTTACATTTTAATTTTTTTTTTTACACCCATTAAATGGGTATGCGGTGGGAGCAGTCAATTTAACTGGGATTTGTATTTATACGATCTCTGTGATTACTCCTCCCTATCTATCATTTATTATTAAAACGCTGATTGTTGTTGACCACAACCTGAGCTGATGCCACTGATAAAGATCTCATAATAAGTTTTTTTTTCCCGAACAATCTAAGCATAATACAAATCAAGCCAAAAAAAAAACAATACAAAAAAATTAAATTAAAAAACAAAAACAAAAAAACCCCCGTCTGTTTGGAACAAAAATCACCTTCTCTTGGGCCATCATATAAAAAATACGTAGAGCCACAAAGACCATCTGGAGAAGAGACCTGTGAGGTCCCAAAAGATTATGCGACTCTATATCTTTTTCCAATTTGACCCAGTAGAAGGTATTACCTTCAACGACAGACTCCATTTACGCTTTAAAATATGAAAATAAGTAGAAAGTAGGTAAGAGTAGAGTGTCGTCCTTCAGTTTGCCGTGGCTTACAGCGACAAAGATCACCGAGGGCCATATTTCATAATCTGCCTCTATAAATGTTCTATACTCGGACCATCAAGGAAGGACAATAACGTTTTACTGGTTAAAGGACAAAGTGTTTTGAAACAAGGTGTGGACTTTATGCTTTGTTTTTCGGCCCAAAAATAAAACTTATAGGTTGACTTGGCTTCATAAAATTCTATCTCCGCTGCCAAAAAAAAAGTGATTTCTGAGAACGTCAGATTTTGTAAAGATACTCATTTTAAAGACAATTTAATACGAAATAAAACAATTGCAATGCACTGGCACTGGCCTTTTTGCAATGGTCTACGAAGAATGGTTGATATATGATTAACAAAAAAATGTAATTTAAAAATTCTTAATAATTATTTTAAAATGTTAATCTATGCCCGGAATGCTGACTACACCAGAGTGAAATGATTACAATTTTGCACAGCTTATTCATAAATCTAGTCTTCAGATGTGATGTTGAGGGTAAATATCCATTTTAAAATATGTTATTTAAAAAAAACCCCTACAATTTATAAATTATCTAACTCTTTGTGATACCGGGTTAAAAAAAAATGAAGTGTAATTCAGTAAAGGAAGAATTCTCAGAATTAAATAATTTTATCGAGGCCCCACTTAATCAAAATTGATATACCATGGAATATAGGTGTCTGACAGAGGAATATTGAGGTAATATGTGATTTTTGTATTATTTTCCTTTATTTTTGCAGTCCACACATGTTCTATAAGTTCATACAGTATATATATATCTGGGTTTATTTAAAGAGACAAAACACCTAAAGTCTTCCTCGTCTCACAAAAACACAACAACGATGACAAGATGTCATAAATTTGTGTCAGTTTTAGGTGGACAACATCGGCCATTTTTATTCTAGGATACATATAAAGTGCTTATAGGATGGGCTAATTTCATAATAACAATAAATAATAATAATAATAAAAATAAATGACGTGCTGCATGAAGTATAAGAGAGTAACTGATTCCACACTCCTTTAGAAAGTATTATTTATTGATTTATAGCGCCATCCTATTCCGCAGCGCTGTATGTGTGGAATATATATTTCTAACCCCTAATTTGTATATAAAAATAATATATAACATATAGCATTTTGAAATGGGATCGGCTTCTGTCCTGGACCGTTCTACATGTGCCTGTAAAGCTACCACCTTGTTTATCTCTCAAGAATAACTATTATTTTTTTCCCGCACGCTCCCTCAAGGCCGGGAATGCAACCTGTTGTCAAGGTAAAATAATTAGGCGGCCAGCTTGCATGCATGTGCTTTAGAAACAACATGAAATTCCTTTCAAGAAGACATATTTGAAACTGAAAACAGTGAAAATGTTTTTTGGTAATTTGTTTATTGTTATGATTATTTTATTATTATTATGATCACTGTTATTGTTATTTGTAAATATGCCAAATCCCTCAGAACTGTGAATTTGCATTGCTACGATTTTTAATTATGGCATATGCTATATTTTTAAATGTTTTTTTGTGATTAAAAGTCTATAAATGTCCGAATTTCTTTGGCTGTGGTAACTTCAGGTGAGGTCACGTGACCCGCATCTCTTCCCGCGCCTAGTAACCAACACCAACAACAAAGCCAATAAGGGCCAACGGTCGGTGTGCGAGGACGAGCCTGCGCCGCGCGTACTCGTCGTTTCGGAGACTTTAAAAGAGAAACGAGTGAAGCGCGTACTCTCTTCACGCATGCGCCTCGGAGGCCTCCCGAGTCCTGAACAGGGTGAGGAGAGGAGGTAGCAACCGGCAGCTGCTGCTGTGTCAGAAAATAATGATACATGGGGAAAAATAAACGCACTGATTATAATAAACAAGTAGGGGCAATAAACACGCAGGGCGGGCAGATTTGGGCGTTTATTAATAGTGGCCACAGGGGAGAGGGGGTAATTAATGGCGCTGAGGTAGATAACTACCCCACAAACACCTTTGTATGTAAACGTAATAAATAAGTATCTGAAAGTGTATAGAGGGCATGGGGGTGCACAACCGCACACAAAATGGCGCCATACCTTAACTACATAAATGCTACTATATATACACAATGATACACTAATATTAACTATAGAACACACGTATTCAATGTATTTATTATGGACACACCTACTTCATATAATATAAACACATAATATATTAGATACACAACTTTAATATACACACATTTGATATATTACACATACATGTTTAAAACACAATGCTACTATACACACACATATATTTTACATTTAATACACTATACACATATATATATATATCATATATTTAATACACTACACACACATATATCTTACACATTTTTAATACACTGTACTACTATACACATATCTATTACACATATTGAATACACTATACTACTATACACACATATATATCACACATATGTAATACACTTTACTATTATACACACATATTACACATATTTAATACACTATACTACTATACATAAATATATATATATATATATATATATATCACATATCACATATTTAATACACGCAGTTGCTATAAAACTGAGTTTAGGTCCAGAAGATAAATTCTCCAATAGTTTGAGGTTAATTGGTGTGAAGTAATTGTGGTAATAGTGAGATACAGTTTATCTATAATATATATATATTAAAGTGGGGAGGAATAAATTAGATTAATTTGAGCTGGCTTAACAAAAACACCATTTACTAATAGATAAAGTTATAGGATCATATATTATACATATATTATATGTGTGTATGGTGCCAAGGTAAGTTATTAAGCTATCTCTGGTAAGTTTGCTGATAATGAGTAATAATAATGAGTTCTTGGCTCTAGTAACTGTGATCATGCACCGACTTGTTACACTGAGCTGGGGTGGCAGATACTGTGCCAAGCACTTTGTAACCTGTTTTGGAAGCCACTCAGGTAGTGGACACAGGGGGCTGCCACCCGGGTAAGGGTGGAGGGGGGCTACTGGAGATACATTGTAACAGAGAGAGAAGAAGAGTGGGCGGGGCTTGGCTAGAGGGACACGATAAAAAGAGAGGATGAGAGCCTCACACCCAGGAAGTGCTTTCCCAAAATGACTAGAAGAAGAATAAGAGGCAGCAGGTACAGCGGCCAGAGGTAGCCCCAGCTCCAAGGTAATATGCCCCCCCCTGGCTGGGGTTAACCCCTTAATAGCCAGGCACCTTGCCAAGAGCCACTGCCTCCTGTGCTAAGAGAGGATGGGGAGCCGCTTATCCCACACGTACTCACACTTCCAAGATCATTTAACTTTGTCATTCGGATCTATATCTAAATTCCGCCAATACATTTCTCTAATATCTATATATTTATTTAGCCACCTATTGGCTTTTTTTTTAAATGATTACATTTATTCTTCTTTTTCGTATAGCTGAATCCCATTTAAAGTGCAGTTCTCGTAGAATAGATCACGCTGGGCTGAGCTGCTGCCCTTCAGGGGTCTTGATGAGTAAGGTGGGGGGGATGGGGGAGGAAGAATAAGTAGTTCGGGCAGAAGGCAATGGCGAAAGTTTCTCTTTTGTAGCTTTATTTCTCTGGTCTTGTTTGGTCGTAGTGATACATTGTTATTATCTCTGTTACTTTGTGTATTGTTTGTATTCAATAACAAACATTGGAAGTACTGCATATATATTGTGCTTATTTCTAATATAATATATTATACATTTTTAGCTATTTAGGTATGTATATTAAACAACTATATGTGTGTATGTATATATATATATATAATATCTTTTATTATTGGCTTGGCTCCCACTGAGACCTTGCTGTCCAGCAGTAATGGGGGTTCTTCTGTGTCCTTTGGAAGAGCAACAGGAAGCCACCATCACTGTAAGCAGACTTTTAGTGGCGTCTGTAATTACTAGGTGATTATGCAAGTGTTGGAGTCTTCTTCAAGGATGAATGAAATGGCTGATTAACCCGGTGAGGGCTCTGGTTATTGTGGCTTATTTTTTCTCTCTCTCTCTCTCTAATATGGCTTGTTTTGCCCCAGATCCCCCCTCTCCCCGGCTGATGAAGGTATGCGGGGGGGGGGTAGTTACTTGGCTTTATTTAATGACCTTGAAGTATTCAGTCTGTCATCAAGTAGGAAGCAGTTTCTCAGTGTATAAAAGTAAAGAGAAAAAGAAAAAGGAAGTGTCATGCACACAGAAGCCAGATCTAGAAAAACATATCCTCCCGCAGCTGCTCCTAAAACATTCCTCACTAGCTTTATTTTTCTGTTATTTGATCTATATATATATAAATATATATATTTTTTAAATTTGGATTGATCTAGACCGGCAACAGTTGAGGTTATATTACAAGCTACATTATTGTAACAGGGACAATGCTGATTAATGGATCCATACAGCAGGATAGTGAGTTGTTGGGTTTTTTTGCGTTTCCCCAAGATGCCTAAATTCTAAGCTTTGTGGTGCCATCATATAATGTGATTTATAACCCGGATCACTCGTTTTCCTGCAACCCACCCTGAGCCTGCTCCTTTATATTGTATCCCTCATGTCTCAGAACATGTGAATTCATTCTTCTTCCTCCAGGACCTCTTGGCAGCGAATGGGTTAAAATATATCCCCCCCTTAATGCAGGCAAGTGTGTGCAGCAGGAGTCGGTTACACTCTTCTGCAATATGTCTGCCAGGCTTGCTATCTAATACCTCCAGAGGACATGCACAGCACCAGGCTGCCTTCTTTCACATAGTATGTGCTGACCTGCATTCATTCATACACCCAGCCAGATCAATCACACAAAAACAGACTTTTTGTGTGTTTTGGGTGGTGTTGGTTGGTGGGTGGGGGTCGTTCTGTGTCTTGTAGCTGCTGTTTTCTCCAGCAGTGAGACGACTTGTTAGGACTCAGGAGTAGATGTCCCATTTTACTCTGAAATATTTAAAACACTTTATTTAAAGGGAAAAAAAGAGTTCTGCTAGTAAACAATGGGGAGTCATACAATATAAAGTGATCCAATTATGTAGCAAAAAAAACACAGGATTAGCCCAAGGGAGGGGGGGGGGTAGATTGCACTGATATTTAACAGTTGGCAAATAGTTGCCTAAAACACATGGAAGAGCCATTTACCTCTTACAGTACAAAGGGTAATATACTGAGAAATGTAGTGTGCTCCTTATAGACTCTCCAAATTCTTTATTACCATTTATAATAACTATACATTATTAGTATCTTTAATAACATATTCCTTTCAGAAGTACATTTTAGGAAATCCAGCAGCCAATGTGCGACCCTTAGACTCCTGATTCTGTTTTGCAATCTCCATGAGGACTTTGGGGGTTTTCTTATCTGCTGTGATGTGGATTGCACCTTCTATGGAGACTTTGCCTATTTGCAATTCTATAGCATGTGGTGTTTTTTGTCCTTTTTGTAAGGCACCGACACGCACACCTTGGCTTTATATAGAATAGCAGCAGCGAGATGACTGCTATACCTCCTTTATAATTGTATTTCGTATAGTGATACTGTTACACGGGCAGCTGATTGCTTCTGTGTCCTGGTGTTTGGAAGGCTGTTGGTATAGTCTCTCCTTCCCCAAATGTTTTGGATGTTTGGTATTTCCTGTCCTTGCTTCCTTGTTAATTCTTCCCCTGCTTTGTCGTGGGGTTTAATGTTGTAATAATGTGGGTTAGTAACTGTATCTACTTTTTTTTTAGATAGACCTTTTCATCATGTCTCTGAAATATGTCGCTTGGGCCATTTCTAAAGACACGTTGATCATGGGTTCCACAAAGATTGCCTTACAACTGAGATGTTTTTGAAACTCGTTTTCAGCTTAAAATACAATGTGTGTATGTAACACTTTTCTACCCTTTTATTCTTTTAGTGATGGACCTTTTGGGTTTCCCATGACGATGCGCAAATTCAGTCCTATTTACATCTGAAGGAAACGTGTGCATTGTTCAGGGGTCCTTCTCTCATCCATTATAACAAAGGATACATACCAATGTCTTCACAGAATTGACAAATGAAGAATTGACAGCTAATCTTCTCTGGAAGGAAACTACAAGCAGTACTTGAGATCTGCAGTGGCATTCACATGTATGTGTCTTTAATTGCCCACAGCTTTCCTTATGTCCCTAAGGAACTTCTAACTAAAAAGTTGGCCCGCAGCACTGGAATTCTAAATCTGGCAGCAACCATGCCGGTTCAATCAATTTCCGATGGTTCTGATGTCTTGGGTACTGGCTTTAATTCCCAAATGGAAAGCTCTCATTCATCATTGGCACTCCAGCCTGCAAACACCCTTTCCAATGCCGCATTGCATGAAAAATGTTTAATGCAGACAGAGGGGGACATGCTGTTCGATTGCATGTTTTGTGACAAAACCTATACCTTTCATGAAGAACTCGGGAAACATGTCTTGGCCCAACACAGGCCAATACTGTGTGAGCCGGCCGTTCTTCGCGTGGAGGCAGAGTACCTCAGTCCCCAAGATAAACGCAGGAAGAGTGGAGAGCTTTCAAAGAACGATGAACTTGATGAAGAAGCTGAACACGGACTAGGCTTTGACTGCGAAGTATGTGGCCAGACCTTTAATGACTCTACAGATGTGGAGGGTCACATGAAGAAGCACAAAGATTCGTTCACGTACTCTTGTGATATCTGTGGACGGAGATTCAAGGAGTCGTGGTTTCTGAAGAACCACAAGAGAACACACAGTACAAAGTCTGGAGGCAAAAACAAGCAACTGATAATCAGCGAGACGCCTATGACCATAAATGAAGTGGTATTGGAGCAAGTGGACAAAAATGTCCTGTGTCCTTACAAGCTGTGTGTGGTTTGTGGATTCTTTTTCCCCAATAAAGAATGCTTAATGGAGCACAGTAAGATACATCTTAAGGAATCTACCTCATCCGAAAATGGCTTAAATGAGCTGCCACCTCCAACAAATGATTCTGTCCAATCTGAGGCTAGCGAAAATCCAAAAGGAGATGCTTCAAAAGAAGCCTTAATGAGGATGTTAAACCTACAACCTAGATCTGCAGGACCAAAGAATGCCGAAACATCTAGAAGATGGATTGGGGCCTTAGATCCATTCAACACCTACCAAGCCTGGCAACTGGCTACCAAAGGTAAAATTGCACTTGCCCATGGTAGAGTTAAAGAACCTTCTCATGAAGTAAACTTCCATATAGATCCATGTTCAGACAAGGACAAACCCAGTAAGCTTTGGAAAGCGGGAAAGGTGAGTCGTGCTGGAAGCGCCCTGCAGACCAAGAGTGAGGTCTGTGAAGGACACCCGACTTCCCAGGATGGCCAACATGTACATCTGCACAATGAAGCCAACGACGTGCCTTACGTAGACGACAAAGACAAGCCAACATTTTGCGACGACTGTGGGAAAACGTTCAAGACCTACCACCAGCTTGTGTTACATTCGCGAGCGCACAGAAAAGAGAGGAGCGACTCTGAATGCTCCGCAATGAGCGGAGAAGTCCTCTTGCCTAAGGTTGCCTCGCCGGATATCGCCAGCAGTTTGGAAGACACTGATGCCATGAAAATGCACGATGATTCAGAGGATGGGTCAGAAGATCCTGGAGGCGATCCTACACAGATTGGTAAGAGATTAAGCCTTGAGTAATCACCACTGAAGTTATAATTAGTTTATATGGATGTGGGCTGTTCCTTCTGACCTTTAAATTAAACTAGGCTATCGTGTTTCTACAATTGTTAAAATAACCCTGTTTTGTTAGCTACTTCTGCCCTCTAGTGGTAGACTTGTGTGTATACAATTTTATTTTTACTTTGTGTTCTTGCATCATTATGTCTAAAAATTGTACCGTCCTTTTTACTCAGACAGGGAACAAGTGACTTATCTCTATTTCTGCTTTTTCTTTCAGATGACAAAAATGAAGACGATCTAGAAAGGGGGAAAGCAAAAGGCCTCTCTGTATCTCGGAACTGCAGTTATTGTGGCAAGAGTTTCCGCTCAAATTATTACCTCAATATTCATCTCAGGACTCACACAGGTAAATAAGCAAGACAGACGTCGTATTTAAATGAAATACCAAACCCAAACGGATGGGGGTTTTATTGGTTTTGCAATTCCTTTTTGAAGATGTTATTTTGGTAACTCCTCTTAGTTGTCAATCCTTGCAACAGATAGTAAGTAGGAGTTTTACCAATACGCTGTCCTAATAATATTTTGTTTTTTAAAATATAGATTGGGGGTTTAAAAGCTGTTTAGGATAATAAGTGTATTCTTTTGCAGGTGAAAAGCCATACAAATGTCAGTTGTGTGACTATGCCGCAGCACAGAAGACTTCGTTAAGATACCATCTGGAGAGACATCATAAATTTAAACCAGGAGATTCCAACGCCATGGTGAAAAGCATCAGCAAAGCCGTACAACTCGCTCAACAATCTGGCGAACCTGCGTCTCTTACTTCCAACCAAACAGAAACAAAGCCTCTGAAAAAGCTTGAGACAAATTCTAAAGAGGAGAGCCCACCTGTAAAACCGAAACGTGTTTCTTCTTCGCGTAACAAGTTTGTGAACGCAGCTCAGTCTCCAGAAACTGAAGAAGCCGTTGTTGATGGATACCCAAACTTTCCAAACGACTCCAATGTGAAAGAGCTACCTCCTCCCCAACCTGTGACCAAAGACGATGTGCCCGTTGATATGGAAGTTGACCGAGAAAGCCATAGCACCATGGATGATGAAAGCTTTGCCGAGCAGGGTCATTTTGAAATCACTCCTATGCTGGCCGAGGAGTTGGTCCTGTTAAACTTGTGTTTAAAATCGGATAAGAGCCTTTCAGTGCCTCTGGATACCAATGCCTTGCTTTTTAAGACCTGCCCGTATTGTACTTTCAAAACCTTGCACCCAGAAGTGCTGGAAATTCATCAGAAACTGACTCACAAACCTAATCTTCCCGAGAAGAACGGCGGCAAACTCAAATCTGTGCTAAATGCCATTAAAAAGAGGCGTACCGGTTGCCCTCCTGCACTTAACGGAATGGACATTTCTCCTGCACCTTGCAGTGGTCTTAAAGCCAAAGCTCCTCCAACGCAACCAAAAACCCTCAACAATGAAAAGGTGAAACGGGCAGCTTTTTTGCCCGCGAAAGCCGTGCCCTTGGATCAAGAGAATGCGATGCTTGCGCATAAACACAATGGGGCTTTGCTGAACAGTTACACGTATGTGCAACCCGACTTACAAGGAATTTCTCACCTGCTTGAAAGGATGCAACAGCCTGAACCAAGTAGGGCTTCTTGGAACGCGCCAACTACCAGCAGGGGGAATTCTACCGCTGCAACCGCAGAATACGCCTATCAGACATCGCAGGCCTGGCCTGGCGCTCACAATCTGTTTGCCAGACCCCTGAACTCAAATCACGAGCCGTGCCCAAAGAAGGCCAAGTTCAATATTACGACAAAGGATGACATGTTCAAAAAACCGCTTCCACTTGGGCATACTGGGATGTTTCCACAGGATATGGCAGCGGCGACTGGAAGCTCGTTGCTACCTCACAAGGTCTATAACACCGGTGAAGCTGCTTCTTCAAAAGCAATGAAGCCTCCTGTCCAAAGCGCTGCTAGATTTGGATGTGTTAATCCGGGATCTGCCTCCGCCACCGACGGTAAGCCACAGAAATGCACCGATACACTAATTTATGAATAAAAACGACCATTAAGTCTGTAGAATGTCTCTCATGTGCATACCTTTCCAAATGTTATTGTTTAACTCTGTATTTACTACCTCTAGGAAGAAGTCCAACATACCGTCGTGTATCCAAGAGAAGCTTGACACCAAATGATAAGCGGGTGTGAAGGATACCCTTTGTTTACAAAAGGGTAAGCAACGATTTGCTTTTCTTTGAGCCGCTGTAGCGTGAGTGAGTGTGGGATCGAGTATTGTATAAAAGACAAGTGGAGCGATGCTATCCAGCTCTCTCCAAAAGAAAGAGTTTGTAAACTTTGCCCTGAAAATAACAATCATGCCACGCGCATGGATGGAGGTCATTCTAACGATCATATTGACCGTTCCAACCCCGCAGGACTCAAAGAACTCACGTGGACGATCACACAAGCTCTTCATCTGAACATACCTGTGAAACCTGCTATTACCTGGAAACACTAACATTTTTTTCTGTTATATGCAAAATTGTATAAAATTGCTAAAAAAAAAAACCTACAGTCGACTTTTTTTTTTTTTATTATTGTACGGTATGTATATATGCATAGTTTGAGAGATATATTTTCTTTTCTGGAAATGACCAAACATCAGGGGAACAAAATATTTTTATACATTTGTAGCCCTGGCTATATTTACACTTTTTTTTTTTTTCTTTTATATTTATAGTATATATTATATTTTTTTTAAAACTTTTTTTTTGTAAGGGAATTTGGGAATCTTGAATAAATTCATTCCTGTTTGCAGGTTGAGTTGTACCTGAATGTAAGAATAAAATTGTGAATTTGGATATAAATGGTGAAATGATTATGCGCTGCCACACCCCAGCAGCGGAAATTATTGTAATGTAACGGACTGCATGCGTGCGTATAGATAGATCTATTTATCTCAGGTATGTCCTGTAAAGTAAAACCTGCAGGTTTAATTTTGTAAATGGTGGAAAAGTTACATTTTCAAGAATACCCCAGTCCATT
>VKOC01000010.1:6103280-6121147 GCA_009364415.1 Spea multiplicata
ATATATATATAATGTGTTCTTTTGTAAATTCACTCATGAAGTGCCGGGAAGTGAGTAGCTCGCTGCTTTGCGTTGCTCACTCTTCTGGCATTTAACCCGCCGCGCGTGGTCATTCCTGTGAAGGTACTGTCACACTCACACTCGCAAGCGTGCTATAATCTCCTAATCTGGCGGCAAATTACCACTCATTACAAAAAGCAGTTTTGAAATAACCGTTCACCCTATTAGTGTGTGCGCTCCGTCACCTTTTATTTATTTTTCTCACCCATTGAATTCGGACTTATTAATATTAATAACTTTTTCTCTCTCTCTCTAGATTCCCTGCCTCTGCAGCAGCGCGACATGCATATTATGCCGGTGCTGCCCAAACACCAACAATTCCACGGTGACCCGTCTCATTTACGCTTTTCTCATGCTACTCGGGACGGTCCTTTCTTGTATATTATTAACTCCGGGAATATCTGATCAGCTGAAGAAGGTCTGTCTTACTTGGTTGGGTTGGCTTACTTGGTTGGTTGGGTTGGCTTTCTTGGTTGGTTTGGTTGGCTTTCTTGGTTGGGTTGAATCTCCTATAGAAAAAGAAATATGCTTATGTAGTGCTTTTTTTTTTTTCTTCTTTTCCCCCATCCAGGTGCCTGGGTTTTGTGAAGGAGGCCTTGGTCCCCATATCAGCCTTGTTAATGCCGACTGTAACGTGTTGGTGGGCTATAAAGCCGTGTACCGGGTCAGCTTTTCCATGAGTATGTTCTTCCTGGCCTTCGCCCTGCTTATGTTAGGAGTCAAAACCAGCAAAGATCCGAGAGCAGCTATTCACAACGGGTGAGTATCCCAGTGACCGAGGCATTAAAGTTCAGTGATAAAGACACAGAATAAATGCAGTATTTCTGTATCTGGTGTTGAAGTTTGTAATTTAATCTGGGTTTCCATATTTCTCTAAAAACAAAAAAAATCTGATTTTCCCCATGGCTGTTGCTAATATAGCTGCATGATGAGGAAACACTGTGGCTTTCATGCACTTCATCTTAATAACATAATATTCAGATGTAAAAATATAATAATCTTTGATTTTTAATATTTTTTATGTTTTTTTTGTTTTTGTTTTCCAAAAGCAATATTTTTCTCTTTCTTATAACAGGTTCTGGTTCTTCAAAGTACTGGCTATTGTAGGCATCATGGTAGGAGCTTTCTACATCCCCGAAGGTTCCTTCACTAGCAGTAAGTGCCGAGGGCTCTAATATCGGATCACCTATGTAGTGTAGGGGGGGGTTCTTTTATGTAATTAGAATAATGCCCCTTGGGAAGAAAATAAACGTTGGCTCTTCTTGTCCTGTTTTCTGAGGCATTTGTTTTGAGTTGCTCTCTTTTTTTTTCCCAGTGTGGTTTTGGGTTGGCACCTCTGGAGCCTTTTCGTTCATCCTTATCCAGTTGCTTCTGCTGATCGACCTTGCTCACTCAATAAATGAGTCTTGGGTCGACCGCATGGAGGAAGGGAATTCAAAGTGCTGGTATGCAGGTAGGATACGTCCCGCCACTTACCGTTAGCAGGTTTGGGATAACTATTTTCATGCCCCTCTCATTCATAGATGAATCCACTACACGTTACCAATGCGTTCTTCTTCTTCTTCTAGTGTTGCTTTCTACTACAAGCTTATGCTACACATCGGCCATAGTCTTTGTCGGGCTTCTGTACGCATACTACACCCGATCAGATGGCTGCGTTGAGAATAAATGCTTCATCAGTTTCAACCTGATCCTCTGCGTGATCATCTCTGTGATCTCAATTCTCCCTAAAGTCCAGGTGAGGTACATGTCCAAAAAACAAATTCATCAGTAAGTAGGCTTCCTTAATGTAAGTTGTTCTGTATATAATATCTGCAGTGACCTGGTGCAGGCATCGCGTGTCTCTCACTGATGAAGAACCTAGTTAACCCAACCTTTGGCTCAACTTCTGACTTTAATACGTTTGTGAATTCCAGGAACATCAACCACGATCTGGTCTTCTCCAGTCTTCTATTATAACCCTCTATACCGTCTATCTTACTTGGTCTGCAATGTCAAATGAGCCTGGTGAGTTTTCTGCCGGCGGCTGTCACAGGCTGCTGCTTTTGTCCACGTTTATCGCACACTTTTATTTTGTGTTAGCAACCTGTTGTACGTTCGTAATACCCCACTACCAGGTTTATCAGGGTTTACATTGCGCTTACCTTTCCTTTATTATACTCCTACCAGAGAGATTTTTATTTACATCTTATTGATTTGAATTGTCATTCAAATCTGATTTAAATTGTTATTTTAAGTCCTCTATTTAATCTGGCAAAATACGAATCACTTTACTGTAAAAATGCATACATAAGGAATTTATCTTCCATGTCCCATGTTGTCAAACTAGTGGAGGGTCCATTCAGAGAGCAGAAATGTTCATTTATTTGACTATTTTTATTAGTGAGTAGTAGCAGTGGTTTCCTTTTAGATTTTGCACACACTATCCATTTTATTGCGCAATAGGCAAGAAGGGGGATCGCTGCCCGACATGGCAGCTGAATGGTAACCGTTGCGTCTTTCGGAAGCAGAATGAATTTGATCGTCCGCGGCAAATCTGCCACACGTGTGATTTACCATTACTGTTACTTTCAGACCGAAGTTGTAACCCAAGCTTGATGGACATCATCTTCCAGAAAACACCCGCTAATGGAACCGGACTGTTGCCCACACCCGAGGCGCCAAAATCCTTGCAGTGGTGGGATGCTCAGAGTATCATTGGCCTTGCCCTGTTTGTACTCTGTCTGCTTTATTCCAGGTAGGGCGCTAACCGTCACTCAACTTCCCCCAACTTAAAAAAGACTGCAGATGATCATCATCGTTATTTCTGATCCTTGAAGGACTATGATGAAAAGTCATTTTTCCGAAAGGGCTTTATAAGTGTATTAAAACTAAAGACTCTGCTGCTATCTTTGATGCACATCCAGTATCTTATCATGCTTTGTGACAAGCAGTTTTTGTGGTCCATCACGGGGGGTTTGACCTTGTCCCTATTAACTGGTTTCTCTCTGCAGTATCCGAAACTCCGCCAACAGCCAAGTGAACAAACTCACTCTCTCTGGCAACGACGCCATTATGCTGGATGACACGACAGGAGGCGCCGGGGATGCCGAGGATGGTGAAGTCCGACGTGCCGTAGACAACGAAAAAGATGCTGTCCAGTATAGCTATTCCTTTTTCCATTTCATGTTGTGCCTCGCTTCCCTTTATGTGATGATGACGCTCACTAACTGGTACAGGTGAGAAGCTTTGCGTCGGGTAGCGTTTTGTTCTTTCTAAACTTAGGATACAGAGCTGGGCCGCAGAAGACTTTCCAGATATTTTGTAGCCGCGTCTTTTGGATTCGCTTCCATGGAGTTTACCCAGAACAGAGATGAACAAAAGTCTAGCTCTTAAAACTTATGTCGCTGGGAACCTTTGCTAAAACCATGTTGAGGGGTCAGAGTTGGACGGTCTGTACACATTTTGTGTTGGAGATGTCCGGTTCTCCATGACACTGGATGTCTCCGTCCTGCAGTTTTGCGCTAAACTGTATTATCAGCCGTACGATCCAGTCCTTCTTTTTAAGTATTTTTAACCATTTCATTTCTTTGTTTATTGTAGCCCGGAAGCGGATTTTAAGACCATAACTAGCAAGTGGCCGGCCGTCTGGGTGAAAATGGCTTCCAGCTGGGTCTGCATTGCCCTTTACGTTTGGACCATGATAGCGCCCATCGTCCTTCCAAACCGAGATTTCAACTGAACGTCTTAAGAAGGTTCCAAGCAAGTTCCGGCCGGTGTTCCGGTTACTTCTTCCTATGAGCGCTAACGCACACAAATAATTGCTACTGGTTTTGTTAATGTTGTATAAATCATTTCATTTACTCTCCAAAGCTTTATAGCAGATATATTCATGCATTGCTGCTTTTTTTATTTACCCCTGATGATCTGCTGATTGTATTGTTCTTAAAAAAATCCTCTTATTTTCTATTTTATTCTAGTAATATATTGATGTCAAATTTTCTATACATTCTATTTAAAGTAGTTGCAGTAGTTTGTCGTATTGGCTTACCTTTAATATATAGTTGGCATTTTTTTTTTTTTGTTTTGTACACAATTCTGCAAATCTTTAAATATACATTTTTATGCTGTCCAGTATTTGCTGAGAGTTTGATGGAATTAAGCAGACGGCTTCTGGGATGATAGGAATTGTCGTCCTCTGCAGCCCGAGTGCCAGATTGTGCTATCTATATGGACCGAATCATATTTTGTAATGCTGGTTACTGCAGCCTTGTTGGGTTCAGCCAAAATCTTCATATCATTTTGTAATTTTAGGGTTTGTTATCCTGCTGACTCTTCGAGTGCCCCCCGTGGTCGGTGTTTAAAGGCTACTGAAGATGATAAAATAAAATTGCTGCCTGGATCTCAGAAATTTAAAGGGAATCCTTCACCAAAAACCAAAAAACTTTTATACGGTCAAATTAAAGTCAGACAGTGATTTGAAATGAGTAGTAATATTGCAGGGCCAGAGATGAAAACTGGCCCTGGCGGATGAATAATATAAGTGCAGCCGCACACTGCACACTTACTATCTCACGCTTGAGCCAGACTTATAGTTAAAACCAACCAATCCCGTTCCCGGGATCACAAATACCCTTATTATTACCCCACCCTAAAACATCATTAAAAGGTATAACCAAACACATTAATAAAAGTGATGTTTTAGGGTCGGGTAATAATAAGGGTATTTTTGATCCCGGGAACAGGATTGGTTGGTTTTAGTTGTAACTTATCCTTGTCCCCGCTGGGGCATTATTTTGGAATTATAGACTTCTAGTTAAAGGTCCAGAAATATGTTTCTGGCTGATGAATTCCCTTTAAAGAAAACCAAATTGTTAAAACTGTAATACTCTGGAGGGTGGGGGGGGGTGTTAAGCACTTAAAGGATTTGCACTGTGCGTTATATACTGGCCTGCCTAATGTACAAATAAAATAAACTTTACATTTAACGCTGTGTATTTTTTTTTTATGATCATTGTATTTGTTAAGTGCTTGTATTTGCTGTTACAAAGATTGCTAAGTCTGATTCTAGCTGGTCTACCAGAGGATGTCATCAGCCGGAAAAGTTTTTTAATTTATTTATTTATTTTATTTCTTATTAATAATAAATTTATATTAAATTTAAACGTATTCTCCTTCCCACATAAGCATAAGTCAGACTAACTCAGGTTCATAACAATATTTTATTTGCTGATTTGTACATGCATGTGTGACCTTTAATTCCCGTATTTGACCTTCTTAGCGGCCCTCTGATAGAAGAGGTTGATGCGGGATATTCATCGTCGCCATCCCTGGTGCGCTGATGGAAGATGAGACACCAAAGGGGTAAAATTGTTCACAGTCGATACATTGTTCACAAGGACTGCCGGTGATCTTATCCTCTCACGCCTGCTGCTCACCGTTAATAGTGACGACTGACTGCTGTTTCTTGGTCTTCAGCCGCGTGATTTTGAGTTAAAATAATGTCATAACTTTGATATTGTGCATCCATAAATATACCTCAAATATAACTCAAATTTATTAAATAAAAACACTGTACCTTTTACTATACAATATTTATATCTTTATCAGTATGCATTTATCACAATTTGTATAGCACATCTTTATCCGTACATCCCAAGGCAACAAACTTCCAGTGTCATCACAATAGCTCTGATGTCATAAGCCCAGGTTGCACTGGAGAAGTCACTCGACACTCGCTTGCCTGAAAGTGTAGAGCTTTATCCTCATTCTCAGTAGAAAGCTGAAGAAATTTGTGTATATTTTGTTTTCTTACCTTAATATCCAGTATGGATGTTTTCCAGCCATTGGATCCCTGTGACCACGGGGAGTTCTTCCCCCACCAATGTCACGTCTGCCGGCGGCGCTTCAAAAAGCGGTGGATTTTAAACGCTCACTTGAAGACGCACAGCAAAAAATCAAGAGAGAACAACGATCAACAACTGCCCATAACTATTAATGGTGTGGAGCAGACAGAAGACTTACGCATTACCACCGGTTCATTTGAACAATGCATGACCTGCGGGGACTTTCACTTCACTGATGCCCCATTTCCCATCGGCACACCGGAGATCGCAGAGGGCCAAGAAGAACAGATCCTGGGAGATCCTGCGTTTCTAGCAGCTCTGGATCCTGTGACAACCTTCCAGGCCTGGCAAATAATGAAAACGGGAAAAGTGGCTGAAGTCCTTCCCGCTAAAAGATCTCTCCAGACGGACGCGGCTGACTACATGCCTCCTAAGAAGAAGGCCAAGAAGTCCAAAAAGGCCAAGAAGAAGGCCTAGGACATTAAATAGACTCGCAGTTTATGTGTGATTCAGCTAATAAAATATTGTGTAAAAATCTAAGTTGGTCTCTCTTATGATTATATGGGATGGAAACTCCTGTCTGTAAAAGTAACTTGGGTTTGTTCTCTTTATACATTTATATGCGGTTTGAAGAAGTCTACTCACGGGAAGCTTGGACCTTGTAAGCAAAGGGTTCTGTTTTATTCCTTTACCTAAAGAGCACCCATATAGTCTCTTTTAAATTTCATATTTATAACGGTTTCCCCAGCCAAAAAGACGTTCTTCAACTGACGTTTGCAGGCAACAGTTAAAAAAGGGCACAGCATGTGAAGACACCCAGCGGCAGATCAAGACAGAGAAGAACCCAAGTATGGATCTGTGAGACACCCATCGCCAGGAGTAAAGAGCCAACATCACCGCTTTATTTTCTTTGACTTTATGATCAGGGAATAAACTATGTTTTTTTAAACCTATTGCCAAGTTCTTTACCAAAAACTAACAAGAACCAAGACATTTAAAAGCCCCAAACAGACCTTCTCCATTGGACAAAGAGAATCCCCCCAAAATAAAATAAATTAAAAAATATATATATATATATATTTATATTTAAAGCTTAAAACACCTTGCACTACTGGTTACTGGTAATTGGGAGAATCGTAGCCTCCGGTCCAGGTAAATTGGCCAGATATTCGTATCACATACTACCTAACAGTCCCAACAGTCCTGGTGTTCATGGTCCTGATTTTTGCGTACTGTCCCATGCAGATGGCCGCTTTTGTGTTCAGTCGAAATCATGACCCCCTTAAACAGGTTTGAACATCTGAAACGTTGTGGGTATGATATCAAGATAACACAAACTTCGCCCGGTAAAGCTAAATACCAGATAAAGGGTATATTTTACATAAAAAGCCCCCAAAATTAAATATTTCTATGCATTTAAGAAGCCCTGTTTTCTGTATCATAGAAGATATTTTATATTTTGAATATTTCTATATACAGAATATTATATATTGTATTTTTTATTATTATTCTTTTGGACATTAACTGTATTTCGGATTAATGATGGTTAGAATTACTCTTGTTAATACTTTTATTGCATTAGATAATACAAGGTATAACTGATTGTTATTGTATTGTTTGAAACCATGAAGACTATTAACGTCAACAAAGCTAAAATATATCTCGGGTATGATGATCAAATATTGTACGAGTATCTTCAGGATTTTTGAGAGAGATGAGGAGCTCACAGAAGTTCACATTGAGGGACTGCGCTGCCTAAATAGGGACAATAAGGTGGTATAGTGTTTCGCAGGTGGTGCACGTAACACCTCTGATATCAGCACACGGTTACCTCCACCACCTCTGAGATAAGACTGATCCAAAATGACTTCACACCAACCTCACTAGTAGATACTGGACACGAAGGCCAGCCGGTTCCGGATGCCTACACTTTACCGGTCGATAAGGTTTAATCTTTGTACAACAGTGATGAAAAGCAATTTATACATTTACGGACGGTACATTTATAATTTTTGAAAGATATGCATTTAAAAAACATTGTTCTGATCAACCAATGGGCATTTAACCAGGTAGGTTGTGGCTGCAACTTTCAAGACTGCCACTAGGTGGCGCACTTGCACCAAACGTATAAAAAGTTCCCAAAACCTTACAATTTATGCAGTTAATCCTAAACAATAATATATCTATATCTATATATATCTATAATATATATATATATATATATAGATATAAGGAAATGGTATATGATGTCATAAGGTTACTTGGTTTTTATACCATATAAATGAGTAGAAAAAAAACTTTCCAGAGGGGGTGGTACATTCATAGCACATTGAACCAAGAGAGGTGGTAAGAGACCCAAAAACAGGGATAGTTATCTCTGCAACTGCACATCTTCTCAGCCATACATGAAGTTACTGAGTGATCATAAATATATATATATATAATATATAGCTATGGAGAATAAAATGATAATGTATTTTTCAATGTTTTATTCTCATTTTTTTTTTAAATATTAGAAGAATATCAGTCCAATGTAAACAGGATACGGAAGGATCAGAGAGGTCAGAATTCTCTCTCTAGGGAGAGTGCATTGGGATAGCATCGCCATACAAAAGCCAATGCAAAATAAATACATAGATAGCTAAATTAAAAGTAAATAATAGTGTGAAAAAAAATAAAAATAAGGGAAAATTTCTAGTTTGAAAATGGAAAAAAATGAATGGTATGAAAGGTCCTTTACACTTTTTACCTCTTCCAACAAAAAATAGCAACTAGAGCAGCAGATCAGGTAAGTAGGGGGCCCTGGACCGCAATTTTTATTATTGGTAATAAAAAATTAAAAGTTAAATGTAAAAAAAATTTTGATAAAATCAGAATAGATGTTAGTGCTGGAAAAAAAATGTGGTAATTGTCGCCAAAATATAAAATATGCAAAATTGTAGGATTTTTATGTCTTAGAGCATCAAAAATATTTTACTCTTAAAAATAAATAAATAAATAATTGGGTTAGTGCATTCTGATTTCTAATCAAAAATTGTGATTTTTTTTTTTTTACATTTCATTTGTAGAGCATTTTGGCCCGTATTACTAAACAGGTCGTGAAAGGGTTAATAACGCCGTTTATTTTCTTCACATGGCTGCAAGGAAGCACAGCTTGACTGAATTTGTCTCTAGCTCTGCGGAATTTGTGACAGTAATATTATAGCATATATATTGGCCATAGGGCACGACGTCGTATCTTAAAATGATTCAAGACAGATTAGATCAAAATAAATAATCGCGATCATCTCTGATTTCTGGCAGCAAAATGGGTTAAACGGACTGACTGAAATGATGTTACTTAATTAAGATAAAACGCTTGAGTTGCTCTATATCAAATTTCATAGTCCTGCCTGCAACCTTTAAGTGTTTATGACAGCAGCCCTGTACTCTGTGCTCTGCTACAACTACGTCGTAAATAACCGTCGTGTGAACCGCTAAAATATTCCAAGGAAGGAAGCTGGGAGCCTTGAGATTATTAAATAGAACTTAAGAGGTTTAACAGAAGGTAAAACTGAACCACACTTTAGGTGAGCGATGCAAGTCTGGAAAGGTACCAGCGCTCGTCCTTATAGTCCGTCTGTACGGTAGTGTCAGCCAATACTGATAAACACCTCCAAACATGCCATTAAATAAACATATACACATTCATGCTCACACACACACACAAATGCTTCCACATACACATTTATGCTCACACACACACATGCTTACACATACACATTCATGCTCACATACATGCTTACACACACATTTATGCTCACACACATACACATGCTTACACCTTCATGCTCTCACACACACATGCTTACACACACATTTATGATACACACATGCTGTACATATTCCATTCATGCTCAACACACAAAATTGCTTACACATAACACATTGCATGCTCACACACACAAATTGCTTACACTACACATTCATGGCTCACACACACATGCTTACACACACACATTCATGCTCACACACACAAATGCTGACACATACACATTCATGGGTCACACACACAAATGCTTACACATACACATTCATGCTCACACACACAAGCTTACACACAAACATTCATGCTCACACACACACACAATATGCTGACACAACACATTCATGCTCACACACACGAATGCTTTACACATACATTCATGCACACACACATGCTTACTATGCACATTCATGCTGCAACACACAAATACTTACACAATACACACTCATGCTCACACACACAAATGCTTACACATACACATTCATGCTCACACACATATGCTTACACACACACACACATTCATGCTCACAAATGCTGACACATACACATTCATACTCACACACACACATGCTACACATACACATTCATGCTTGCATACACTTACACATACACATTCATGTTAATGCACACACTTATACATACATTCTGATTATAACATACATACATACACACATCCTCTCACTCTCTCTCACCCACACCCTAACCTCACTGGCAGCTTTATCTCAGAACAGGGACATTGATTCGTGACTGACATGGAAGAGCATCCATAATACATGGGATGTGGTGTGCCGGTTCATCCCAAAGTTCAGCACATTCTCATTTCCCGGCATGCAGTGTTCACGTGGAATTGTGCATGCTGGCCAGCAGTCCCATTTAACAGGACCTAATGCCAGAATGTCCGACTCAGCAATTTGTCCTCAGCACAAATGCGCCCCTAAGCTTCTAATTTCCTCTACAAATAACATGGTACCGTTAAGAATTGCGCAATGTGGTTTCCTTTATATCGCTCATAACCATCTTACTACAGGAGAAAATTGAAAACCTTTCCGTCTTAGAATTTTTACGAACCGACATAAAACCTAAACATAGAATAAGTAAAAAAACAAAGAGATTGAATCGTCACAATATGGAAAGCGTAAATTATTCCCGCCACTAGGTGGTATAACGTTCTTTTCTTTCGGGAATAATTACGGTTGATAAAACATGGCTTTGATTACAACCTTATATTGCTTCATTATATTTTTATAATTTAGAAAAACATTAACGAGGAATCGTTTTATTATGCAAGGCGCTGTGAGGCAAAGAATTGCTTTTTTGTATTTTGAAAGGTGATAAATAAGCGGAGATATGGCAGAAATAGTCCGAATGCCAACATTTTTCTATTCCGAAGAGCAAAATCCGTTACCTGCGGAAAAAAAAAACCAAAACAGGTGCTATTAAAGGGGAAGGACTCATCATTTTAAATTAAAATTGCGTTTTTAGGTAAAAAAAATATATCTACATAAAAGCTACATTAAAGCTACTTCCAAATCCCTCACTTGTTTTAGAATCCACTGATCACATACCTAACATATACATTTAGATGTAATGTAAGGAAGATTTACTTTACTGAGAGAATGGTAGATACGTGGAACAGCCTCCCAGACGAGTGGTAGAGGCTTATACATTGAGAGAGAACTTAAACATGCATTTAGAAGAATTAAATTTACTTCCGAAGCCCTCACTTGTTTTAGAATCCTCTGGTCACGTATATTGTATACGTTTAGATGCAATGTAAAGAAGATTTGTTTTACTGAGAGGGTGGTAGATAAGTGGAACAGCCTCCCAGCAGAAGTGGTAGAGGGTAATACAATGAGGGGATTTAAACAGGCACCGGATAGACATACGGCTCCTGAATCTAAGACGAGACCAACGACTGATGGGCCGAATGGGGCTGATCCGCCAGCAAATCCTAGGTTTCTATGGAGTCTAGAAGTGAAATGTTAAGCAGATACTAATACTCCAAATTTCATTCCTTCACAAATACGAGCGGCCGCTCCGCCAAGACGATCTCTGCTATCAGCATCTAATATCTAAAAGCTTTGGTTACTTCCAGTTGAGTCGTTTAAGCAGCGCCAGAGCCGCGGCCCTCCCATCATAAAGTATAATATCAGCACCTTTCTTCCGCTGTCAGGTCTACACCGAAAAGCTCGTAGCCGCGAGTAAACGGCATAAAATTCATTCCCTCGCACCACGGCGGACTTTTTTCTTTTTTTCTTTTTTTTCCTCGCGGGTGATTGATTGACGGATCAAGTCCTGACATTTCAATGAAGCTATTTCGACTGCTATCTCAATCCGATGATGTGAGAGGTATATTTTCTGTCCCATGCCTCATTACTTCACAATGACATCGCTGCATCTTCGCGTACTTTTTTCAGCACCTTCCCTCCAGCGGCGGATTTTGTGTTTTTTGTTTTTTTGTCTCGGCCAGGTTACACGTGCCGTAATATAGCAATCTCCCGTTACGAGGGCTATCCGGATTTCCACGAGGCACCAGGAATGGTTTCGTTTATTTTTCCGTCAAAATACAGTAAGAAATGTATGCAAAGTTAGTAAAGCCTCCACAGATGGAGTGGTGGATAAGCGGAACAGCCTCGCGGAAGAGGTGAAAGATTTACACAGTAAGGGAATTCACCCATTACTGAATCTACCCTTTAGATTTCGCAAAGAAACGTTCATCTTTTTTTATGCAGGAAAATGTATTTAATATTTAGTTAATATGAAGTTTAACCCCGCGAGTCCCACTATACAAGGAATGCATGTGAAAATACATTTAATGGAAATTACTGACCTTAAGGAGAAGCTGCAGCAGAAAGTCTCCTCTATTGTTTGATGTTTCTCACGACTGATTAAGGTTTTAGTCTTCACAGCAAGAAAAATGGGCGACTAGACGGGGGGGCCGAATGAGGCCGATCTGTCAGCGGTTTCTATCTACATTGCTCTCATTTTCTTATCTCTGCCCTATTACTGACTTTCTGATTGGCCCAGACAGCCGTCAGATTCTATGAAGCAGCCAACCAGTGGCAAGAAGGCGCACCCACTGAAATCAATAGGAGCCCTTACCGTGCATGTGCCTGACTTGCCCCACTCCACGGCCATTTTCCCGTTAAATGGGGTGTGTGTCCCGTGACATCAGCAGGGCCGCCTATTGATGTTGATAGGACTGCCCATTGATGTTGATGGGACCGCCCACTGATGTCAACGGGACCCCCTACTGATGTCAGTAGGACCGCCCACCGACGTCAGCGGGTAGTCTTGGCCACGTTCTGCAAGGGTTCCCGAGTACGGATACCACCCGGATACTATATACATTAAACTGGCATATGGCTGGTGTTCCTTTAATAAATTCAGAAATATGCCTAATTGTTTTATTTTCTTGATTTTTTTATTATTTTTTATTATTTTTTTATCACTAACCTACGACGTGCTCGAATATACCCGGAGAAATCCATTATCGCGTACTTCATGTCATGTTAAAAAAAAAAATCCTATAACATCTCCCCATCAAATGCAGATGATTTTGTTGAGTGGATCTGTATTCGCTCCGTGTCTTCTTGGATGCAATAACTAAATATTTAATTAGATCCTGCAAGATGTTTAGCTGCTACACTTCTCCATTTCATGCTGGACAGGCTTCAATATGCCAAGCATAATCTCGGCGATAGTCATTTCCAACGCGATTCGGACCTATTTATTGTCCGTGAATAATAAAACGCACCTGGAAAAAACAAACTATTTTTTTTTTATATTTTTTTTCTTCTTCTAAGGAAAAATACTTTCTGATTGTCTTGCGATTCTTTACATAATCCAACAGTATAAAAAAAAAAAAAAAATCAGTAAACATCTGCTGGTTGACTTACGACCAATTCCAGTTTGCGTAACACGTTGATTCCGTTAATAAAATGTATAATTAAGGCATCCGTTAAAAAATCCATAACGCTAATTTAATGAGGAAAATCTAATAAAACTCTATTGGAATTTTTACGTTAAATTAACTTTAACTGGCTTTTAATGCGTGTCTTAATTAGATCTGATTATTAATGACTATATAGCGCAGATTAAACATGGAGCTGAATAGATTGTTTTCATAGAATGGAAATGAAGGTATTTCCCGATTTGTAGAGACGTCGAGGAAGATGCCGGCCCGATCCACAGAAACGTAGAGTCTGCCGGCAGATCAGACCCGTTCGGTCCCATCTAGTCCGTCTGTATGCACGTTACTCCAGAGAGAACCCACCGCGGCGCATGTTGTATTTAGGTAGGCTTTCCATGGCCTTGATTTCTCAGGATTTCACCCTTTATGTCAAGCCCCCCCCCATCTCAGGGTGAAGGGGGCAGATTCTCAGGGTCACACAGTATGGACCCCTTCCTATACACCGCTGTAATCATATCCAAGCATTCCAAGGAACATTCTGTCTCCAGGTACCCTCAGTCCCCTCTTTGCAGGATGGGGGAAGGAGGTCCCACCGATGATGTGACACAAGCCATTGTTGGAGAGGGCATGGAGCGTGCCGGAGTGCCACTTCACCCAAAGTCTCCAAGTAAACCTCGGAGAGCTCCCAGGTATGTATATAAGACTCTCAATTTGTGCCTTTGCTGCCAGTATCTTATGACTGATATCCCTGCTTGAACGCAGGTGACTCAGTTATGTGTATCTTTAAGTAACGAGTCAAGGTTTCCCATGAGGACCGGGATTAGAGCCATTTGGGTAACACATTAGAATCTTCACAATGGACTATTAACGGGTTAATATTTCAAGAGTCTTAGGGTCCGCTCATTTAGAAAGTTCACCGGTATGAGCCTCTCTCTTGTGCGTATAACATTATATTTCCCACCCACTTCCTCATTCTGATTGGCTGACTATTATTCAATATAATATTCATTTTTTTGCAACATTATATCTGATCTCTGTTAAATATCTTTAAAAATTTATATTTTTTTTTCTTTTAACGCAGCTTAGACTTATTTTATGATTAACCAAAAAAATTAAAAAATACACAAAATAAAAAATAAAAATAAAAAAATAAATCTGGTGTTGGCCCTGAAAGGGTTAATCAGGTAGCACGTACCTCTCCATAGATGTTAGAAGAATGCCGCCAACCCTTGATTTCTTGATGCCGCAATAATTTAATACCACCGCCTTTCTTTAAAGTTCTACAAAATATAAATTCCTGGGGTGAAAAAAATACCAAAAATAATGAAATGAAACAATCCTTTGGCAGCGGTACAGTTAAGTATTACCGTTTGAGGAACTTGCACATAAGATTAACTTTGTTTCAATGTCTTCTTGGCTCCAGCACCGTTTAAACTTAATAATTCTTCTACTTGCGGTGATCTATTGATCCCCGGTGCAATGATCGGATTGGGCAATCCAGGTGCGGTGGTAATAGCCGAGGTGAATAGAAACATTTCCTTTAGACAAACTATCCCGGAGGGCTTATAAATGGAAACTGGACACAAGAATGAATACCAAGTTCCCCCGAAGTGACTGAATTCTGTGTAGAGCAGCCCGGGCATTAAACTATGAAAAATTGCCCCCTTTTTTTCTCCTTGTCAAGCGCTACAAATTGATGAAATAGCCACGGAAACATCAGTGTTTGCGGCCATTATCTCCCTTCGGTGGTACTTTGTTTCAGTGACAGCGAGAAAAAAAAAAAGGGGGACAGTAGGGACCTGAGTATCCTCGTGCAGTTTATCAACGGAAATCTAATAAGGGCTATGAGCAAGGAAGCGAAAATCGATACCGCATTACCAAATTGTTAGTCAAGGGGAAGAAGGATGGAGGAGGTGGATTTGTTGGTTGTGAGGAGCTGAACGTTTTTGAAGGAACGGCCTTGTAGGGCTTTGGTGGATTCTTGGGTGTAGAAGAAGGCGAGGAGATGTTTAGCCTCACAAGGAACTGTGTATTTCTTCAATGAAACACTAACAGATTCCTATGTTCTTTGTATTTAAGGAAATGTCCCTTTGTTACGGAAAGAAAATCACGAGAAGGAGGTCTTCTTCGAGGAACATCATGGGAACTATAACGTGTAGAGATGAAGAACATGGTGGTTCCAGGTGTCTCCTTCTTTGTGAATCTAAAGATCTTTGTGATTAATTTCTCAGAGGGGCATCCGCTGATATCTTTATCGAGTCGCCCAAGGCCAACTTGATGAGGAAACCTGCTAAGATTTCATAGGGCCCGACCAACCAACTCAAGGCTAGGAATAAGTTGATTACCTAAGGCCTCTTAAAAGCCCATAAAAGAGTGAATCCTCAGAGTTCTCTTGGATGCTTCAAAGTACTGTGTGAGCCATGATTAGATACCATAGATGATATAATGAAGTCATAATGATCGATGTACCAGAAACCGTTGGAGTGAAGATAGGAACCATTAAGCTTGTGTAGCTTTCCCGATCTTCTACCTGTTGTGAAACATCAAACCTTACTATTTCCTTGGTCTCTTCATCCAGATATATCAACATCTACCACTTCTGGAAGACTGTTCCACTTACCCACCACCTACTCATTGAAAAATGTCTCTCCGACTCTCTCGGTTTTAGAATCTAGCCTCTTTTCTGAACATTTCTCCTACCTCATTATTAATACATTTCGATATTTCAGCGCCGTGTTGAAAAATGTACATGTTCAATATATTATGTGATACTCAAGTAACGTAACCCCCCCCTCTATCCTGTGACTCCCGAATACAACAATTAACCGTTTGACCTCACGCGTTGTTTGTAATCTGGAAAGCGTTACTACCTGTGGCTCCACGCGGGGTAAGATTTTCGTCTTCCTGTTACTTCGTAGAGTGCCACTGAACTCTAATATAAATCTCCTTTACAATTCATTCCGACGTTACAGAAACCGGCTAGCAGTCACAGCTTCTTCCGTTTCGCTAACAATTCCAAATAAGTTTCGACTCCGATCAAATTGTCATTTCCCTTTCCTAAATATCCTCGTATAATAAAAGCGTCTCGACGTTACACTGTATCAGTCGACCAAATAAAAGCTATGAAATTCTCAGGAAAGGGACAGTTGAAGCCTCATAACGATGTAACCCGATATTAAAAGGTTCTCGGGGAGGCTTTAGGAGGTCGCAATTGTTCATAAATTTCCCCGTATTGTATATTAAAGTCCACCGTGTAAGGAAAGAGAAGATGCAGAGTGCATAAAATGTCACCTATACATTGCGCTAGAGTCTTTGCTAGCAAATGTTTAGGTTATGCCTGGATACGTAATGACTATGAGTTAAGGCTATGCCCAAAACCATCACTTTCATGGGGTAGGCATATGGCATATGGCTCCTGAACCTAAGACGAGACCAAGGACCGATTTAAGTCTGTACAGGAGGACAATGATGGTGATAATAGCCTGGTAGTTTCTAAAGCCATTTCCTTTTGCTTCTATTCATATTATTGGTGCGTTTAGGGCTGTAGAACCCTGTGATACCCTCAAACATTCTGAGCTCTTCAAATAGAAGGGGGGGCACAGGGATTTTGGGGCACAAAGAGGCAAGGACTCCAAGGACTCTTTGGAGGCATGCAGCCATGGTCTGGCCATCTGGTACACTGGTGGGCTGCAGACCATTAGCAGCCCCTACTTAACTTATCTCCAACACCGGGGCAGATTGGCTCCTGTGGCGTGAGGTCGCCGTCTGGATACACATAGCTGTACTCTGCGATTATTTCTCCGACTACCCAAAGCTGGGATACAACAAGAAAAAAAAAAAATAGAGGGAAATAAATAGTTGGCGGTGTCGTAAAAGCCAACTTCGGTAACGATTCTGAAGCAACCTCCAACCGAGGCCTAAATGTAGGTGGAAGCCATAAACAACTCTATAGTGTCCAATTAGGAAGACAGAGACGCAGAGGAGTGTCAGGAAGATTTGCATGGTTAAGTGTCTGAGACAGAGGGCTGCGGAGACATATTTCTAAGTTATGGAGGATGCGGAGAATGGATAGCTATCGTTTCAATACTGCAGAGCCTCACACCTTCCCAATTACAGGCAGGATTCATTAATTACTCCCGCATTTTCCTAATAGAATCATCTCTCTTCCCCTTATCTGTACCTACCCTCTGTCTTACCGAGCCACAACTCAGCGGCCGATCACCGGAGAAAAATTACAATGGCTGCCTTGCAACGCTGTTTAAAA
>VKOC01000010.1:6121247-6136164 GCA_009364415.1 Spea multiplicata
TTGATAGGTTGCTGCCACAGTATCTGAAGAAGCTTCTTAAAAATTTGTTCTTATATTAAACCTTCGGACGAATGGATAAGATGTCAGACTGGCTGGAGGTTTATTTGCCTAACATGCTAAGGGTTCAAGTAACATCTTGCCTGAGTGGGACAGCAGCTTTAAGATTCCTACCCCGGGGACTTTTATTAACCGTTTTGGATTTCATTTTACCCCAAGTCGCAAATTAACAATTATAGGTGAGATCGCGGGGTCACTGAATATTAGCTTCTGGGCTTTTTTTTCAAACTCGAACTGTAAAGTGCCTCGAATAATCAAAGCCTTCTTCAAATCCGAGATGGTGCATTGAATGTGAACGCGTCCTAATATAAGCAGTCACATTGTGTTTATAGTATCGTATTGCTGCGAGCTGACTGCATGCCAAATGGTATCACAGAAGGAAACATATAAAACCCCGAACGATGACACTAATAGGGATATTAAAAAAGCACCAACAAATGTCATTTGTGTTAAATCAATAATGCTCTGATATGTATTTTTTTTTTTTTTTTTTTAATATTTAAATTGGTCTTCAGGGAAAAAAATAAAAGAAAATCATTATATTTTTTCCGATACAGTGGCAGACTTTATTTTTTTTTTTTTTTTTTTTTAAAACAAAACATAATTAAATGTGTTGGCGTCTACATTAAAGACATTAACTTTCCCAAGGCTGTCCTGTCCACTGCACTTTTAAACAAAGACACTTGTTTTGGCGTGGTGCCTTTAATTAATCATCGGAGACTGTATTGCCGCATGATAAAAAAAATAAAAAAAAATAAAACGTCTTTGTTTTTAACGATTCATCACCATCCCGATTCCTACAAGCTGCAATCAGCTGCGTGACTAACATTTCAGATAATGCGAAACACAGCAAGGGGGACCGGCTTGGCCACTTTGAGATATGAAGACTATTTATATGAATTGGTACTTTCACTAGTTGTTTTGTATATTAGTTAAAAACGTAATAATATTTTATTCCGCGCGCGTTCTTATATTACCAAAAGCTGCATGGTATTGTAGACTTGATGATGAACTGCCTGATATCTAGCGGGTCTAATAGTCTTTTTTTTTCTTTTTTTTATTGGTCACTTGGCCGTCCATGAATTACTGCAAGACATTATTTTAAAGACATTATTTTTTATTAATTTTATTTTTGTTCCGCAAAATATGTTGGAGAATTTTATTGGGAGACGCCAGATATTCCAAGTTCAGATGGAGAACTTGACACCTACTCTGGAAAAAGGGTTGTTGATTCATAATTCACTCCTCGTTCAATGGGTGCTTGACTTAGATGTTCTGGTTCCATAAAAAGAGAAGCTGTGATGAGTTCTCGATGCTTTCTTATTGACTTGTTGGGTACCCAAGGGTCTGAACAATGCCATTTTTGCAATTTAATTGGGACCAAGGAAATAATTAATGGATTTCTGTCCAAGAATCAGAGCTGCTATTAGGGAGTATAATCAGTAGCTCTGTATGGGGCCCAAGCCACATCTGTCATAGGCCCCCATAGCCTGCTACATGTGGCTGAACCCTTGCAGCCCACTATGTAGGACAGGACACTTTGTTGACTCTGGTGGCCCCATTCTGGGGTTGAGACCTGAATTCGGGGCCTAGTGGCTCCATTGCAAGCATGAGGCAGGGGGGCCCATCTTTAGGTTTGTACCGGGCCCCAAAATCTCTGATAGTGGCTCTGCCAAGAATTATACACATACCTGTCAACTTCTGGGCTCTGGCTACCCGGAGCGGGACGCGGCCAGGACTGCCCCCAGTCCCAGCAGACTTTGGTTGGCGTTTCAGCTGCCGTCAGTGGGCGTTCCCGCTGACATCCCCCAAAATAAAGGGGAAATTGGGCACCCGGAGAATTCAAGTGTTGACCCGGAGAGTTCCCAGGTATGATTATACATCTTGGTTTACCTTAAGATCGAACCGCAAAGGCTTCTAGGACACCCCAAAGCATCTACAGTAGCTCTTTGGCCATGCCGGTGAAACATCAACTATCATCGACTTTTACGGTATTGTTTATTACGAAAAAAGTCCCATTCGAAAAAGTTTGAAAATTGGGGAATTTGTTTTCCATCTGTAGTAGACGTTGATTGCTCCGAGTTAGTGATTGAGATATATTCCCTTATAACGCAAAAGGCGCTTTCGGAGCGCCAAAGGCACAGCTGGATATTAGATATTTTGAGAGAAGATATGAATAGCCTTCCTTCAAAATGACATAATTTGTTGGTGCTGATTTGTAATTTTAAATAAAGCAATCAACATATCGAAATGCTAATTCCTCGCGTACACCGGGAGCCCAGAGATTTCTCTAAATTTTATGATTAAACATTAGAAAGTGAAAACTAAGAGTCGTCATACTGGAAATATAAATAAAACCCAGGTTTTAATGCTGATAAGCCTTCTAGGTAATGTTTATTTAAAAGGTGAAAGCTACGAGAAACATAAAACAGTTTATAGCAGGAAGTTTAGAGCGTTCTGGATTAACACTTTGAGAACTTGGTCGGTGTGCTGCTTATTATCGTAAAATAGCTACACGTGAGGTAGACTTTACGTGTGACATATATATAATCCAACCTGGAACTCTGAGAGACTCACCTAATGACTTAAAGCTAACAAGAAGACCACGCTGTCTGAAACATTGAATTTGCCAACAAATAAGACCTATTTAGCCCATCTGGTCTGCATGTAAAGACTCAAATCTTAATGAGTCCATGGTCCTGTCTTAGGTTCAGGAGCCATATGGCTATCCCACCTGGAGGTGAGTCCTTCATGTTTTGTAGCACCATTGGAACTTCTGTTGTTTGGAATTAGAATACTCAGACGTTGGCACGTTGAGTAGCTGGCAAAGCATTTCGGCCATGACAGCTAGGCATCATTAGTTAGTGAGGTCCCAGTTTTGGCTGGTGGGAGGTTCACCCATAATTCACTTTGAACCTCGTAAATATTTGGCCTGGTTCGGCTGGCTTCTTTCTTCTTTCTTTTCTTTTCTTGCACTCGTCCCTTTCCACTTTTGCTGTTGATGAATCTGAGCCGACGAATCACTTTGTTTCATTTATGTGTCTCAAGACCGTTGTTTATCACATATCTACATGTTACTTCTCGTCTTGTTCCTGGCTATCATTGCACCTGGTCCTATATCTCATATACCTCGCTCCTCCATATTCTTCCCTGATTTCACGAGGACTCTTATTAGAACCATCTGTTTGCGAGTCACATCAGTAGAATGTTGTGATGGGCTATTAGTAGATTAATCAAATTAATAATAAGTCTCAGGGTCATCTTAATTAGAAAAAAAACAGAGGGATGACTATTCGCTTCCTCTCTTTGGAAATGACCAAGCTTACGTTTTGACGCAATACAAAAAACACTAATTTCATGTTGTCTACAACGGCAAAAATATAATTCAAACAGTCCACTACTGCTAAAATCAGGAATTATCCATAATGAGGGCAAATGTATGTAGTCTCACGCTCTCTTTTTTTCACCAGATCAGGCCCGAAAGATGCTTGGAAAATCCTCAGGAATAAATAAATAAATAAAAACATTTTGGGGGGAAAAAAGCATTAAACACAATAAAAAATGGATAAATGTATATTTGTGAATATTTGGAGAATAGAAGTGTTTAATGGGTGGACGGCATTATACATTGTGACAATATCTTTAAACCTGTCCGGGCCTTCATGATGACATCATTATGATGACATCATCATTTGTAGAAATTCATCCTCGTGGCTATACCTGGACGTTTACAATTTCTGTGTGCATTTCTCACCATTTCCGCAGAGATATCACATAATACTCTTGGATGCACTAGACAGTAAAAACATTTGTCTTCGTGACCTGTGGGTGACCCTCAGCTTGAAAACAATGTGTTGTTCGTTTTCGTCAAATCCAGTGTCAGAACAAGGTAATCCTTTAAACGGTAATGATAAATGAAGTTCAGCTGTAATGTTTTTAAAGCCAAGGGGAATTTTTTTTCGCTCTCTCTCTCCCATATATATACTACTTTGTAGAATGTCGGAAGAATTCACGGAACCACATCCTGCAAGGTCTGTATCAACCATTATCACCAAAGTCAATACTAATATTTGGGAGTATTTAGGATTTATATTTCAATCTGACGCTGACAAACTGGAAGAGGAAAATTATGTGTGTAATAGTTTTGAGAGAAGAAGATAGATTCGAAAGAACTGGCTACACCAAAGTTCATGAATGACATTGTAATAGTAAATAATGTCTGCCCGGAGTAATGTCTCTGTGGTGAAGACCATTTGGGGCTGTTAACCCATTGGCAACGCCATGAAATGTAAGCTCTATACATGTGTAGGACGCATGCCTTGGTTACTACATACTCAACCCAACCTCGGTAGGTGGGAGAACATCTTCACCTATTTCCATAAAGAAGGGCTTGAAATAGCACCTCTCCCTCTGTGAAATTCCCTAAGAAGTGTTTCTTCTCAGAATTTTTGTAGCATTTTTGTAAGTAAGATTGGCACCTTGACTTGCAGCTTCTAGACTTCACCCAACTGATTAAATTAACATCAATCATAATTATGGGCTGGAATCTTTACAAATTTGGAGGCCCTACAATCTGTCCATCACCTCCCTTCCCATTGCATTTAAACAACTACTTCATAAATCCTGATGCTGATACCTAATGATCAGGACTGGCACCATGATATAAGCAACACAGGCAGCTGGTATGTGGAGTCACCGCCAGGTTCTCTCCCATATTAGCAAATAAGAGGAGCGCTGGCGACATAGCTCACTTAGGACAGGGGTAGGCAACCTTCGGCTCTCCAGATGTTGTGAACTACATTTCCCCTGATGCTTTGCTTTGTATGACTGTAAGAGCATTATGGGAGATGTAGTCCACAACATCAGGAGAGCCGCAGAGTGCCTACCCCTGACTTCGGATACTGAGAACCCTAGGGCCAGACCTGCTTGAATGGTGAGATCCATTCCCCTTTTGGCTAAGATCTCATGTCACTTGATGGTTCACATGACATCACACTAGTAAGGTCTTCCTCATTCCGCCCTGGACCGGGCCATAGGCTACCTGATGGCAATATTTGTTAACAAAAAGGAGATTACATTTATTTGTCCATCAGCGGAATCCTTCTTTTGTCTGAAGGTCATACTCAAGCCAGTCTCATTTATGCCCCTTCAGGGCCAGATTCACTTACCAGGAGCCCACTTAGACTCAAACTAGAGGGTCGCGACCAACAGAATCTAGGGGTATCTGCTCTAATTTTTCTGATTTCCAAAACGTGCGTTACCTATGTAATGTGCACCATGAATAAGAATAAATTGCAGTTTCTGTAACTTGGACGTATTTGTGTATGTAAAATATCTTCAGCTGTCACCTCTGGGGTCCGTCTTTCTTTTTTTTTTAGCTTCTTCACGACCTGACTTGGGAAAATCAGAAGTATAATTAATTGAAAACAGCTAGGGGCCTTTGAATGCACTGCTTCCTTGATACAATACTGCAGAATACTCATATGTCATCTTACATTTTCAGCACAAGCCTATTTATAATTGGTATCTTAGGAGTGGGGAAAAAATATACATGGAATATATGTTTTTCAATGTTAACAGGTATATTTGTCAGTTTCTACAACAGCAACCCTAATTTCCTATCTGTAATGCATGTTATGGAAGCATTTAATTCATGGGATGAATACAATGCATTGGAAAAAAGCAATCAATATTTATTAAAAAATGACACAATGAAGAACTGTATGCTTAATAAATTTCATAGTTAAGTCTTTCCCACTAGTGGTAAAGATCGGTTGATTTGTTGGATCATCGTCATTATTATATGCGGTAATACCGAAGGAGACAATAGGTTGATGGATCGAAAGATGGAGCTGGAGAATAAAATGAGGGGATTTAGACGGTTTAGTGGTGGGAATTGATAAAAGAAGGCAGGAAAATAGTAAATATAAGCAGAAAACCGGAATTGGAGGCCATAAAGACACCTCACCCAGAAGGGTCAAAAGCTCTGCTTAAACTTTACCTGTCAAACTCATAGCCTCCAGAACAAATCCAAAATGTAGAATTATTATTATTATCATTATTAATATTTGTAGGTTTTACCTTTATTGACTGTGGCTTGATTGTTGAGAGTGTATTAGGTCCTGTCCCCTGCGTTGCCTTGGGTCCATGTTGTGCGTTGCTCCAAGTTTGGTGCCATTCCTCCTAGAATGTTCCCATTCATTAGTCCGTTCTGAACGGAACGCGAATGATTTAATCCTTGGGGCAATCATTTGCTTCTTTAAGGCCATGTTGGGTCATCTCTTATTCCCAATAGTATGTGGAACACATATGCATATTAAAGGCCATTATGTGTGGCAATTTGAGTGAATAAACCCAATTTTGGGTTTCTGGACACACATCATTCGGGATAGAGCACTAAGAACCCACAACTCCTTTTCTACTTACAGGTACTGCCCCGCTTGTGTTGTATGTGCGATTACCCAAGCACATGTAATGGTAATTATAAAATAACATGGATAGTTTCTATTTTCTTTCCCGTGCTGATAAACATTTCAAATTAGCATAATCCCAGCCTGTTTTGCAGATTAATTTGCATAGAGTTAAAAGCATTGTTACCAACGTGTGTGCAATGGGATTCAATAGATAAGAAGAATATGGTTAATAAATTGTAACTGATGAATAAAGAAAGATAATTGTGCTACCCCATAGATTTCTGTTAGCACACAGTGCTAATCAAACGTGATGGTCTATCCCTACAGACCTTCATCAGGGCTAATTATGTTGAAACAGCGATCAGACGCCCGAAAGAATTTACGTGTTTGTGTAAGATGCAGAAAGCTAAATATTATCCGTTAGCTTTAACCCGGCGAAGTCCAGAGGTGCCAGCAATATGTTGCTAAACGGCAACATGGGATGCTCGTTTCTGCAGCGTTCTAAGGGTTAATTATAGAGGACCTCTGCAACTCAAGAACCCCCCAGTTATATCATGCAACCTAACATTTCAGAGGGAGTGTGGCTAGAGGCGGAAAGGGGGACATGGCGAAACCTAGCAGGGCCACCCGTCCACCGTACCCAATGAGCCATCTTCCAACGCAAGGAGGCCATGTGGGAGCTCGACTAAATTTTAGAGCTCCCTGGGCAAGTCAGTGGATCTCATCAGCCAGCCCATGATCCACATTGGCCAAAAATCCCCAAAAACGTGCCTTTTGGGAGGTATGCCATACACCTGGCTGGGAGTTAGTCATAAGGACCTATGGTCCTCCAGCTGCCTCCTAAGAAGTCAGCTGAACATACAATCCTATAGAACACCGCTAGGAGTCGTCGTCTACGCCCGATGGGTTTAGTGTAAAACGCTCCTGCTGAATTTCCCTGCAACAAATTTCACCCCTCATCCTAGATAAATACTTTCTTAAGCGGTTTAGCGTGAAAGTGGTATTTTTCGAAGAGTTATTGTGATCCGACTCTTACAAAAGCTTTTTTTTTTTTTTGAAGCTCATTGGGAAGGTCGTAGCTCTTAAGATTATTTAAGAGAACTTGACGATGGATTACTGGCAAAGACAAATGATAATTTTTATTTTGCCACTGCCTTAGCCATGGCAATCCGCCATTAATAATGAAAACTTGACACAGAACTGTAAGTTATTCCACAAACGGCTTTTTCTGCTGAGATCAACACAGAATTGAGAAAGCACACACTAAGAAAGAACGCATTAAAACGTTTACACCTTTAGTTTTCATCTCACTTGGTAAATATATTTGGTTTCAAGGAGAGCTATAGCTGAAATGTTGGGTTTTTTTTTCTAAAAGGAACTTTTTTGAGACTTTGTGTATAGTAGATGTATGTATAACGGCTACAACTTGACAGAACTGTGGATATTTACATTTTCAGAAGCAATAATTATCAGCACCGTTATTTTTCCGTTGGCTCTTTACCAATGTGGTGTTCTTGTTAACGTTTCACCAAGTGCAAGTGAAGAAAAGCACCAGCGATGGTCAACTATTGGAAATAATAACCATCAATGGTCCTGAGTGAACCTGGAACTAGAAGCCATGGGAAAGCCTAGGAACTCTCGGGGTTTGAACCGGGGTCCCCCGAGTGGAGTTCCGCTTCTTCTCGTTATGCTCCTTTTTCTCTGGGACAGGGAAGGGGCATTCTGCCACGCCCATGCCCCACCCACTTTTCCGCGGGTCCCTGTCTGGTTCCTTCCCACGTCTATGAAGATGGAGATTTACAAGGCATTGCCATGGGTGGTACTTACAAAGCATAAATCTCCTTTCTCACAAGACCACCACTGATGGTCCTCAAAAGAAGATATGTCACCACTGATTCCCGATGGACCACTATGGGGTGGGTAGCCGGGAGCAAGGAGATGCTATTCCATTTAGGACTGATACTTAAATCCTGTAACAATGAATATATCTACTGGTCACATAGAAACCTCTCTGATTGATCAGCCACCTGTAGTAAAGCAGGAATTTCAGCTGTGATGAAAAGCACCAGTCGAGATGCTCAGAGATCTTTAAATCAGATTAGATTATGAAGGCCAGACTGTGTGGCCCTGAGGATCTGCCCATTGGGGTAAAAACCCTGAGACTCAAGGACAAACCATGACAGTTCCCAGACCTCAACATTAAGCCTTTTCTTTCATAGAGTTTACTTAAAATGCTATAAATGCTATAAAAACCGAAAAAAAAATATAATTGAATAGGAACTGAAAGAAACAAACCTTGATAACACGGATTGTATAATAATAAATCCTTTTGCGGCGTATTCCGTGGGAATAATAGAACTCTAACATAACAAAATAGTCCTTGGCGTCCATACGGACGTTAACAACCGTCGCGTCTCTCTTTATCTTTATAAAGTGCCAGTCTTTGTTGGATTTTCAAAAAAACACGCTTTATACAAATTTTCGCGTCGTCTATTATATAGTTGACAAAATAAAACGATTTCAAATCAACTTTCATTTAATTTTATTACGTCCTGGGGCGACAGGAATTGACTGCATCACCGGCAATGTATGTATATATATATACCTATAGATTATATTATATATATAGAAATATGAGTTCACGTTCCAGCATAGGGAAGAATGGACTGAGTTCCGGAGAGAAGAGATCAGCGGAATTGTCACTTGATTATTTCTGCTTGATTAGCATTTATAAGAGGCCTGTGATCCATTATTTGCATTCCTATTTAGTCGTGATTTTTGTGGGGCAGCGATGATTAAACTTGTCATCGGGGCTGATTGACGGGGTCAGATCTTCACTTTCTACTCTTTTGAAATTAAAAACAAATGTGTCAGCTCCTCCAGATACTCGGGCACCATGCATCTCGCCTGCCTTGTCATCGCAGATAGGTCAGGAATGTTTTAATTTTAGGGATGGATTTTTGCTTGTCAAGCGCACGGTGATGCCGTGTAGTTGTGGAGATGAGATGTGAAGGGTGTAAAACAAAGAATGGGAAGAACAAAGACAAAGACATTCACATTATTAGACAGATTTAATTAGTCTGAATGGATATTATACCGGATGAAGCAGTGAGCTGTTAAATTAACCCTTGATTAGTGTGAGACACTCAGACTGGTTCTTGGCATCCTATCCCTTTCTGATTTAGAACGTCTTTGAAGAGCGGCCACAAGGGGCTAAGTCAATTTTGTAGCAATGCTGCCCTTAAAGTAGAGATGATTCAAAGAATTTGAGAGTGTGGTCACAAAATGATGATGTCATCGCAACGCAAATTAAGTTATTGCTTATGTGGCGTTCCTGTTTGGAGAAGATATTGGCCAATGTTTGGAAAATGGGCAGTCGCACCATGAGGGCCTTGAATTTCCATGAGCCTTCAGCCGCGACAGAGACGTACTTTCCAAATTACAAAACACACGCAGAACATAACCATCTGAGCTTTTACACAATGGCCGACCTGCCTGTGGTTATGTGCAAGGTGTCTCTGGGTAAAGAAACTAACAATGGCCTTTCCTCATCTCCATTAAGATGCTGATTAGGTGGGAAATGGAGGACGCTAAGCCAGAAAAGAAATATTCATATTTTTCAAAGTAATGGCGCACAAGAAGTCAAGTCATTTTGGCAAATTAGGTTTTAAGAGGGTCAGACTTGGCCCTGGCTCAACTTGTGCCTTCCAGTGACTTCCATCTTGCTCCTCAAACGCAGATCCGCAAGTGCAAAAGGAAGATCCTTGTCTAATCAGCTCTTGTCTGATATTCTTCTTGCTGAAATCACCATGGAAATAAACTGTAGTACATGTACATCGCTACATGGATATCATATCCTATTCTGCTTGATCCATGTCGTACAGAACATGCATGAATCAGGAAGAGAGCTAATTGTTTGTGGAATTTCATACAAGATATCACCCGCCATGTTAACACGAAGGCCTCCTCCTCGCGGCCACAATTTTATGTCATTGTCGTTCAAAAATGTGGTTTAATAGCAATACTGCTATTATAAAGGGTAACAAGTATCTACGGTATTATGTAATATACACAAAACGTTCTATAAAAGAGACCATTTTTGGGTTCAAGAATTCAATTTTCAATAAGAACCATTTTTTGAGAGGCCTGATAATTTTAATGTTATAGGCACAAATAAGAATACAAAGTACTTTAATATAAAAAGATCAAATAGCTAAAAAAAATAGTCAACAAATCAACGGCCTCCCAATCAATGACCTCCCACAAACTCTCATTGAAGCAGCACTGGAGCTGACTGGAATAAGATGGCGGATAAGACCCATTGGACCCATCTAAACTCAAGACTTTTTCGGCCCTTGGTCTTGTCTTTAAATGGATACCCCTACTTTTCGAGTGATATAGTTGCGTAGGTCTTCGTTTTCCATGGGTGTCCAGAAGGCTGAGCTCCAGAAGGCTTTCAGGTCATGAAGACAAGACAGACGTGTTCCAGAGGATCATGGGCATGGGAGTACTTGTTCTAAACATACAGGCAAGCTAAAATTAACTGTTTAAAATAGTTCTAAGGAACATAATTAAGATAAAGCCAAGATATAATGAAGCCATTATCCCACAAATGAAAGGCTTTCTGGATAGAAAGCAGCAGGCGGAAGCCAGCATCAGCAGATAAATAAAAGTACTTATTACACGTAAAAGAAACAATTATGCAAAAACTAAGTTTTTAATATGCATACGATTTGCTTCATTGATTTCTAAAGAGTGGGGGGAAAAATGATGGCACATTAGCAATCGAAAAAAGTCAATGTCAATTTTGCTTAAAAATATCTCAAATAGTTATATGATAAACAAAAGACCCAATTAAAAGTGAGATAAGTAGTATAGGTTAATTGCGTTATTTTTATAAATATTTATAAGTTAAAATACCCCATATAAAAATATGTAAAAATACATTATAAATAATATATAGGGATTTTTATTAGATAATAATAATAAAATAATATATAAAATATTAATTTTTTTTTCTGCAGGTCAGCTTTAAGAATATCTAGGAAAACAACATATTATGTTCTGTTGATTCATTTAAAGTTTTATTTTCCAGGTGACAAGTCCATTTCATTTTTATGCTAATTTTTCTTCTTCTTTTTTTTATGCTAATTTTCCTTTCACATTTTGTTTTTCTTATATTTTACTTTCTTTTTTTTTTCTTCTTCTTCTTTCCACTGGACACAATGAGGAGGACTGTGAGTCTGTGTACAGATGCATTATAAAAATTAGCTTAATTATACGCAGTTAATTGTGGCAGGTACAAGAAAACGCATTTTAATAGATCGATGTCAAAATGATATGCATATAAATAGATATTTCTAGATATATTTACATCTGAATAGATCTTTGTTACAATTATTATGAGTCAAATTTCACTACAAAGGCTTGAAAAAAAAAATAGAAGGGTCCGTTAACCAAGGAAAAGAGTAATCGCTATTGTATAATAAGCTTTAATCAACTACACCATGTCCACTTTGATTCATATATTTTGAATTATTATTTGAATGGCAATTACATTTTAGGTGATCTCTTTGAACAAATGTTTTAATGCTGCTTACTTAGATAATTCTTAATGTTTTTTGTTCGTAGACTTCTAGAGAAGACCTAGGTCAAGGGTGGCCAACCTGCGGCCCTGCAGCTGCTGCAGGACTACATCTCCCACAATGCTCTTTCAGCTAAGTGGCTGGCAGAGGAGTATGGGAGATGTGGTCCTGCAGCAGCTGGAGGGCCACAGGTTGGACACCCTTGACCTAGGTGGGCCTTGATCATGTCGCTCTTCTGGACACGTTAGAAGCATGGTTTACTGTCCATGTACAATCTTGGAACCCTGAGATCCAGGGGCAATGAAATAATTGTAGGGACTCTAACCAGGGCCGGCCCTACCATGGAGCAGAGTGGGGCAATAGATAATAGGAAGGGAGAGGAAGGGTAGATCATGGCGTCTGCGAAGTTTAAAATGCTGGCGTCAGCAGGGGGGGCGTCATTTTAAACTTTGCCCCAGGCGGCATTATGTCTTGGGCCAGTCCTGACTCTAACCAAATATATTTGGGTACATATTGTATTTATGTCATCTGCTTGTAGTCACTTATCGAGAAGCCACCAACTGACTCATCTGTCAGAATGGGACTTTATCTATGGACTATCTACCACCCCACTTTGAAGAACCAAAAAGTAGAGAAATTAGTTTGTAGGTAAAAAGTACTAGAGCATTGGGAAGAGCATATGGAAATGGGAGGAGCATTGGCTTTATGAGTGGGTTGGGCCCCTAAATAACCACACCCCTTTATCTCTCGTGGCTCCACAAAAGTGATGTTTTAGCAGTCATGAAGCCCTGATTTTTTTGGAAGTCTGCTAAATCAGTAAGTGGAAAACCAGTGGGTGATGACCAAGAAGATACGTCCGTTAAAGCCAACACACTCTCACTTTTTACGAATTTAACCCAAAAAAATGAGGAAATTACTGATATGCTGGCCTTCATATAAAGAAATGTTCCTGTGAAAGAAAAACCATGGAATAACCTCCGAGTGGACCTGGTTGATAATGACCAGTAAGCCAAAATGTTTTTGGGATTAACCCAGGACCCTTCAAAATATGGTTATTTGCGAAACGCTTGCCATTTTTAATCCTTAATTCTCTCTTTTTTTGGGGCACTCACCCCTGGCAGTGAAAGAGTTACGAGTCACTGACTCCCGTGTTGCGTTTTTTGCGTCGGTACACACACATAAGCCAGTTTTGTACCAGCTGGAGACACAATATGCAGCCTGAATGCATAACTGGCAATAACCAAGAAGGTTCGTAATTCAGTAATTAACTGTAATTAATGAGCACAAAGTGAAGACTCATTCACAGTTGAAATTATCACATTAGCTGCTGTCACCCCTTGTATACACAAAACAGCGGGAATTCAATTATTTTATTCTTCAAAGCTAATTTAAAATTTAAGGAATGCCATTACAAGTAATAATAGGTAGGCAGAAAATGGAAATCAGAGCACGCGGTTGGTCGCCCTGTAGAAATATAAATTTCCGACAGAGAAGATTTGTAAATCTTTTCATATTGCTCCCCAAGAAATGATGGCTGAACATCTGCGTTCATTGATGGAAGCACAAAACAAAGGCACTGGCAGGAAACTTTTCGGGGTCAAAGTGAATTAAAAAACAAAATGGTTACGTTGGATATTACCAATAAGGAGAATGGATATAGCCATATTGGTCCAAGAGAAGATGGCGTCTTAAGTCAAAGGTGGTACCATTTATTGGGCCAACATTGAAAATTTGCAGTAGACATCTATAGAAGAGACCTCTAGGGTCCTCAAAGCACGTATGGCTCTACATTATTTTCTTTGACTAAAAACTCCAAATGGCTAATTTCTCAATTCTGTGGCCGCCATCATTATCTCACATTACGTTTTCAATAACTACATCCCGTCAGTGTTTTGTTTTGCTGATGCACTTGAGCTTCACTAGACTAGAATCTAATGTACAGTTTGCCAAAACTATGATGGTAGAGTCCATGAAACGTGTTACCACTTTCTGTTTGGGTTGATGGTCGAGGTCCAATGGAATCTTCCTGAAGCATCGTGGGAAATTCATAAATTCATTTTTCAAAAAAATAACCTGGCTATACTTTTAGTAAGGGGAGACTCGATGTCACAGCTATGGAATATATAAATCCTAATAACTGATCAAAAATATAAAATTAAAAAACTACCCATGATACAGTGCTGGGTTTAGATGCCTAATTCGGATGCAACGGTGTATTTAAAGGGACAGGACCTTTAAAACAAATCCAATGGCTCTCATGGATGCCACCATTATATAAGATGCCACCCTCATAGGGGCATCAACCTCCTCATTTAACATGGTGGTATCTGTAGTCAGGGCTGGACTTGGGACGACTCAACAGCCCTGGCACCTTAAGGCCAGTGGCTACCAAATGACGGATGACTTACTGCCCGCTAGGGAGGGGCGGCTGCACATTGCCTGCTTATCCCAGTCGGCTAGTATGTTATAATCCAGAGCCCCATCACACGTTTGCACCGTGTGCTAGATGGCCAGCTAGGGCCTCTCCCTAATTATAATTATCAGTTGGAATAAAGGTTATAATAATATTTTTGTAGAATACTGAGCTCACCAACAGTAACAATAGTAGTCTTGCCTGTTTCTGGTCTTGGGTAGTATACTCTGCCGCTACGCAGAGTTCCCTGCTCAGAAATTACAATATTTTATATTCTAAAAACATAATACATAAAAAATAGTCACCTTTTTTTTGCCAATTTATACCTATATCGTACATACTGTAGCAGGCAAATGCTTGCGATCACAAGACAGCCCTGGCGTTTTAAGGCCAGCGGTCGCCTGATGACCTAGGCTTTACGTGTAGGCTCATGTAGGGTGCTGCCGGGC
>VKOC01000010.1:6136264-6185004 GCA_009364415.1 Spea multiplicata
TAAGGCATTCCTGGAGGCAGAGTGGCATATAGGGGGGTAAAAGACATATCATGGGACAGAGTGGCATATAGTGGGTATAAGGCATTCCTGGAGGCAGAGTGGCATAAAGGGGGTTAAAAGGCATATCATGGGGCACTCTGCCTCCAGAAAAGCCTTATGCCCCCTATATGCCACTCTGCCTCCCTGATATGCTTTATACCCTCCTATATGCCACTCTGCCCCATAATATGCCTTTTAATCCCCTATATGCCACTCTGCCTCCAGAAATGCCTTTTACTCCCTATGTCACTCTGCCTCCAGAAATGCCTTATACCCCCCCATATGCCACTCTGCCTCCCTGATATGCCTCAACCCTCCTATATGCCCCTCTGCCCCGTGATATGCCTTTTAACCCCCTTTTTGCCACGCTACCTCCAGATATGCCTTTTGACCCCCTATATGTCACTCTGCATCCAGAAATGCCTTATACCCCTATATGCCACTCTGCCCCATGATATGCCTTCTAACCCCCTATATGCCACTCTGCCATATAGGGGGTTAAAAGGCATATCATGGGACAGAGTGGCATATAGGGGGGTATAAGGCATTTCTGGAGGCAGAGTGGCATATAGGGGGACACACTTACATACACACACATGCCGATTTTTTTTTTTGTTTTTACCAAATACAAAAAAATATTATACAGTACAAAAAATACATTAGTTTACTCACCTTCTACTTCTCTTGACTTGCCACTGACCTGACATCCGGTGCTGCAGCCTATAGGGGGTATAAGGCATTTCTGGAGGCAGAGTGGCATAAAGGGGGTTAAAAAGGATTTCATGGGGCACTCTGCCTCCAGAAAAGCCTTATGCCCCCTATATGCCACTCTGCCTCCCCAATATGCTTTATACCCTCCTATATGCCCCTCTGCCCCATGACATCCCTTTTAACTCCCTTTATGCCACTCTGCCACCAGATATGCCACTCTGCCTCCAGAAATGCCTTATACCCCTATATGCAACTTTGGCATATAGGGGGTTAAAAGGCATATCATGGGACAGAGTGGCATATAGGGGGGTATAAGGCATTTTTGGAGCCAGAGTGGCATATAGGGGGACACACATACATACACCGATTTTTTTTGTTTTTAAAAAAATACAAAAAAACATTATACAGTACAAAAAATACATTATTTTACTCACCTTCTACTTCTCTTGACTTCCTGGTAGCTGCACGCTGTTCTCCTCTATGCTGATGCTGACAGGATGCCACTGACCTGACATCCGGTGCTGCATCAGTCTGAGTGCGAGGGGGCGGAGCTTCCACCTCACGCTGCTTCCATCACTATGCAGCCGTCAGACTGCAGGGAAGGTAATCTAACCGGCCGGTGCGTGCTGATGCCGCCGGCCGGGCTCTGCTTTAACACTTTTTTTTTTAGTATTATGGTAAGCTGGATCGGCTTGCCATATAAAGTAAAAAAAAAAGTATTAAAGCAGAGCCGGCCGGCGGCATCAGCACGCACCGGCCGGTTAGATTACCTTCCCTGCAGTCTGATGGCCGCATAGTGATGGAAGCAGCGTGAGGGGTGAAAGGTCCGTGCGAGGGGGCGGAGCTTTCACCCCTCACGCTGCTCCCATCATCAGATGGCCATCGCACACGGCTGCTGAGTGCTGATGCTAGCCGGCCGCCTCAGCACCCAGCGGCCGCTTTGATTAGATTTCGGGCAGCCTGGGGGCAATTGCCCCCCTGCCCAGCCCGCCTCTGGCGCCGGGGGAGGCCTCCAATGCCGTTTGCAGCCGCTCAGCGGCTCTCTTCGGTGTTAGTCTGCCTGCCGCCCAGCCCACGGACCTGCCGGCCCACCGGGAAATTTCCCGGTATCCCGGTGGGCCAGTCCGGCCCTGCCTACACATGTATAGAGCTTACATTTCATGGCGTTGCCAATGGGTTAACAGCCCCAAATGGTCTTCACCACAGAGACATTACTCCGGGCAGACATTATTTACTATTACAATGTCATTCATGAACTTTGGTGTAGCCAGTTCTTTCGAATCTATCTTCTTCTCTCAAAACTATTACACACATAATTTTCCTCTTCCAGTTTGTCAGCGTCAGATTGAAATATAAATCCTAAATACTCCCAAATATTAGTATTGACTTTGGTGATAATGGTTGATACAGACCTTGCAGGATGTGGTTCCGTGAATTCTTCCGACATTCTACAAAGTAGTATATATATGGGAGAGAGAGAGCGAAAAAAAATTCCCCTTGGCTTTAAAAACATTACAGCTGAACTTCATTTATCATTACCGTTTAAAGGATTACCTTGTTCTGACACTGGATTTGACGAAAACGAACAACACATTGTTTTCAAGCTGAGGGTCACCCACAGGTCACGAAGACAAATGTTTTTACTGTCTAGTGCATCCAAGAGTATTATGTGATATCTCTGCGGAAATGGTGAGAAATGCACACAGAAATTGTAAACGTCCAGGTATAGCCACGAGGATGAATTTCTACAAATGATGATGTCATCATAATGATGTCATCATGAAGGCCCGGACAGGTTTAAAGATATTGTCACAATGTATAATGCCGTCCACCCATTAAACACTTCTATTCTCCAAATATTCACAAATATACATTTATCCATTTTTTATTGTGTTTAATGCTTTTTTCCCCCCAAAATGTTTTTATTTATTTATTTATTCCTGAGGATTTTCCAAGCATCTTTCGGGCCTGATCTGGTGAAAAAAAGAGAGCGTGAGACTACATACATTTGCCCTCATTATGGATAATTCCTGATTTTAGCAGTAGTGGACTGTTTGAATTATATTTTTGCCGTTGTAGACAACATGAAATTAGTGTTTTTTGTATTGCGTCAAAACGTAAGCTTGGTCATTTCCAAAGAGAGGAAGCGAATAGTCATCCCTCTGTTTTTTTTCTAATTAAGATGACCCTGAGACTTATTATTAATTTGATTAATCTACTAATAGCCCATCACAACATTCTACTGATGTGACTCGCAAACAGATGGTTCTAATAAGAGTCCTCGTGAAATCAGGGAAGAATATGGAGGAGCGAGGTATATGAGATATAGGACCAGGTGCAATGATAGCCAGGAACAAGACGAGAAGTAACATGTAGATATGTGATAAACAACGGTCTTGAGACACATAAATGAAACAAAGTGATTCGTCGGCTCAGATTCATCAACAGCAAAAGTGGAAAGGGACGAGTGCAAGAAAAGAAAAGAAAGAAGAAAGAAGCCAGCCGAACCAGGCCAAATATTTACGAGGTTCAAAGTGAATTATGGGTGAACCTCCCACCAGCCAAAACTGGGACCTCACTAACTAATGATGCCTAGCTGTCATGGCCGAAATGCTTTGCCAGCTACTCAACGTGCCAACGTCTGAGTATTCTAATTCCAAACAACAGAAGTTCCAATGGTGCTACAAAACATGAAGGACTCACCTCCAGGTGGGATAGCCATATGGCTCCTGAACCTAAGACAGGGCCATGGACTCATTAAGATTTGAGTCTTTACAGCAGGAAAAACATGCAGACTAGATGGGCTAAATGGGTCTTATCTGTTGGCAAATCCAATGTTTCAGACAGTGTGGTCTTCTTGTTAGCTTTAAGTCATTAGATGAGTCTCCAGTTCCATTAGGTGAGTCTCTCAGAGTTCCAGGTTGGATTATATATATGTCACACGTAAAGTCTACCTCACGCGTAGTTATTTTACGATAATAAGCAGCACACCGACCAAGTTCTCAAAGTGTTAATCCAGAACGCTCTAAACTTCCTGCTATAAACTGTTTTATGTTTCTCGTAGCTTTCACCTTTTAAATAAACATTACCTAGAAGGCTTATCAGCATTAAAACCTGGGTTTTATTTATATTTCCAGTATGACGACTCTTAGTTTTCACTTTCTAATGTTTAATCATAAAATTTAGAGAAATCTCTGGGCTCCCGGTGTACGCGAGGAATTAGCATTTCGATATGTTGATTGCTTTATTTAAAATTACAAATCAGCACCAACAAATTATGTCATTTTGAAGGAAGGCTATTCATATCTTCTCTCAAAATATCTAATATCCAGCTGTGCCTTTGGCGCTCCGAAAGCGCCTTTTGCGTTATAAGGGAATATATCTCAATCACTAACTCGGAGCAATCAACGTCTACTACAGATGGAAAACAAATTCCCCAATTTTCAAACTTTTTCGAATGGGACTTTTTTCGTAATAAACAATACCGTAAAAGTCGATGATAGTTGATGTTTCACCGGCATGGCCAAAGAGCTACTGTAGATGCTTTGGGGTGTCCTAGAAGCCTTTGCGGTTCGATCTTAAGGTAAACCAAGATGTATAATCATACCTGGGAACTCTCCGGGTCAACACTTGAATTCTCCGGGTGCCCAATTTCCCCTTTATTTTGGGGGATGTCAGCGGGAACGCCCACTGACGGCAGCTGAAACGCCAACCAAAGTCTGCTGGGACTGGGGGCAGTCCTGGCCGCGTCCCGCTCCGGGTAGCCAGAGCCCAGAAGTTGACAGGTATGTGTATAATTCTTGGCAGAGCCACTATCAGAGATTTTGGGGCCCGGTACAAACCTAAAGATGGGCCCCCCTGCCTCATGCTTGCAATGGAGCCACTAGGCCCCGAATTCAGGTCTCAACCCCAGAATGGGGCCACCAGAGTCAACAAAGTGTCCTGTCCTACATAGTGGGCTGCAAGGGTTCAGCCACATGTAGCAGGCTATGGGGGCCTATGACAGATGTGGCTTGGGCCCCATACAGAGCTACTGATTATACTCCCTAATAGCAGCTCTGATTCTTGGACAGAAATCCATTAATTATTTCCTTGGTCCCAATTAAATTGCAAAAATGGCATTGTTCAGACCCTTGGGTACCCAACAAGTCAATAAGAAAGCATCGAGAACTCATCACAGCTTCTCTTTTTATGGAACCAGAACATCTAAGTCAAGCACCCATTGAACGAGGAGTGAATTATGAATCAACAACACTTTTTCCAGAGTAGGTGTCAAGTTCTCCATCTGAACTTGGAATATCTGGCGTCTCCCAATAAAATTCTCCAACATATTTTGCGGAACAAAAATAAAATTAATAAAAAATAATGTCTTTAAAATAATGTCTTGCAGTAATTCATGGACGGCCAAGTGACCAATAAAAAAAAGAAAAAAAAAGACTATTAGACCCGCTAGATATCAGGCAGTTCATCATCAAGTCTACAATACCATGCAGCTTTTGGTAATATAAGAACGCGCGCGGAATAAAATATTATTACGTTTTTAACTAATATACAAAACAACTAGTGAAAGTACCAATTCATATAAATAGTCTTCATATCTCAAAGTGGCCAAGCCGGTCCCCCTTGCTGTGTTTCGCATTATCTGAAATGTTAGTCACGCAGCTGATTGCAGCTTGTAGGAATCGGGATGGTGATGAATCGTTAAAAACAAAGACGTTTTATTTTTTTTTATTTTTTTTATCATGCGGCAATACAGTCTCCGATGATTAATTAAAGGCACCACGCCAAAACAAGTGTCTTTGTTTAAAAGTGCAGTGGACAGGACAGCCTTGGGAAAGTTAATGTCTTAAGTAGACGCCACAACATGTTTTTAATTATGCTTTTTTTTAAAAAAAAAAAAAAAAAAAAAAGAATAAAGTCTGCCAACTGTTCGGAAAAAGATATATATTTTTTTTTATTTTTTTTTCCCGAGAGACAATTTAAATATAAAAAAAAAAAAAAAAAAAAATACAATCAGAGCATTATTGATTTAACACAAATGACATTTGTTGGTGCTTTTTTAATATCCCTATTAGTGTCATCGTTCGGGGTTTTATATGTTTCCTTCTGTGATACCATTTGGCATGCAGTCAGCTCGCAGCAATACGATACTATAAACACAATGTGACTGCTTATATTAGGACGCGTTCACATTCAATGCACCATCTCGGATTTGAAGAAGGCTTTGATTATTCGAGGCACTTTACAGTTCGAGTTTGAAAAAAAAGCCCAGAAGCTAATATTCAGTGACCCCGCGATCTCACCTATAATTGTTAATTTGCGACTTGGGGTAAAATGAAATCCAAAACGGTTAATAAAAGTCCCCGGGGTAGGAATCTTAAAGCTGCTGTCCCACTCAGGCAAGATGTTACTTGAACCCTTAGCATGTTAGGCAAATAAACCTCCAGCCAGTCTGACATCTTATCCATTCGTCCGAAGGTTTAATATAAGAACAAATTTTTAAGAAGCTTCTTCAGATACTGTGGCAGCAACCTATCAATGCCTGCTCCTGTGTCACATGATGTTCATTCATTCGCAGCAAAAAACATGAATGAAACAAAATTGTACTTGATAAAAGAATTCATTCTTCCATTAAGTATCTCATCAGCCTTATAGAATGATTCAATGGCAACTTTAAAAACTAAAGATCCTTGACTATGATGCGACTCTGGGTTTAACCTTTGAACTTCCGCAAAATAAAGGTCAACCCAAAGCCGTAAAGTTTAGATATTACTGTGGGTATTGTAGGATAAGGTCAGTTCCTTAGACTTATTCCCTTGGAGAATACCCCAACCCCACCGATATTCCTGGATGATCATACGTTCATTCATTTCTGGTCAAGGTGGGAAAGGTGTTTCCGCCGAGAGTTTCTACGCCAGTTACATCACCTGCGTCGTGACATTTATGCAATAAAGGTTAACAGATGCTTTGCATCCAGATATTGAGTCAAAAGACTCTTTGACACTCAGTTGTACTTCCTTGGGTTGCCAGGACATCATGAGTATACTCAAAATAAGTGAAAAAATAGTAATATCGGTGTCGATTCCTGCCCCCCTGTGCTATTAGTGTTATTTGTTTTATTTGAATGTAGAGTGGCTGTTTGGATTTAATTATATTTTTCTTTGTAATTATTAGATATATGTATAATTATATTCTAAAAGCGAACTATATTAATTTCTTTAGACAACATTGTGTATTTATCTAAAATACCATCAAATTTTATTAAATATAATTAAACAAAAAATATATTTCAGTTGAACAGATTTTTGGGGGGTTCCTGATAGGCCAAAATAGGTTCCGGTTTTCATTTGGTTATGCAAGCAAAGAATAACCATACTATAACACATTATAAATATTTTCCGATAATACAAAGATTTTTGCCAAAAATGTAGCACAGAACAAAAATGTGATCATTTGTGCTCTTGGCCAGCAGAGGGCAGCACTTAATTTGTCCTGATGTCACGGCTCCGATGTGCATGCCGTTGGAAAGGTGTTATAACTAGGTGGGGACAAAAACTTCAGTGCTGAAACATCTCTTGTTCCCATTGACAGAATACCATCAAAACGATTAAAATCCTCTGGAACTTTAAGTCCAGGGGGGGGCAAAAAAAAATGACGCATGCGCGGGCACTTGTCCACACACTAAAGGATAGGATCTGCTGTACGGACATGTACTTCATTTTTAGGGAATTCATATTATATATATATATATATATACACACACACGCACGGCATATATGTGTAGCCTTTAGGGTAATTAAAAAAAATGTATTTATATATTTTTTATTATATATTTTTTATATTATTCATTATTTATATATTCATTATTATATTATTTTTTTGTTTATTATTTTTTTTTAAACTAGCCATAAAGGCATAGTTTCTTTATGGTATGTGATTAGAAACCTCGCTGGGAAGTAGGGCTCTACCTAACTTTTTATGTAACTTTGTGACCTATTTATTCATATTTATGTAACATAATGCATGTAGAAGAATACATTATTTTATTGAATTTGTTGAATTGACATCGTTATTATCTGCTGTTTCTATGCACATTATCAAGGCTTTTAGTGCTATACAAACTTGTGATATCCCTCATACCCATGCGAAACCTTCTGAGCGCCCACAAAAGAGGGAGGAGAGGGGGGCATGGGTCCTATGACGGGACTGGTGCTCCTAAAGAGGGACACTTGGGAGGTATGTGTATATATAGGTTAAATGTTTTCAACATAAGTCGTCGTAAATTAATGAACGGTTGGAACAAAATGTAATATCGAGGCAAGGATTTGTAAACCAGCCACACCTTTGTAAACACCATAAAACCTATTAAAATTTATATTGGAATCCTTGGATACATAAAGTTCCATTAAAGTAAATATCATAGCTGGGGATCTGAGCGCAGACGGTATTACACAATACATTAAAGTTGGGCTTCTTGGCAGAGAACGCCTCTAATTGCTACCTATTTCATAGTTACATGGTTAGAGGCATAGCCAGGGCTTCACAAAGACTTTTTTTATATGAAGCGTTGACCTATTTTTGTAATTAAGGCATCCAGATGAAGAATAATGCTTTTAATATGAACGATTTCATCTATAAAACACAATGGCCAAATGTCATTAACCCATCTGTAATAAAGACACAGAGCCATGCTGTATTTTATTTTTAGATGTTATTTATAATTTTATTTTATTGTGTATTTAAAAGTCCGAACTGGCTAACTCGGTATATTCCTTATAAAAGGTGATATGCGGTCCTTGGGAGCTCTGACATTGGCCGCGTAATATAGATCTCGCTGGGTGGTATCGCCATGACCCCCCCCCAGCATGGTAGCCATATTACTACCCGCTAGGGTCCTGATCCACGGAGAAGTGCTGCACTTAACTACCTCGCTAGGGGCACACATATTAGCTGTCCCTGCGCACTGACATCAGACGTCAAGGGCCACAACTTAGATTACCCCCAGAAAGAGAGGGGGGGTACGGAGGCAAACAATTCCTTCCCAGTGCTTCCTTTTATAGTCTAGGCCAGGGGTAGGCAATCTTCGGCTCTCCAGATGTTGTGAACTACATTTCCCTTGATGCTTTGCCGGCATTATGACTGTAAGAGCATTATGGGAGATGTAGTCCACAACATCAGGAGAGCCGAGGATTGCCTACCCCTGGTCTAGACTGACCTCCCTTGCAAGCTCCGCCCCCTCACATGTCACTCAAGACTTTAACCCAAATTTAAAGAACCCCAACCTGTATTCTGTATGATAAAGGCTTTTCTGTACTCAGTAAAGTATCAATGCTTTTCAACTACCCCCCCACGATAATGAGGATTCTTATCTAGTCTTAAATTATTATTATTTATTGTTTTATATAGCGCCATCATATCCCATAGCGTTGTACGATGGGTAGACAGGGCATAAGAAGTACTATATGACATAACAATTCAACTTTCAGAAACAACAGGTGAGGAGGTCCCTGCCCAAAGGAGCTTACAATCTAGAGATAACCTAAACCCTGTACTCTGTATGCCGTTACTGTTCCGTAAAGCAGCCACTACCAGGGCTCTTCTAGAATGAGCCACTCATATCGCTATCAGTCCTCGGTATCGGGGGTTTTAGGGCTGTAGAACCCTGCGATACCCCCATACCCATCAAACATTCCGAGCTCCTAGAAAAAGAGGGGCATCAGGGGAGGAAATATGGACTAAAGGAGGGACTGTGCTTCCAAAGCAGGGACACTTGAAATGTATACTACAAGCAAATGCGGAGTGGGGATGATTAGGTGCCCCTGACTGCTGGCCTTAAAGTGCCCGGGCCACCTCGTCATCCTTAGCCCAGCCCTGTGTGTGTAGAATACATCCCACGTGTATGTTTATACCCACTCAGCACTCACACTCCAGTATTGGTAAGCATGGGGCCCTAAACCCAGCTCTGGCCGCCAAAGGGTTAAGACTTCAACAACCAATCCTGTAATAAACAACGCGACCGCGGCGACCCCATCAAGCGTCTTCATACCGAGTGCGTTCGGCAATAAGCCTCTGCTCCTCAAAAGCCCGGCAAGAGGCCTTTTTTTCCACAGAAATCCACCAAACCTTAAAAGCTCCTTATTTTACAAATAAATAAATAAAAGCGGAGAACGGAGAGTTAACATTTCCATTATTCTCCATCTGAAGGAAGGCAAATCGGATTCCGCCTGTCATTACAGAACGTAGAAAACATCCTTTCAACCAGTCATTAGTCGTAAACATTTTCCCGTCTCCCGGGAATATGGCCGTAACTACGAGCGCTACATTGTAGCAAATCTCTCGTATGAATGTTTTATACAAACCTGCGCAGGTACGATAGCCCCCCCTCCTCCTCTTCCTCCCCAACGGCCCCCAAAAGGAAACAGAGCCTCCGTTTTATAGTAAATCAGATGTGTCACCCCTGGCAACCAGGAAGCATTGAAACATTTATTCGGTTTCGCATATTTGGCGCCAAGAATTATTTCTTTTTATGCCTGATAGCCAAATTGGCAGGTTTCCCCCGAGCCAAAGGATCATTAGTACCGGCTCACAACATACTTTCAACTGATCTGGCATTTCATTTATAGCTGCCACCAAAAAAAAAAAAAAAAAAAAAGAGAAAAAAACTGCGATATGCAAATCGGGGAGGGTCCGTCGGAGTTCAATTACCGCGCTACGCGCGCATGGCGGCTTCGTTTAATGACTGACAGTCATTCCGCGGAGTCGGAAGATTGAAAAGAACATACACAGGATTTCCCCAAGGAAAGTTCGTTCCTGCTCGAGTTTTTTTTTTTTTTTTTACGTTTTGATTTCCATACTTTTCAATTCATCTTCCTGGCCGGTCTAAAAAAAAAAAAAGCAAAACAGTACAAAAGAGATTTAAAATAAATCCCTAAAAAACATAATAGTTGAAATTGACTTTTTTTTTTTTAACGTTGTCATGGTGGGTGTGGGGGGGGTACGTACTGGATTCTAATAATGGTAGGGAGATAAGTAAGATTTTGTCCCTGGGGGACGGGCTGAAACCAATAGGGCTTCATCGGGGGTTTGCCTGGAGGCTCCGGGTGAAGCGCTGCTTCTCTGGGTCTCCGGGTCGGTACAGGGAAACTGGGGGTCGCATGCCCCACTTCCCTTCCAACAATGGCACGTGTCCCGTGATGTCAGTGGGACCGCCCACTGACATCAGCGGGACCACCCACTGACATCAGCGGGACCGCCCACTGACATCCCTACCTATATCCCACAAGGGGGGGCTCCGGGCAGACAGAGCCATAAAGTAACCCAGGTAGGGGCTGCATACATATCAGATTGGGTCCTGTGGTGTGTGGCCACTGGCTGGCCTTAAAGTGCCATGTCCGCTTAGTCAGCCTCAATCCGGCCCTGCTGCAAGAGACCACAATTTCACCCCCTGTAGCTACCCCCCCCTCTGTAAATGATGGAACTGATTGGCTGCTTAAAGTAGCGAATCAGCAGCAGGAAAGCACTCTCCGCATTCTGCAGGTGAGCAGATGGGTCTGAAGAGAGCCAGCGCTGGAGCTGAGTATACCACCTGCATGGAGATATGTTCAGTTGATACATGGCATATAGCTGGGGGTGGGGGGAAAGGGGCAAATGCATTGGATTCTGTAGACTATCCCAATTATTATTTAAAGATAGACTTATTTGAGTCACCTGAATTCAAGCAGAGATATCGACCATAACATACTGGGAGAAAAATACCAACCAACCGCGTAGAATAGGAAGGAGTCAGCTCCAGACTGTGTGATCCCGAGAATTTACCCCGAGACCCTGGGCCAAAAACCCCGAGACTCAGAGTTCCCAGGTACGACCGTAACTTTCCCTGGAAATAAAATTCTGGTAAAACTCCAGTTTTAGGAATTGTTTCCTTGCGGACCTGAGTTATAACGGACGGCCCGGGTTTACTTTCTCAAGTCAGTGTCAGGGTTGACTTTATTGATCCTTTCCAAAGGCCGGTAAAACCCATGTGGATTTAGTGAGGCTCTTCTTTCTGTCTCTTATAAAGCTTTAAGTAAATAACGTCCTTATTTTGAGCTTTTAGCTTTGGTTGTTAAGTAAATCAAGGCCTTGTTTGATAGAAACGTGGGAAAAAGATAGCGTGTGTGCTTTTTGGATACGGTGAACAAAATTTAACAATGGAAAATTATAAGAAAAAAAGTGAAAGAAATGCGAGCGTGACTTAAAAGGACAGTTTAATGTCCCTGACGGCCCCGCTATAGAAAAATTATAATATAGCATATTAAGGTATTCTGTGAGTAACCTGGACCTCAGCTGGGTTTCCTAAAAAAAAGTGGGGGGGGGGGACATACCTGAGGAAGCAACTGCAGCCCTGCAGCTGCAGCTTCAGTTCCTGCGTCTGGTTGTTAACGTTAACCCCTGTGATGGCTGTAGGACCAACGCACATTATGATTCCTAGAGAAAGACCTTGTTACTGTTTTAGTATCAGGTTATCACCTCACAGGCTCGGACTGGCCATCTGGCACATTGGGCGAATGGTTGTTGGGCCACTTACCTGGTTTGCCACACCGTCATAAAAATGTACCATGTGCCGGCACATTTCCAGTCGTTGGCCACAGCGCCAGGGCTACCTCGTCATCACCAGTCCTACGAATTAACATTCCTTCTTGCGAGTATCCTCGGCTTTGAACTTAACGTCTTCGCCGTCTTCAAACTTTTGAACTCTGTCAGCGAAAACAGTCCCCACCTATCAGTCCCAGGGATTTCTCCGGGGGGCTATTGAACATTTTCAGCTACAGTTGCAATAATTCTTTAACGTGTGCCGCAGATATCGAGCCCTCGATGCAGTAATTGTCATGGTGACAGAGCCGGGAATACTGGCTGCAATTAGGACACTTGTTTTGTCATGTGTAGCGATTTGAAGACGCGGCAAAGGAGCGCTAATCTGCTTTACGTTGGGAATAAGCGGTGAGATGAATGACCACATCAAAACTCCGTTAACTCTTTTACTCCCATGCCCTGTCCGAGATAAGACTATATATACATCAAGATTGTAAGCCGGGGTCTCTCTCCACCTAATGTACCGGTTTGTCTTAGTCTGTCAGTTCTCGTCTTGTCAGACCCCTTGAATATATATATTGTAAGAAGTGCTGTGTAAATTGTTGGCGCTATATAAATAAAATATAATAATAATGGGGGAGAGAGGGAGGGGAGAGAGAGAGAGGGGAGAGACAGAGAGAGACAGAGAGAGAGAGAGAGAGAGAGAGAGAGAGAAAAGTGAATTGCTAGTAGCCTGGGAGAGGGGGGGCATTGAGTTGTGATGAGTCAAAAAAGTTCAAGCTCTCCCTCTTCTAGAGTGGAGGGCCCAGTGGCAGTTGCGACCCCTCCGACCATAGTTTTTACACCATCGGGGCCCGCATTAATAACATTAGGCAGCCATCGCGACCGCACAGACATTGGTGCTCCACCATTGCTGCTCCACCAAACCCCACCAGTAGACCTCCCGGTTTCCCGGTAGGCCGGTCCGCCGCCTGGACAAACCCCAAGAAAGATATCTCGATTGAACCGTATTTTATGCAGGGTGGATTTGCAACTCACCTTCAAACTCCCATTTTAATAAATTAGTAAATTACGTGAAATTTAAGGGTTTTTTTTTTTTTTTCGGACACAAAAGATTGAATTTCTCAGAAATGTGCGTTTTTTAAAACGTGGCGTCATGGGAGCACAGAGCAAAAATGTTAATCAATCGCTTTATTTTAAAGAATTAAAATAATTTATCCAATTTATCTTTGCTCCCTCCCCACCCCCCCCACCCTACACCAGGTTACTTTGGCAGCAAGAAGCTCATATATAACTAAACAGAACAATTATTCTTATATACCCTCGAGACATATCACACCTTATTAAAAGCCAAATGTTCTTACGAAAGGAACTAACATCTAATTGTTGAACTTCTTCTGCCCTCTTTAAGTGTTTCTTTGGCATTTTGCAGTCCGATGCTATTTAATAAGACTTTTCACTGTGTTATCCCGTACAGAATTGCTTTCTTAATACAACATAATAAATGAATTGAATGTTTTACCCAGAAATAAAGAAGACGGACCTGGACCTTACAGATATTGAGTCATAATTATGGTAACCGATGGGGCTTCTTGCCAACGGTTACTGGAAAAGAAAGTATCGCGGAGCGCCACTTGCGATATTTATATATATATATATATATCACAATAAAATAACGAGGATTATTCCTGCCAGGTCAGTGCGGTTAGACTACAGAGTTCAAAAAAAGTCGTTTTCTTTAAAGTCGTCTTTTGTCCTAATTCTTAGAGGAACTGACGAATCTGTCCCCCCTTACTCTGTGAAATTAAACATATTTGTAACTTAACGCGGCGTTAGACGCATCATTCCTACTACGATCAAATGCCCAAACGCTTCCCAGAAATAATCCTCAGATTGTGTAAAAAAATGTTGTGTTATTCATAATTTTTTCTGGGAACCCTTAATTACCATGTGACACAAAAAGCAGGCATGGTCGTTGCCATAGAAACAGAAAAGGAACCCAGCTGTTTTTATGCGGGTTAAACCTTCGGAGGAACGACTTAAATGAGAGATCTGCAAAGGTTTATCTGATGAGGTGTTTGCATTTTTGGGTTGTTTTTTCGAGGGAACGCCACATCCATTTTGTATGAATTTTAGGGTGCATGGACTGGGTTGACAAAATTTAGGGTAACCGGCCTATTCCTCTATGAACCCTTAATCTCTGGGTCAAAACATGAGCGTTAACTTGCCTTTAATCTCCTAAAAACGTTACACTAATATTGCATGCTCCCATTTTTAATGTCTATTACAGAAAATCCCTGTTCTCCTCCCATTTTTCCGTCACGCGCAGGGCCAGGTTCATGCTGCGGACGCCACGCTGCCGAAATACCAATAAAAAGGATTTTTCCCTGGACGGCCAACAGCTGGAACATAAGCCGCATGAACCCTTCCTGTATCAAGGAGTTGGAGCGGGCCTTGCGTTCTACCACAACATAATTGGCCCAGGCAAGCTAACAAAATGTACTTAATAACCAACCTGTCACACAATTCTAACGTCAAATGCTTACATTTTTTATCATAAATAAGAAAAAGAAAAAAAATTACTAAATTGAGAATGGCTGTTTATAGCTGGGCAACTCCATGTGAACTCAAGTTCAAAACATGGCTTGGCCCAGCTCACCGAAATCGGAGAGCGGGCGCCAAGCCAGTTATAATTCTTCCATTTCTTCCATTTTTGGGTCCACTTCTGGACGCGTCCAAGCAAATGTTTATCCAATGCAATAAAAAAAAAAGGAAAAAAAACTATTTGCAAACAGAGAATGGCTGATAGCTTATGTTTACAGGCGAGCACTTCTACATGGTTTCAAGTCCGAAGCCTTGCTTGGCCTAGCTCATCTCAACCACGGTGGGAGCGAGAGAGGTACCCGAGCCAAATAAAAAATCTCCTCATTCGTGTTTGGATCCTCGTCCACTTTCAGAAACATGCAAGCAATTTTTTTTCCCCCAATGCCATCAAAAAAAAGACTAAGCCACCTGAGAATGGCTGATTATTAATGTTTACATCTTGGTAATTCCGCACGGGCTCAAGTCCAACGGCTGGTTTGGCCCAGCTTGTTGGAAAAGAAGGGGAAGTGAGTGCTGGAGCCAAGTGAGCTAAATTATCTTCCCTTCTTCTTTGTTTGGGTTGTCACCTCCTTCCGGACAAAAGGAACTTTCCATATCTGATCCAGCAGGTCCTTCAACCGTATTTTAACACTCACGCCAATCAACAATTAGACCTCAACATCTTCAAATGTTCATTAAGATATAAAATTAAATTAAAATATATTTTTTTCCTACATTGATAACTTCTAGAATCTTCACAGGAATTTTGCATCAATAGGGATTGGTAGACGTAGACGGCTCCCACAAGTCTCTGACAAAGGTGCCAACATTTTATTAAAACGGTTCACCTAGGAATCCACGTCCAACACGTCTTATCTCCATGGTGATGGCCACAGAAATTTTGGCAGCTCGGCAAAGGTAACTTGGAAACTCTGTGAAAGCAGAAAATGATGTCAGTCCGAAATGATTCTGTTTAAGGAAGTGATTAGAGAGACGGAGAGAGGAAAAGGCCAGACAAGTAATCCGAAAAACAGGAACAACACAAGAAATTGATTTAGACTAAGGTAAGAACAGTTACCCAGTCAGTATTCCGCTGGAAGTTTTTGGATGACCTTTAAAAGAAAAAGAAGTTGGCTACACAATTTTGCAAGGATCGCACTTGTTATATAAGATGCTCAAATCATACTGTGTGATATTGGTTTTAGGAGTTGGGAATGAGGGACATACATGGTGGGTTGACCTTCGCTTTCCCCTTTTTTACTGATGTAGGTCTACTCTTGATCTAGGTTAGTAGGACTGTGATAGACCATAGATAGAAATGCACAGGAAATAGGTATTAAGGAGAAAAAGTATCCTGGAAGGAACTAAAGACTACTCCATGATCCTTCCTGGAGAACATAGCAGTACTTGGATGGCAGACCAACAGTTGGCCAACATGGTTCCTCCAGACGTCAATCAAATATAGAAATCCCAAGTATGCTGAGGTAAGCAGGAAAATAAAGAATAATTTCAGTAGTCATAGGGGTTGTTGCTTCTACGTGGTAGTCCCAAGTGACCCAGCGAATCAGCGCTCCTCTGAGAGAAATATATACAGTGATCATCAGATTCAGCTCCTATATTTTCAAGTGAATGATGAGTATCAAGATCTTCTCCCTTTCAAGAGAATTCTTCTTACAAAAAGTAAGAATCCTCTCTTAGCAAGTTTGTAATTGCTTTGAGGGACCTTGAGTTTCCCAACTTGGACGAAAAGCTAAGTTTAAGTTGCATTGAGTTTCTGAAACCTCTTAGGATGGTGGATTTGTTAGAGACATCCATCCCACGACACCCACCATGTTTCCCATGTTGAATTTCCCAGGAACACACATTCAGAGCATAGATCCAAACATGCCTCGCATCTGAGGTTTGTGGCTTTGAGGTCCATATCTAATCCTTTTCTAGTTTCACGTACACACTCCGAGCCATTGTTTTTTTTTTTTTTCTTCTTCTTTTTGTTTTTTTTTTTGCAATTGCTGATAAATCAATCCATCAAAAAATTTCCTTAGCGAAACTCAATCAAGAAAGGTCATGTCGGCGGGAGAGAAACAGATTAAATTAGCATCAAATTAGACATGGAAAGTGAGTTCTGTCAAAATCATCACAGTGTTCGGCACAATTAGAATATGTTAATTATGAATTTCATTAAGGTAGTGCTCTTTGAATGTGAGATGAAATGTCACTGGTTTAGGCAGCCGCAAAAAAGAAGATTGCCAGGCACAACTTTCTATAGACAATATGTGACACCTTCATTAACATCAAGAATTGCAAGAGTGTCTTGACTTTTCTTTGTAAAGTATAAAACCATTAACTCTTTGCTGACTTTTGCCAATCCTGTGACTGTTTTCAAATTCTATTAAGACTTTTAGAAATGGGTGGCTTTCTCCTCGCCATAGCTCAAGGGCTTGCTTGGAGAGCCTTATTGGCTAGAAAATAATGTATTTTAATGAACCCCTACATTTAGCTCAGGGATAATATCCGAACCTTAGGGCATACTTGTGGAATCGAGTGAGAATCTATTAAGGGGAATAAGAGCACATATTGTGTGGCATCATGGGCTAACAATAGCATTCTTGTATCTCCAGTTATGTCAGTGTGAAAGCAGTTGTATGTTTGTCAACAGTCTCAAATTTGGAGGAACAGTCTTGACTACGAGACTTCTATGGTCAGCACTGGACTGATGGAGGAGACTTGTCCATGGACACATTAAAATTGAAGAGGGTTCTCTCGAAGACCACAATGTTCCCTTCCAAATCTGACACACTACACTTAAGAAACAGAAAGGCCTATGGGTCCAGATCTGGTGTCAACTCTGGCTCTCTTCACATGACATCCAAACTTCACTCACATTGTCTATGTGAAAGAGGACCAGTATGCATGCTCAGCCGTTGTGCAGTAGGTACCTTGGTTAATCAACCCCAGCACTTTAAGGCCAATGGCTAATAAATAACATGTGGTTGGCCACCTGGTGAATACACATGGCGTCACACTACACACTAACCCCTTTGGCAGACTGTGGTCATGTATATCTAATTGGTGGCCTAACACTAAGGGGGCCAGCGTCAGGCATTAGGAAGGGTTCATGGAAGGGCCCATTGGTTGGCATTTGCCCAGGTTGCCACATGGAAAGTCCGGGCCTGAGAGCTTATTAAAATAGTTTTTTTTCCTGGAACTACAGATTTATAGCTATGATGCCATGCTGGGGATATATAGATATTTCAGTTTTAACAATTAGTAGTTCTGTAATTTTTCTACCCTTAAATTGGGTAGAGTGGCAAGGGGCAGATGATTATTGGCTTTATTGCATTAAATTGCATTAAATATAGGAATACGGAGAACTCAGCACTAAAGAAAAAAAATACTAAACATTCTTACATAAAAGCCAGTCCTATAAAAAAAATTAAAGTGGAGGGGTTAGTTTGGAACCAGAATGTGCAATTACAATTAGATTTGGAATATATGAGACTGAAATCCAAAAGATGGAAAAAAGCACACCATTATGTTCTGATCTTTGGGATGATAACAAGCCGCTCGAAGCCAAAAAAACAGCAAAATACAGATTTACTCTAAGTATTTTCAGAGTAATAAAAAGGCAAAGTATTAAACAGAAAGAACGGAATAGCTTCTTCCAGCCAACAGAGTGGGCTGAGGCAATCAGCCCAATGAAGTGATTTGGCTAGTGTGAAGTGTTCATCTTAAGTGAAATTCATGTGCCGGCAAGACATTTTTAAACTTTCCATGCCAGAAACAGAATTGGGGAAGACAAATATTAACCGGCTCGGACCCATTTGTTGACTTAACACCGTAATCACATTGTGTCATGAGGTATCGTGGATGAGGTCAAAAAGTAACAAACATATCCATGACGGGGAAGAACACCCACTGTTTCCCAGGGTTTGAGCGCTAATGTCTTCTGGCCACTTTTCTCCATACATGGATCTAAAATCCTTCACCTGATCAGAATTCACCTGCAACTGAGGTCCAAACCCAAACCTCTACTAGGAGGTTGAGGAGGACCGAGGGGGAAGAAGAAGAAGACTGCTTCACTTTGGATGATTTGATTGTTGCGAGGGGGATATAGAGATGTCAGCGACCGGAAGATCCATGTGACTAGGAAAAAGTAGTAACAGTTGGTGAGAAATACAAGCCATGGACAGAAAGAAGGGGACGTTTAGGAGAGTATTTGGATAAAAGAGCTTCATCAAGTCCAACTGGAGTACCTTCACCAATGAAGGTTCCTGTGGCCACCTCTAAGGAGCAAAGAAAAACAGATTTCCTTTCCAAACATAGCTGTCTACTCCATTCCGTACTTTGTCCGGCAATCTGTTCATGGACAGCTCCATTCTATTCTCTCCGTCAGAGAATCAGGGGACAGCCATACCCTACATCTACTAATACGTTCAGATCTTTCTGTCTGGGCCGTTCATATCACCGAATTGAAGTAACATCTGCTGTCACGAGCAAATGTTGGGAGCAGAAAAGGCCAGACCATCGAGAGAGAGAGAGAGATACACATTAATTGTTAACATTCACATTTCTGACATTAATCAATGTTTTAGTTAAGGAGACAGTAAAAAATATATATTTTTATATATCTTACAGGGAACAAAGCGCAAGAGAGACACATGGGGGGAAAGAAGAATAAAGTCAGAGGGCCGACAATTAAAAATAATGTGTTTTTTCCCATTTTGTGGCAATCTGATAACACAAAACACTTATTCGAGGCCACAAGGGGAAACAAAGTGAGACGGATAGAAAATGTTTTCTGTTCATCCGAGCATCGCAACGTTAATGTGCATTATCCCATTAATGCACATCAACACCAGTAGTGCGCTTCCCAATGTAAGCAAGAGGCATACACTTATCATCATTTGATAACATGTTTAATGACATATTGACGGAGGATTTGCAAATGTGAACTGGCATCAATGTTGCTAACTTCAGCTTCTGCCGCCTCCTTTGCTATGCCAGCATATTTATGTGCATAATTTGATTTTTTTTTATATATTTTTTTTTATTTTTTTTTCCGGGGCTTGCAGTTAGTACATTTTTAATATTAACTATGCAAGAACAGACAGCCGCGAAAAAAAAAACCCTGAAGACGCGCTGATGCTTTGAGTTCATTAGATTGAGAGAGAGGAGGGCATTGATGACAAGAGACGGAGTCGGAGGTAAAATAGGATCAAAGAGGCTGAGCTTTACAAACACGAAGCCTCGCAAACAAACCCGAGCTAATACATTTCATGTTCTCTGTAGGTCCTTCATGCAGATCCGGGATTTATTTATTTATTTGCTTCCGTCTCTTCCCCCCCCGCCCCCCCCCCCACATCCTCCTCCTGCCATTTTCCCTCGCTTATTGACAGTAATTCAACAGTCAGTTAAGCAAGTTCACGGAGGGAAGGGAAGAGACGCGCGGGGAGTTTGATGGGCCGTGGTTGTACACACGGGCTCTGATTTCACGGGAGGCTGCTACGATGTGTTGCTTCTGGTGAGCGAAAACCCGCCGGTGTGAAAATCAGTGTTACTTCCGCGCGCGTCAATCAAATCCACTGACACAGACTCAATAATTAGAAACAAAGAATTTGTCGGCAGATCGGCCCCATTCGGCCCCCTGTCTAGCCGCCCGTTTCTCCTGCTGTAAAGACTCAAATCTTAATCAGTCGTTGGTCTCCTCTTAGTTTCAGGACCCATATGCCCATGCCAAGCGTGCATATATAGGGAGATGGTATAGGTCCCCGTCTATAATACAGGAGAGGTTCTATCCCCAATGTAGGTATACTGTACTGTACAAAAGAGTTTTAATCATATCAGGTATCAGGTTTACAATTTTGACTATTTATAACGGAAAAAAATGGAATAATTCTGGTGCATGGTCATGAATTTGGAGGAGTTGTTATAGAAACCAAAAAGGATATTCTCACCAGTTGCTCCAAGTTTAGCTGAATTGTTCCATTGTTGCTTCTAATAAATATTTTTTTAAAAATCCATAATTTAGAGAAGTATAGAGAATGTCGATTCTGATTTCGGAATGTTTTGGGTGACAAACAGAACATTTTACGCATCAGCGACCAACGATGTCTACTTTGACCCGGCTCTATTCTGTAATATTGGCTATGAATGGAAGACTAAAGATGGCTCGTGTTACCCTTATTCTTAAAGCTTTGCTCAAGTATCTTGGTTCGCATAGAGTCCTTATGATTTATCTGTTGGGGGTCGACGTCAGCCGCCGGTACAGAATGAATTGTACTCCGGGTCAAGCTGTTTTATAAAGTATCTTTATTATAATGGGGAATTAAGAACCATGTTCGCTCTTTCCTGTCTACATTGAGGAATTTCTAGTAATATCACTCAACATATGGTAGCAACTAATCCCTTCGGCATGTATCCTTTCAATCTCCTATAACGTCAAAGGACCAAAGAGTCATCAGATTGATTCCAACTTCCTCTTATATCATGTATTTCGACACAGCTATATTTCAGAGAAACCCACATATATTTAAGAAGAACGATACACATTCCATTCTTCTTACATCTCATTAGCTACATCCTTTTTGTTCTTCGTTGTTTCCTAGCCAAGAACCATTTTCTATGGATCACTGAGTTTGGAATCCCAATTTGAATGTTTAGGAAGATCAAGACTGCAAGATCAAGACGGTGGTCACCATAACCATGTCCTATCTGTAAGAGATCCTCTGATACGGTGAGACGATGCGGTGGTATAGAAGAAAGGAAATCCGGAAACAATGGCCAAGAAGCCAAAAGCCCCAGAGGGGGTGCAAAAATCCTCCAGGGAATTAGTGGAAAACATGGTTTGCCCCCACCTTCTGCGGTAAGACCCATAGAGAGAGCCAAGACGCGTGGAGGTCAACCCAATGTCAATGGCGGTGGATACTAAACAGCAAACTATCTTTTGTCCATTGGAGTTCCCATTGATTCCTGATAGAGGTAGAACCGAAAAGTTGTTAGGTATGTTAGCCATTCACTTATCTACGTGACATGCCATACACCGACACTGCGCATGTTAGTGCTATATAAATGAAAGGAGCCTGTTTGTGTCGCAGGAGAGCGTGGCACGGATTCTAAACAAAATGTTCTACGTTCCAAGGAATAAATAGTGCCTAATCTGTAAATTGCTTGAAGTTGATGCTACAGAATGATTTTCTAGTATCATAAAAGTGCACTTAAGAATTCTTTACTTAGTAACGACATTAAAAACGGAACTGTTCCAGGATTACGCTTTATTCATGCGGCCCCTGACAGGCTGCTACTATATTATCCTGGTATTCCTGCTGCAGATAAAGACATGCCAAGAAATGTGCCTGTAAAGCGAAACAATGAAACATGAATACTGGATTCGAGCAAATCCAGTTGATTCGGGGATCCGGATATTTGTGGGATTATGTAAAGGATTCGGCGTATATTTTTAACCATTTGAAGAATAGGTCTTCTTCTGGACATGGACATCTGCAGGACGCTTTGCAGGATTGGGAGGCTTGTATGATTCACTGGTCCAACTCATTTTGCCCCATGTAGGCCAGTCAAAGGTGGGGAGGTATTCTGATAATTTTTTGCCCCCTTACCTCCCATGCTACCCGTCGAGGAAGTGTAGACTGTCTGGTCTTGAGGATCAGGACGTTAAGATGGCTGCTCCCAATATATATTTATACTGTATATATCTGTAAACATCATTACACGGGATAATTTATTGCGTAAAACTGCAAAATATAAGTTTTTGGGGAAAAAAAAATATCCTTCAATTATCATTTTCTACTTCAATTGGTACAATGTGTAAGCTGGGACCTTCGGTCCGTCTTTCTGCCCTTGGGCCCAAAGACTGTGCAGTATAAAATACTATAAGTTTGAATTACTTTCATTGTTTCCAAAAAGAACATTGATTAATGAACAGCCAAAGTAGCCAGCTACATTTCTGAATTCTTTTTGGCCACCGTGGTACCAGTCCTCAACTTAAATCACGTTGCTTTGCATGCCCAAACGTTCCTCCGTTGCCAATTTTATCGAGCTTTGCCAGTGGAGTCGTTACATGTCACGCAGTTTAAAGACGCCTGAAAATCCACACAGCTGTAATGTATTGGCGAAGGGTCCTCCCCGTCCTCTACTCCAGTGTCGAAACTGCTAACCGCACCAGTTATTTGTATTATATCTGTGCAATATGTGTAGTTTTAAAGTGGTTAATAATTACACATTATTATGCAATAATTACTAGCAATAAGGAGAAGTTACTATGATGTAACTCGAGATCTGGTCGAAAAAAGGAGCCCTGATGTAGGTGCGTATCACTTTAATTTGGAATCTAGGTAGATTGTCTGCGCATAAACACGCAGCACAGTAATTCCAGCTCTATGGTAACAGAAGTACTTCCAATTATCCGCTACCAAACTATTTAAATTACATAGCGCTTGGATAGAATATTGAAACATATGTCATTATTTTCCTAAAGTTATTGTATTAAAGAGCTTTCACACTGAGCTCTGGATCAACTGCGGAATCAGAAATAGTTTTATTATCTGTTTTATAAAAATATAGAAGCAGATCCAAACATTCGCTACAATTGTTACATCGATACACTTGCGCTACACAGTCTCCTCCACTAGAGGGCAGCTCTATAGAACGTTCATTTACGCAACAATAATGAACATTCTTTTGTTGTTATTATTATTATCTATTATTTATATAGCGCCAACAATTTCCCCCGCACTTGTTACAGTCCATACATTCAAAGGGTCGGACAAAGATGAACCAATGCATTTTGGGGGCCCTGCTCACAAGCTTACATTTTTTGTGATGTTTCCTACTAGTTAAGCTTTACGTTTCTAATTCCGAAGGGGATTAGTTCACTAAATGCTGAAACTGTCAGAAACATAGATGAGAACTGACATGGTTTGTCCCTGAGTCTCGGAACGTTTACCCCAATTTCTTGGTCTCGGGGGGGGGTATGGGCAGATTCTCAGGGTCACACCGTCTGGAGCCGAATCCTTCGTATTCTACTCCGGTTTAATGAAATCTGAGCATCCCAACTGGTGCTTTTCTCTCTGCTATATCACAGCTGATAATAATAATTTGGAATATCTTCTTGCGTGACGTGATCTAAAGGTCATGGTGTTTGTGATGTAAGAGAAATAAAAAGCATGTTTTTTTTGTTCTTCAAAAGTTTCCACAAAGCGGAAATTAACATTATTACAATATGGGTGAAGAATTTTTTTTTTTTACTTAATGGGGTATAGAATTTAAATATGATAGTAATTACCTTATAGGTGCCTACGGTTCCCATACCTGCCAATAGTTCAAATGACCAAATACATACACACTTATTTTTAGGTTATTTCAGGAAAAGATGGGAAAGGTAATATAGTTAATAATAATCGTCCAATTACATCAGCATCTTTGCTGTTAAGTGGCATCATTTGCATGGACACGGCATTGGGGGAACATAACCATGACCATCATGAAATCAAATGATTTAATAAGGGCATGCATGGGTGGTCATGTGACATCGCAGGATGTCGGTTACACAAAATGCTGGCATAGGATACAGAAAGTCCCGTGTCCAGTCTGGTGGTCTGACGTGGTGCCCACCTTACAGCCACCACAGCATAACCTGTACGGCTCTGTACAAAGATCCCAACAAGGTGTCTCCATGTTTAATGCTCAAGAACAAACGGGTAAGGTTTTCAAGGTCAATCACGGTAACAATTCACTTAGAATGGAACTTGAATGCAAACCATGGCTTCTGGTTGCCCTGTTGGTAGTGAGTCAACATTTAAGTCCTTCCTTTAAGTTTAATACGGCATAAGAGGGGTAACATAACTTCCAGAAGTAGCTGCATTTAGAAATATCTAAATATTTGAGCTGTTTTTGCACCTATGGACTAAAATGACATAGAAGTCTTCTTTTTTAGCTTCCATGGAAGAATCGTACCTGGATCATTTTAGATGTTTAGTGATAATTGCCAATTTGAACTCCATGGCCTACATTTCTCCCGCGTTTTAAAATTAGAAGAAACTGCACAAAAAGCAAATACTCCTAATCATTTTTAACCCCTTAATGACAAAGCCCGTACATGTACGGGCTCAAAATGCATTGTTTTCAATGGTATTAGGGACCGCCCATTGTCCTTAAGGGGTTAATATATTACTTATCATGGTTAATATATCATGCTCATATATTGCAAATAAAAATATATTTTTTTCATTATATTCTCACAATACCTTTCACAATTGTTCACGAAACATAAGTAGCTCTCATTAAATGTAAGGATGGGGACCACATGCCCAAAACGCGCTAAGCCTAGGGAGAGAGCACAATATGGATTCAGTCCGGATGGAAATGCTTCCTAAAATAAAAAATGTATAGATTCCAATATGTCTCCTGTGGGCACTACGCTAATTAGGTAGCAGGATTTTCCAAGTACTCGGGATCATATGCAAATTATCCCTCCCACCCATAACATTTTGTTTTCTTAGAAAAATAAAAATACTAACAATAATAATGAATAATTTCATAAAATTTATCTCATCCTTGTGTATAATTTGTTATAATTCAGAAGGACTTGACTTTTTGATATTCCTTCTCCTTTTACTTAACCGATAGCTTTGTTTGGACACATCAGGGGTCCAATGCGACCGTCAAAAAATACTTTAATAACTGGGGGGGGGGAGAAGAAATTTAACTAATTAAAATATATATTTTTATCTCTTTCTTCCCGATGATTTCCATCAGCGCAGATTGTCCTCGTTTTAAACATTTTTATACAAAACAATATATCTTTTTTTTTGCAAAAGACAAATTTTTTTCTTACGTATGAATTAAAATATTTCTTCTCCAGCCACAAAAAAAAAAACCCTCCACCTTCTCTCAATTCAGATAATGTGGGCTTTGTTTGCAAAGCCCATATAATATATATATATATATATATATATATATTTCATTTAACAAATCAATTTCCTATCAGCGCGAGGCGTGGCGTCGGAGACGGATTTAAAAATCGCTGTATTGCTAAAACGGCTTTTGTTCTTTATCAAGTTGAGTCATTTTTATGTGAAGTGTCAAGCTTTGTAACAAATAACTCCTGCCAGACAAATCAAATTCCTCATCTTAAACTCAGGCTAAATAATTTATATCTTTAATCTGCTCACCGAGGTGTGCAGCCTGTGACAGTAATTATAAATGCAAGGAGAAATTATAGCTGAATACTCTAACTGCATTAGGAGCCATTTGATGAACAATCATGATTTGCCTGCTCATTTTCAACAATGGAGGGCAAGTTAGTGTCAATGCATTAGAGTCCCCCCCCCCCTTTCCCTTCTTTGCTCTCTTTTCCATTTACCATGAAAATGTCAGTTATTGTCTCCCGGAAAGAATAATAAAGCTGGGTGGAAGACGCGAACCTACGGGAAGAGACACGAACGCGGAGTATAAACTGGTTTATCACAGGGTGGGGGTAGCTGTCCGTGGGAGAAGCCACCTAAAAGGGTAGACAGCTTCCTCGTTGCCCAATGGAAAGAACAAAAGAAAAAATATGTAATGTCACGCTGAAATATGAAAAGTGCAAGAAAAATAACCTTGCCGTCCGATTTAATTCAAATCTGGCTGGTCTGACCAGCTTGCAATCTGTATCCGAAGTGGACCAGCAGCCAGGGTTTCTATTAGTGCCAGGGTTAGGTCCGACATCTCCGTTTCTGGGAGAAGAAAATATAATTTTGCAAATGCTTAGCCATACACATGGTGGAAGACCAGCTTTTGAGTTTTTTTTGGAGTTCAAAATGGCCGCATTGAGTAGGTTTTGGTATTAGATATAACTTTATACTACCGAGACTCACACAGACCCCTACAAAGTGATAGGCCTTGCAAGGTGACAGGTTTATGTATTGTCACACATAAACATGGTTACCATGAAATGTTGGTCAAGGGTCTACCATTTTATTTAAATCCACTCCTAGCACTAGGCCCGAATGCATTAAAGCACTCTCTGGAGTGAAAGACTAGAAGACCTTCCCGACCCTTCTGTAACAGGAGAGATTTCAAAAATCAAAACCAGTTTGTGAGTGATTGAGGGCTACAGAGTTGGGCCTATGGCCACTTGGAACCTAGGTCTGGTGTCGCTTTTCTGAAAGAGCCGCATACATACATTAAAAGGAGCAACAGAACTTATCGAAAGGGTGTCTTAATTTAATGAAAGGTGGTAGATAAGTAGAACAACCTCCCAGCAGATGTGGTAGAGGTTAACACAGTAAGGGATTTTAAACATGCACGGGATGGGCATATGGATATCCTCAATCTGAGACCAAGCACTGATGAATGAGTGTCTTTACATTAGGAGTAGATGGGCAGAATGGGTCTTATCTGCCATCACATTCCATGTTCCTATGTTTATATGTTTACACGCAGGGCAAAATTAATGGTAGACAATATTCTCAGATTCAGTTTATCCTTCGAGCGTCTGTCCCACAACCTGTATATTCAAGTCCTATGGGCGTTGGTTTTAAGATGGACCCTAACACCTACACTACTGTTGCTCCGTTGACTTGGGTATTTTTTTTTTTGTATATTAGTGGATTTTTGTGAAAACCCAGGAAACCTTTTTTTTTTTTTTTTAGCAAACACCCTACGATCTCAAATAACACCGGCCAACGCCAACATCTGTACCGTGAAAAGCTCTTAGAAAAATAAGAACGCGAAGATTGATAGTTCAAGGGCTGAGAAGGGAAAAGACACAACAGAGGCCAGATGTTTCCATACGGAGTTGTTAAAAGATAAAGCGCTAACATTCGGAGACGCCCGTACAGACTGGCATTAAGATCTATCACGTTTTGGAAACAGCTCTCATTACCTCAACCAGTACTAAACTATTCGACACAAAAAGAGGAAATGGATTGGTTTGATGAAAGACTGGATGGTAACATTTTAAGTTCTATAAACACGTTATTATTTAGGAATTTCTTAATGTCTTAACCCCTCGGTGACTTTGAAACCCTGACATAACATACCAGACTTCAAATGATGATTTACACTTACTGAATAGCCAAAGGGAGGGAGATACTCTGTTTTATACCTTCAAGAGTGAGCAGAAAAGCTGTCCCAACGATGTCATCTAATGTGGGCGGAGGTTGATATGACATCGCTACACCATATAAGGGTAAGAAAATAATGATAGGAAGTATTTACCCATAGGGACAATGAACACTTAAAATAAAAAATGTTGGCTTCCCCTAACTGGAAAAAAAAAAATAATAAAAAAAAAATATATATATATATATATATTATTTTTTTTTTTTTTATATTATTTTTTTTACTCTTTTAAACTCTTTAAGGATTTACGCTTTAAATCATGAATACAAAAACCTGATAAATAAATGGGGGAAAAAGGGCAAAAAGTCACCTGTATAATTTTTAAAATACATTAAATGGCAAATAAAATACCAGCTCAAATTGTTATAATAATTCTGTAACCTTTTGACTACAATTTCCACAACTTAGGCAAGAGGTACTATAAAATACATGTTTAAATATATATTTATATTAAATATATTAACCATTTAAAGCAGATAATGACGTATTGCCCTATCTAAAGCATTATTAACAAATTATAACTTTATTTAAATTAATCTTTTTTTTTTTTTTAATTAAAAGTGAACACGTGAACACTTCCTGTATTAAACAGGAAGTAAAAAATACAGGTGGAAATAGCTTCCCCGGTGTACGGCCATCATAGGAGTATCAGTTCCTGGCTTCAGGCTGGCAACTTTTTTCTACACGCACTTTAATAATGAATAAATGGACATTCAATTTCTCGTCATTAAAAAATAATAACAGTTTAATTAGTTGAACAGTAATATTCATTTTCAGAATCCTTATAACCTGCTTAAATATGAATTGTTACAGCATTTACATGTTACAAACGTAACGGATTAAGTATCCGTCCCAAATAGCATATTTTTTTTAAGTTATATCTGCAAATCATTTATACATTTTCCGCAAGTTAACATCCCGTATAAAATATGAACTTTCCGGCTTCCCGTGTTAACATTATCATAAACAATCAAGGCATGTAAAAGGACCTCTTTTTGTGCTTTTGCACCGTTGCAAAAAAAAATGTGTTATATATATATATATACACACTAAGCATATTAATAACCCTTTTGCTGGACAAAACAAATTACATCCAAATCAATGCATTGTAAGCCTCCCTAGGTCCAAAAGTTGTACTGAAGAAGAATAATGTAAGAAGAATAAACCTTATAATGTATTATACACGCGTTGCATTGACCCTAGCAAGTATAAAGGCTATGTTAAATATATTTATATTATGCTTTGGCATTAAATACAGAGGTCAACAATCAGATAAAGGAATATCCATGTTTAAAAGATAGAGTTCATCTCTGTGGAGGCCATGTTGACTCTATCCAGCTTTCATGGAGTGGAGCAGTGCGTTGGGTGGCTTTCGGTCTGTCTCATCTCTTGTCCACTTGATTTATTTCCAGCTTCTCAGAAATAGAAACTGAGTAGTGACTAGGATCGGTCTCTAGATGGAGAACCAGATTTACTTATCTCAAAGATGATGTCTCTTCCAGATATAGGAGAGTGATCTGCTAAAATGTTCCTGCTCAGGTCACGCAAGGAGTCCTTGAAGTCCATGCTGGTGAACGCACCTATACCAGTGGTCCATGCTGGACCATCGTGGACTGACCGACCCAGATAATCCTTCCCATTTTGCTTTAAAGGTGGACAAGGAACTAGCAAACTGCGGTAGGGGGATATGGCTTGCCACCATCTGTGGGAACGTTGGATTTTTTTAGTTAGGAAAGGCTGATAAAATAAGGAGTGATTGCCAACATTGGAATTTGTAGGCATCCACAATTGTATATTAACTAGACAATGGTAAAGCTTAATTAGCGTTATTTTTCCCGTGGGAAACTGTAGAAATGTTCCCTTTTTACAAAAATTCAACCCCAGACCTCCACTGGCCATATGTAGATCATTTTATGACACATATAGCCAAATGAAACATAAACAAATGTTTTCAATCCCTGAATATTTCACATTGATTTTCTTTTATTATTATTATTATTTTCACCAAATAAGAAGGAAAAATTAGTCAATATCGTACAGTCAGTAATTTAATATCTGACGTTACTGAGTGTATCTTTCACATGATTGTAACAGCCATATTTGACATCATTTCAATATACTTATTTTTAATAATTATTATTAACCAGGGAACTATTCACCCTAATTGTGCTAACCAAATACTACAGGATGATTTTTCAATCAAAAGATTCCAAGCCAAATATTGGAAGTATATGTCGGCCAGCTGACGGCAAGTGACTTCACTTGTTGAACCCACGTTATGTCTCCGTTATGTTGGTGGTGACGTGTCATTGCGCAAACCCATTCGATACCTAATCTCTCTACTTTCTTCGAATGTGCAATGCCCAAATGGTGCCCAAATGGTGCCCAAATGGTGCAATGTCCATCCAAAGCTGCCGGCAGCTGGGAAAGCCTTCAGTCAGGATATAGGGTCGGTTGTGAGACTTATCCTTGAACATTTGAGACTACTGGAAGCTACAATATAGAACGGATCACCGATATCAGTGATAGAGTATCTTTTCATTCTCATAGTCGAGGAAACTCACCAGCTGAAACTTTTGTGTCCACGATACTTACACAATTGAGTTGTTTTTACTTAGGCTCTATATTGATGCAATCAGCATTGATATGGACCTTTAACAAATGCTTATCAGATACCTCTTGATATCTCTTGCTATCTTTTAAACCATGCCCATCATCATCTGAAGAGTAACTTAGACTTAACGCTAGAAATGAGACGCTGAGAAGGAGTATTTTTTTTATGATGTCTTTTAAAGAAGCAAAGGTTGTAGACCCACAAAAGCTCCCAAGCTTTGGAATTCCATCTCAAGAGATGATCAATGAGGTCCCGAAAGTACATCATTTTCCTATCTTCATCACTTGTGGCTAGACACTCCACCCTATCTTGGACCAATAGGGATTTATTCATTTTAATTATTACCATTTTAAAAAAGCACGTTTCATGGCTTAATAACCCAAACTCTTTATTCAAAAGGTCTTTTAGTATTAAATTGGAGAGTAAAGAGGAGTTGTTTGTCTATAAAACTAACTTGTATGATGTTGAAGGCTTACAAAAACTGCATTAAGATAGATGTGCCTATGCAAATATTTTGAATGTCTTATGGCATAACCCATTTTAAGAAAGTGTTTCTTGAAGGTGTACACTCACTTTTTCTTTTATAAAAATGTCAGATATCGTCTATCCTTACTTAGTATTTTTAGACATAGAGAGGTCGTCATTAAGGACATTCTTCTTTTGATGTGGTTCTCAAGGGTTAATTCACCTTAACAAAAAAAACATTTCAATTGAAAGTAACATGGAAATGCGGATGACCCAGAACAGAGTCAAGTCTTTATTGTTTCTTTGGAGATCATCATAAAATGGAGAAATCATTGTACATTTTGTCGTTTGGAGTTGTTTCAATGACGTGGATTGAGATTTTTAAGTGCCCGACAACCTTATCAACTTATAAAGGGGCCCTTGGTACTAAAAAATAGAGCAAAGGGTATTAAAATCCCACAACCAGAGAAATGGTTAATAGCAGCGTTGGCAAAACCAATGGAAATTATATTTGAATGCATAACGGGAGATTAATCCTCCCTATTTAATGCAAATTTGACCAATATATACATCGACAGACACCTTACATTTCTTTAGGTTTGCTACTACTATGAAAGCATACAAGCCCATTTTCTTGGTTTCATAAACTGTACAGAGAGAGAAAAAACAAAAAGTCAAACTAAGATTAAATGCATAATTTACAAATTATTCCTCGTCCGCTTCTGTAACAAATTGTGAATGGTGTTCTGGTGATTTGCTGTGAGTTTTGCTTAAGTGGAGTTTAACGGCGTGCTTGCTTGCAAATGTCCGACAGCACAACTTGCATTTAAACTTACAGTCTGTTTCCTCTTCGCCTGCCGTGGGTTGGGGTGACTTTTGAACAGCGACCCTTGAAACCTCCTTCTCAACCTTGGTATGCTGTGCCAACTTATTCATATCCTTCATCTGGAAGCCTAGATGTGTTTCTAAGTGGCCTATGTAGCTAGAAGGTGTTCTAAACTGAGATGCGCAGTCACTGCAATAAAATATGGGGTGCCCTTTGTCCATGTTTTTCAGAAATTTAGTCCCTCCTGTCTTTCGGAGCTGGTACTTTACGTTGGCCAACCAGTGGCTAATAGTAGTCATGGAAAGTCCTGTAAATTTAGAAATCTGCATGCGCTCTTGAGGGCCGAGGTCTGACAACAAATATTTTCCTTCTGATGTTTGAAAAAGGCTTGAAGCAAATTGGGCTTGTAGAATGAGGAGATGTTGAGGGTTCCAGTTGGATTGTCTTCCCTTTCTTTTATGCAGCGAAGACACTTCCGTCGAGACATCTTCAAAACGTTTGGAGTCTATCTCCATCTTTATGGATGCCAATCTTGGAGAAACATGCTTTGGGGTAGTAGCTTTCGGAAGAATTTTAACCATGTCAGCTATGTCCGATAGAGCGTGCTTCTGAGGGGGTGACGTGCAAGACTGTGCCTTGGCGGACTCTACCTTCTTAGACTTGGATTTGGTAAGATCAATTGGTTGGTCAGTGTTGTCAAACATATAATGGCTTGTGGGACGTGGAGGTGTTAAACATGCAACGGGCTTCTCAATTCTGTTTGAAGTATGTTTCTGAAACATATTAATTATGCTAGAGTTTGCACCAGCAGGAGACCTTAAAGACTCTGAAGCTTTACCCAAATGGTTATTTAAAACAGACTGTAGAGCACTAAGTGGATTCACACAAGGTAAATCCGGAGACTGGTTTGCTGAGCTGCGCAAAGGAGAACAATCATTATTGCTAAGGGATGGGTCAATGGGATCATTTATTTTTACTTGCTCATTCTCAGAGATCTTTTTAGCATTCTCTTCTCTTTTAGGGGAGATTAAGTCTTTCCTTGTCGACTCAGAAAAAGTCTCGGGGATAGTGGACTCTTCATCTTTCCCTACAATTTCTGATTGTATAGACTCTTTTGTTGCTTCTGTCGAGGTTTCTGTATCTTCAGCTTCATCCTTCACCTGTGTAGGGGGAGACTGATGTGGAGTATTTGGAGTGAGAGAGAAAGATTTGGACTTGGGGGCAATAGGCCTGAACTTATTGGAAAAAGTGGGCCTCATTTGCATTACTTGTGACCCCAGGGACACTGACGGTTTCATGGCCTCTGAGATTTGGTAAGCAGCATGGATGCTGGGGTAGGCACTCCAACTAGGGGTTCCATTTTGGGCCTTGTTGATTGCCGAGGTTACTGTGTTTTCCAGGGACTTCAGAATGTCTCCACCTTCCTTTGAACCATCTTCCAAATCTTCCTCTCGTAGGTACTGATATTTGAGGGTAGGATCTAAGGGTTTTTCAAAAGTATCTTGACGTTCATTGCTAGTGTCTTCTTTTTCATCTTTGTGTACTTCATCTGCATTATCCACACTACCCTCTTTAGTTGATTTTGAATCCGATGTGGATAACGCAGAAGGAGAACTCGTTGTTTTTGACTGAGTGTCACTAGATGGTGACTCTGAAAGTGACTGCATCTTCTCTACTGCCAGGGGATCCAAAACAAGCTGTTTTCCTTTCTTAGATGCTGAATTTGTAACTTTCAAGAAATGTCCGGTAACCATCATGTGTGTAGTAAGCTGCTGTAAAGTATCATGTGAACTTCCACATTCCATACACTTTAAAATCTGAGATTTACAGGCTTCAAATTGCCAGGTGTAACTGGCACCATTCTGGTATCCATAACGGTTGTTGGAGGAGAGCTGCGTGTTTGTGTTCTTCTGTGCGGAACCATGATCGAGAAATGAACCGGTGGTCGAGTCTGGCGAGCAGGGCCTGTTGACTTCAAAAATACGCTTCTTTGATGGAGTGACCATTTTTGAAGAAATAGTTGGTATGGGTTCCTTCAAAGGCACTTTCTGGTAATGTTTTGTTTTTATCATATGGACGCTTAGATCCTGGAGAGAGTCAAATGAGTCCCCACAGAACATGCATTTTAAGACCTTCTGGGCATCCTCCTTGTCCATATCCTGAAATGCTCTTTTTCTTGGTTTTGAGTAATCCGGAGGCCTGTGCTTGTCTTTCTTGTGGTTATCATCTTGATAGTGTCCAGTTTCATTCATGTGCACGGTCAACTCTACCAAAGTGTCGTAAGCTGCACTGCATTGCCTGCAACGGAACCTACTTGCCCCTGTAAAAACAGTTCCATACATCTTGGAGTTTTGGCGATACAGTTGGACTGAACTGAAGAGGTTTGCTTTGGATATTGGTTTGGAAGGTAAATTTTGCTGTAAACTTTTTGAAAGCGCATCTTGGTGCCAATCGAATTCACTTTTGTTGCCTCCGTTACGGCTTTCACACCTTTTCCTCTCGGACGGAGGCGCCTTAAGACTTAGTCCCAGGCTGGTCCAGTAGGAATCAGACAGTATGTTGGCATAGGCGGTCTTCATTTTATCTATGCAATCTTGTGCCTCAATTTGAAGCTTGGGTATAGGGCTTGCTTTAAGGTCCTGAGCATCTCTAGAAGAAGAAGATGTGCCTTTGACATCTCCCATCTGGTCGCTGACATCACTGAGCAGAGATTCATTTTCCCCATCTTGGTTGCATAGATGACTTGCTGGGGAATTCTGATAACTATAGCACTTTTTGGCTTCCCCGGCTGTTTCTTGCTCTTCTTCAGTGGGCGAGTACGTGCTATCTTGGAGCTGGGCTGTGGAGCTGCTGTCATCATCTTCCTCTTCGTCCTCCTTCACATCTTCACCTTTTAAATCTTCCTCATCTTGAAAATAACCTAAAGAATTGAGACATGCAAAATATAGAGTCAGAATATATCAATTTACAAACAAATAAGAGCACACATATTCTCTTTCCTGATCACCAGCTAGCTTTTAAATACTTTACACTCGGCATTATCTTTACCATGTGAAAATATAAAAAAAAATAATAAAAAAATCCATACAGAAATACCCAACCTCAATAGCAAACCCAATATTTGATCTAAAATTATGTTATTTAATACAACTTTATTCAAAAGGTCAACGTTAATAAATTTGACTGATTAACAAAATGTTGCCTTTTAATTTCTGTGCTCACCCTCTTCTTTTAAACCATTTCTATCCTTTTTTTTTCTTAAACATGTTATTTTTTTCACTGAGAAAAAAATAATCAGCCTTTTTAAGTTATAATTAATTAGATACAATTAATAACTTAATTATGGATTAAATTATTTAGTAATAATAATGATTAATTCTAATAATAATAATAATAGTTAATTAATTATATAATGTTTATTACAATATACCTAACATTACCAAGATATATAGGTATAGAGTTCAGAAATGTGTTAATACTATGAATTTTCAGCATACTATGTGACAACGCTTTAAATATTTTGGGAAATAATCATCTTTTATGCTGCCTTTTGACGTTATTACTTATATTTCTCTGAAAAGATCCATTCATGTTCATCTTATATCAGACAAATGTTTTGTGTATCAGAGAAAGCCACAAAAGCATGGTTTTCATCAATATTTCAAAACAGCCTTGGGGGAAATTGTAGATTGCGGCGCTGTAGGGCAGCTAATGGAATCACACACTAGGGTTTTGTACATTTAAAATAAGCAGCTAGAAAAAAAAAAGAAATTACCATTCAGTTTGATAGCAATGGCGTAAAAGTACAGATGGGGAAACAATTAAATATCCACCGCCATTTATCTACGTCGGTCTGATAGGTCACTTTATAATAGGTAGAATTTTTTTCTTGATTTTTTTTTTTTTTTTGCCGATACAAAAATAACGATTAACAAAAGTAACATAAATATACTTCGGTGGAATGAATTATTAAACATGTTTTTGGAGGAATTTGTTGCAGCTGAAATTGTGAAATATATTTCTCCTGGCTACAATTTTTTTGCTCGGATGCTATCTTGCGCTGATGAGGACAAATATACGCGTCGGAATCTTTAGAACATTTGAACTGGCTAAAGGCTTTCATTTCGTATAACAGTATCTTTAACCATTCTAAACGCGCCAGGGCTTTTTGAAGAACAAAAGAGCTGTAGCTATGATATTCTGTATTATTCATTTATTGTCTTAAACTATTATTATAAAGTAACCCCAGACTTTACAATAATAATCATTTTGGGGGACAGTCAAAAAAAAAAATACTGTACAAGAATTGGAAATCAAATTTGGCAAAAAAAAAAAAAAAATTTCAAGGAAAAATACAAATATCTAAATGCCATATCAAAATTTTAATGTAGCATATGAAAATGTATTGAAGATAATAAATCATTATTTTTGGTGATAAAAGATTTGAACCTATTTCCCGATCTTTCAATAGTTTTTTTTTTTCTGAAGATATCTTAAAAAACACAAGTTTATCTTTGTTTTTAGAACTACTTTGGATGTTTCAGTTTCTTTAAGCCTACATAATCATGCTTCCATATGTTGTTTATTACATGTCTACAAAGTAACTTCCCAGGGTAGGCTACCCAGCGAGCTCCTTCTTTTGGGAGAATGGCTTATAGGGGTGGGGCTAGGCAAGTGTGGAGGCGGGACTTAGCTACTTGTTGGGTGGGGCCACACAGACTTGAGTGGATGAAGAGGGAGAGCGATCAAATATCAATTCCACTTTCTGCCCTGAGAAAGTGGAAAGTGACACGGAGACCCAGGTCAAACCCGAAGGGTTCCCAGATATGAATACAGGATGTCGAAATTGAGAAAGAGGAGCTGGAGAAAAAGACGAGCTCAGGATCCGCGAGTAATATGATTGACATGGCCAAGAATGTATATTTTTTTCTTTTCAAGATGGAACTAACTGGTTCGGGCTGTAGCCGATGATTTCTATGTAATTCTGGGTACTTGTAACCCAACTTGTTGGGGTTTCATCCCATGGCTGTGCTTTCCTACCTTGTGTCCCTCTCTTTAAGAACCTCAGACTACAACCCAAAAGAAGATTATACAGAAGGTGCACATCAATGTCTCTCTACACCAAGCAGTTCTAATAAATATTCCTAGTAGCAGGTTACTGGTCAAACACCAAAGGAATTAATAACCCCCAATATGGTGTCTCTGATTACAATTAGTGGTGATTTGCAGAGTAGAGAGATGTTGGAATACGGTGGAACCAAACAGTTAAAACCTGATGCTTACACAAACACCACCTGCTATGAATACTAACTTTCTTCAAGGACAGACACTACCATAAATTATTTTATTTATCTTAAAAAACTTGACTGCAAGTCTGAACCACACAACAGGAATTAATCTGATTCGACTTTGTAAAACAATGGCTGGATTTCATGGCCAACCTTGTAAATATTACAGCCCTCCATGCCATGCCAAGGTCCAGGTGTAGACCAAGTGGGTCCCGGTGATGAAACGATAGTTTGGAAGTGTCTCTTGAGGAAATACTATGCACGGTCATCAAAATACTAACAAATTAATTAAAATATATAGGGGCTAAATGAAAATCTCCAAGTGTGGCCCTTATTGCTCACTGTGCCTAAGTTTGAGGTTGTAGGTTCCCTTGTGCCAGGGCAGGGCCATCAACAAACATTGATTGACTTCTGATTCTGCACAATAATGATCGCTTTCTGGCGCTCTCTGGATCGTATGGATCGACACTGACGCATGTATAGGAAATGGGTCCCTTAAAGATTTTGTCTTGACTATGGGCCCACGACAGTCGCAAACTATAAAGTAAAGCCACTTCATGCCATTCGTCCTGTTTTAGGAACCAGTGAGACTGTTGAATTAATTGTATGGAATATTCACCCCAGCCGCATCTCATTCAAATGCAGGTACAGCCCTGCTTGGCATTAGTAGGAACTCATTACAAATTATGTCGGTGATTAATGAATGACGTTTCCTCATCACTCTTTTGTTCTACGATCATGTAGCAAAATCACCCTGTAGAAAAAGTCTTGCTTCCTCTACAGGAATGAATTGTTATTTTCTGCCACAGAGTAAAAAATTACACTCGCTGGCTTTCTTACATTGTGTGTCTAAGGCTGAATTATTGACTGTCAGAAACTAGTCTACAATTACAGTGTGCACGTGCCGGTATCTTCAAGGGAGATGATCTGACCTTTCCCATCTTTGCCCAGAAAAGAACGGATGGAATGATGTAGAACAAAGATTCCTTGACGAAGTTGCAATGACAGAGAGGCATCATTGTCAGGTGGTCATTACAGATCCATCCTAAATGCCACTACCTTAAAGGGGTGCACCTCACCGAGCTCAAATTCAGCCTTCGGCATCATTTTTTTTACGGGAGAGTACACGGTTAACATCTGCATCAACAAAGTCTTGCTTTTTATCCACACTGGGTCTCCATTGTTACACGAGCATTGAACCAACAATGAGGTTGGGGAGGAGGTAGTAGGTTACTTCAAGGACTTCTCTATAGGTTTTGAAAAATATAATAATTTTATGAGATGTTGTGGGTGTAATAGACACTGACAGAATGATCTAAATGAATGGTTCTAAGAACACTCTTCTATAAAGTCCACGCCTTCCCATCTAGACTATTGCTCCTCTCATTGAGCGCTCTTGCTCCTTTCTACCTCTCCCGCAATCTCGTCATAATACAATTGTCTTAGTGGTTTTATCCTCAACAACTGCTTTGCTCTTAACGGTGTCTTAATGGAGACCTGCCACCACCACAGCTTTTTGCATCAATAGATTAATTTCTCATTATTGCCTTTAGCTTGTATCTTTTGTTCTTCAATAAACTTAATTGTTTTGGAGATACTTGGTTAAAAAAACCAAGGGAATTTTTTTTTTTTTATTGCTAAAGCTCCATTCTTCCTTCTTGCCCAAGTCTTACAAAGACTGCCAAAGCTTTGACCACAGAGAAGGAAAATGTCAACAACAGGGGTAACATATTAATGGAGAGAGATAATTATCCAGATCCAGAGAACATGGAGTTAAATAAGCTGCTCCTATGGTATACACATACGATTGATAGTTAACACACACACACACACACGCTCACACATAGTTATTACTGTATCGTGTAACCATCATTACATAGGTTATATAGATTCTAGGAATTGGGAATGGGGCAGTTCTAGGCCTTGGTAGTAGGGAAAGAAAGCAGTGGGCCGCCTGTGTTTTTGGTGGCTCCCATTTTGCCATGTTTAAATATCTTTTTTTGGAGGTGTTGGGGGGGGATCATCATTCTCTTTGGTTCTATTGTCAAGGATTCAGTGAGATCTCTGTCCCTGACAACATTAACCTTCTCTTCTTCTGTTCCCTTGCATGGCCATTATGGAGCAAGATATGAAATAAGGTCCCTTTTAAATGAAGCAGCTATCGATTTTCCCTGTCTTCTTTATAGCTGCTTTATAAAGCTCTACCCCCACCACTGATTGTTTCCACTCATTTTTACCATTTCCTGTACGTTTTGACCCTACGCCATTTTGACCAACTACCTGTCCTTATAGGATAGCCTAATCTATTGTCCCTAGGTGTAACAGCGATTTCAATCCGGCCAAATGTTTTAATAGTGAGAACCTTCCATGTCTACCGACAATCAATTTAAGTATAACTTATATTAAAAAAACAGGCAATGCATCACGTGCTGGCTTCCTACTAAATGTATGCTTTGTATTATTTTATTTTTTTCCCAGCACCTTAAAATACAGAAGACTCTCTTTTTTTCCCTGCATAATGCAGCTCATTCGTATGGGAATTGAAGGGTTAACCATTACCAGCGAGTAGATGAAAAGCGACACAAAGGTTAGACCATCGTGTCTTGTTTTTCCCCTTTCTAAACGTGTTTGATAGGAATATAATTTCTTTAAAAAACAATATGACCTCATTTGTAAAGCAATATGCACTGGAAGCTGGTCAGCTGTTAAATGCATCTGAGCGCTTTGCATTGTGATGAAGCTAAACTGGAATTTCAATTATTTTTCTGGGCACATTTAAAATTATAATACCTTAGCGGGTTAGCGCGAGGGCCCATCCAAATGACTCACAAAGAATCATATCCATCTCTTTAAACTGTGTGCGACTTCCAGATCACAATCGCGCAGATGAAATGAGAAAGGAAGCCATGGCGCGCTGACCTTCACCAGTGAATTTTTGTTTTTTTTTACCATTGCTCAATGTGCCGCGGAGTGACTGTACGATGTCATCGCTTAAGTTTACGGTAAAATATTTTTAATTCGCACAAATGGTTATGCCCTTAGAAACATTCAGTCACTTAATGATAAAATGGATTTTTTGAAAATAATATTTTGGTAAATTGGAGTGCATCGGAGGCGAATAACATATGGAACTGAAATGGGATACCAGTTGGCCAATGCCCTGCTTAGTCCTGGTTCATGGAGAGTAGAAGTGGAATAGGAGGAAAATCAGTGTCCTGATTTCGATGGACAGTCCTAAGTTTCGTGGGGACTATGGGCCAGTTCAGGGATTGTCTGATCTTCCTTGAGCGGCCCCGGGAGCTGTAAAATCAATAAAGACCTCCATTACAGCTCTCATGTGGCCTCCTTGTGGTGCTCTGGAGGAGAGCGTTGCAAGATGGCTATTTGGGTAAGATAGGGAAGCAAGAGACAATGCCCCTGACCCCACTTACATTTGCCTCCGATCCTGCCTACTCCCCACTAGGTATAAATACCCAACAGTGGTGTCCAGAGACATCTGATATGTTGGGGGGTATGTATTTCACTAGGTTATGCCCAAGTATAGCTTGATCGTGTAAGAACAATTTGTTTCTGTAACAATTAATGTTTTGGCCTATACATTTTTAAGCAACCTGACTCCATCCATGCACAGGTCTAATAGTGAACCTTCTGAAATTAACCACGGCATTTTTCCATGACAAGTACATTTCCGCTCTAAATACCCTGATGCTTGTTGTTAGAGATCACAGCATTTGCAAGCCATGTTGGTGGAAGAGTTGGACTGGAGTCCAGTTGGAGCCAATGCTTGCTCACTTAAGATAGAGCTGGGTGAAAAGATGGACCCCTTGGGAGTTCCTGCGGAAACCTTTATATATTCACTCACTTTCGTTGACCATTCTGTGCGTTGTAAAGTCACACAACAAAAATGCCATGATACTCATGACGAGGGGAGGGCTTGCAAGAGTGTGGGCAATTGCCTAGGGGCAATTGCCTCCTGGGCTGCAGTCATTTGAACATCCTGGGCCACTACCAGAAGCCTTTTAGCCTTTTTTGTGATATTTACTCGTAGTTCAACACAAAAGTGTCTATACTAACAAACATTTTAGGTGGCGTTTACACCATTTCTGGATTCTTTCTACGGTTCTATTATGGGATGCCTATTCTAGGTAGCCCCTTTTTGAAACCTTTATGTTGCGTCCCTAATATAGTCCAATCTGATGAGTTAATGGGCTTCCCGGTTGGGTCCCCCAAGCCAGATGATGCCATCCCTCCCCATGCCCATAGTGCATAAGGCCACCGATACTCAGCCATCGAAGCGTGGTTACTTACGCAAGAGATTCAATGTTTCGAGTTACCCTCTGACTTTTTACATCCCGTTACTGACCGCTATACATAGTTTTCACCCGCTACTACATCATAAGTCGGTGCATCATTCAATTATTTCAGAATACTAACTAACATTTTTTAAATGATATCTCTCTCAGTCCAACACACATCTATGAGTACAATCCATAACTGCAGGTTTATGCCTTGGCGTCTTCTCCACTCGTCCTCCTTGCGTTATTAATGCCTGTCAGAACCAGTTATCCCTGAACTGCTGACAGCACTGTATTTGCTACCTAAATTTACATCATAAATAAATCAGTAATGCAGCGGTTTAGTAAACCTTCTGCAGTGATTGGAAACACAGATCAGGTAAACAGACTACGGTCCCAGCACTTAGCGGCTATGAGTAAAGCTGACGGTTTAATGTCATTGATACATCGGAGGAGGGGGCTCGCCGGCAAAATCTAAGATCATGTGATGGATGATGGCAATGAAAACAGTAAGTAAACAAGGATGCCAAAAAAAATGCTTTTCCGTTCTATAAATGCTAATAAGTCTAGGTTTTCTGCACTCATTTTTAGATTTCACCAGTCCTGGAGGAGAAACAGAGAATCTGAAGGGAGATCAGACCCATTCGGCCAATCTAGTCGCCCGTTTTTCCTTAATCAGTCCTTAATCTCGTCTTAGATTCACAAATCATGTCTTTCCCATGCATATTTCACTTCCCTAACTGTATCAACCTATACCATTTCTGCTAGGAGGCTGCTCCGCTTATCTACCGACCTCCAAGTAAAGTCAAAACGTAGAGAGTATTAGAGGTGTTACAGAAGAAGGACTGTTCTCTTGTCCTAGGCTGTCGTAAAGTCTACAGTATTTTCCAGTGGTTAATAAGAAATAGTAAATTATTAAAATATCAAAATCGTTCTTTTATTTGTATACAGGTAGTAATAAGATTAAGTGATCTGTTGGTTCTAGAAAAAGGAAAAAAACCTGTTTGTTCCTGTAATGAAAGACAGTCCATGATCTCACCTCGCACCAAGCTCAGCACATTATGCCATAGAAGGACGTTCTTTTACCTATAGGAACATCCATGACATCCCCTACAATACTCGACAGTCATCGGACTTACAGGCCATCGCCTGAGACTCTCAAAGGTGAAAGTCGCATGCCCTCACAAACAACTCAACAAGTTGTTTTGGGAGTGTTAGTCCGTGAGGGCTAGTGACTGGAGTCAGTCGAGTTGACCCTTAACTCAACTGACCCCTGGACTTCTTAGTGAAGAAAACAAGGTAAAAAGTTCACATAAAAATAAAAAAGAAAGAGCCTAAAAAATAAAAACATTTATACGCGGCAGCGACCCATCTTTGCTACATCTCAGTATATACCGGTATTTTTCTTTGCTCTGTGTTTATATAAAAATGTTGTTTTACATGCAGATCACAAAGATATCAATCAAAAGAAAAATGGTTGCTGTCTTTTTTTTTTTTTATAGACAAAAGCCCTAACAAAGAAGGATCCATCTCTTGATGAAGATATTTAGACTGAAGCGTTGGATGGATCATCTACTTTCGAGTTTTTTGATACATACGATTTTTTTACGTTTGTATTCAGTAAATATTACATTTCAGATCTTGTTTTTTTCCCCTTTTTTGGGGTCATTGTACGCATGCCTGGCAAGAAGTAATCATTAAGTCTGGGTCGCTCCTGGCCTATGCAAATCTTCCTTTGTGCCAGAGCCGAGTGCTATGTATAGATCGCTATACTATAGGGAAGTTCAGGGCTAAGGGGATGACAGGTGCGAGAGAGTATCATTAATCTCTCTGCCGCAAGAATGACAGAATAAACCTTGTTCTGCAAAATATTTTCGGACAATCCCGCTGAAGAAATATTAACAAATATAAACAGAAAAAAAAAAGTCCTGTTTTTGCGGGAGAAATACATGCCTATGATCAATTTCTTCAAAATTATAAAAATAAAATAAATCTATATATTTATAAACCTGTATCATTGTATATCCCTGCTTTACCCCTAGACGAGGCGAGACATAGAATAATGTAACTCACTGTGTCACATAGTGTTACATACATTCTTTTAACATATTGTTACAATATACTATGTTAAAATGTTTTAAAATAAAACATCTTTTTATCGTTTTTTTTTTTTTTTTAACCTATAGTTTAACCGGATAATCGTTTAAAAAGCAGGCCGTATCGGGGAGAAGCTTCCAGGTGCTGTTTCCAATTTTCAGGACAGATTTGTGATACATGTGGAATCGCTTGCTCATAAAATTCCGCACAGCTGTATGTCAATTTACTGCTAAGTGGTTTAACCACATTTGGTTCCAGCACTTGTACCTCTAATGGTTACAATTCTGTCTGTATGTTTGGTTCCGAAGCTTCTTTTTAAATATGGTGGATGGTAGCTGACAGAAGAGCTAGAAGAATAACAATGGGAGAACCTAGTGGCGTATCTTGGCTGAGCGTTGCCTTTTGCCTGACCCTGGGAAGTGCTCCAGCCAACCCCACCACTTACCTCCACCACCATCATCATCTACACTGAGTGCCAGGATATGATGTTATGGAGTAAGAATATAATGATGCCTGTGCTGGTAAGGTTAGTTACAAGGGAGACTGGAGGATCTTCCCAACCAGCCCATGGAGTAATGGCGCACCGTTTGATCTGGATCACTCAACAGTACGATCTGGAAATGGTACCCTACGTCTAATTGACCCAGGCCAGATTACGCCACTGGGATTAGCTTCAACCAGACCCTGGATCCCAAAAAGATTTTTTCACCAGCGATCATGGACCTCATAGTTGTGAATTTAAATGTGGGGAAAGAAGGAGCTTCTGCAAATGAACCAAAAATATTTGAAGCCCATGTATTAGGGAAAAAATCCTCTGCCATCAGGGACATTTGTACACATTTTAATTAATCATAGGGTTAATATAGTACTATGCAAATCAGGGGATTATGTCCATCACATAGACTGGCTTTAATTATAGAAAAACTATGGAAGATAATGTATGCGTTATATTTTTCGATAGTTTTAAAATACATCATTGTGACTTAAAGCTGTATGGCACTGTCATCAACCTCACTTTTAACACTATGTTGGGGCTTCATAGGGGGACCTTAGAAGTGGACAATACTTTATTTAGAATTAATTAGCCAGCTTACCGAAATGTATTTATAAAAACATAATCGACAGATTATGCCACCGTATGCCATTTTTTTTTTCAAGAGGTAGTTCCATGCCATAACAAGCGTTCCTGCGACACAGCACAGAAAGAGTTAAGAGCGGTGAGTGGCAACCCTTCCATATGATTTACAACCAGGAGCCCCATCGTGAAACGACTGCTTGATGGATGATCCCAAAAGTCTGAGACTAACCATAAATCATGTCTTTGGATCATTGACAAAGATAAAGGAGAAGAAGCAGAAGCTTTGTCATTGACATCCATTCTCCCAATAATGTGCATTGACAACATACAATACGGAACCTTAATTAAAAAAAAGGCAAAACTAGGAAGGATTTTCCTTTTTTTTTCTTTAGATCCGGTTACTCTACCTGTAAATGACATTCATGCAGATGTCAGGACCTCTAATTATTTTTTTGTTCTTAAAAAAAAGCTTAAAGCTTACAATGTCTCTCGATGTTTGATCACGGCCCCAGAACCAGCAAGAGTTTTATCTTGCACGTTTGGTCCTCCGAGACTTTGGTTTCTCTCTCCTTCAAGTTATATTTAGAACTCTTCACAAATGCATCGCGTGCCACCGCTTTATAACTAACCAGGGTACAAACATCTGACTCTGTTTGGAGGTTCCAGATGAAGGTCAGAGTAGAGGACTCTACTACCATCACTGCTGTCCACCTGCTTCTCGGTATCCTAATCAATGGCGACCTACAGAGATCAGGTTTTCCGCTGCACTGAGACCAAAGGCCCTAGGGGTATTTCCCAAAAAAAAAGGTTTTCGTCAATGACCTGGAACGACCCTGCTGAAAATTAAGAATGGAGAGCAAACATGAAAATAGTGAGCAAGGTGATCTAATATTTGCCCAATGATTGATTACTCTATGGAACTGGTTTTAAACCATGGACATCCCTATAAGAATTTGCACTAAGTAGAGGCGTCTAGGTAGGTTGGAGATGGAGAAGACCTTAGGAACGCATATCAAGGGTAACTTCGTACAATTCCAGAGCGACGTATCAGCAACGAAACACAGAAACAAAGAGTCCGACGACAGATAAGAACCGTAGCGTTACGACGATGAGTTTTGTCTAGACTTCAAACATAATTTAACTAAATGCATGAAAAGAAATGTCCGCACTGCATTAAAAAATAATTTAATTGACAGACAGCGCTTTCTATGGTGTGCAATGCCCAGCTTTAGGTTGAAGTTGGCAGAGTGTTTTGCCGTTTTCAGCATACTGTGTTGGCACACGCTCCCCGGAGAAGATATGTCCTCCAGAAGCATCTTCATGCCAAGAACTTCAAAATCATACGTTGAAAACAAGCAAGAAATTATTTTTATTTTTACAAAGAGGCAAGCGGACCTTTGGGTCGAAAGTTTTTCAAATACATTGGAATTTTATAGACGCAGAGTTTATTGGCGTTTGTTAATTAATTAATTATTTTATGGAAAATGTCGTGTACATATGGGGTATATATATACGCAATGTATCTTCCTCCATATTGGTTGACGGTAATATCCAATGAAAAATCATTCCCATTAAAGCCCAATGGTTAGAAATAAGGTGTCACAAGGACCAGGTCCCTTTAATAACAATCTACTTTAGAAGAAATAAATACCCATTGGTATAACTGTTGCGCATTTACATTATCAAATGTTGTTTAGGTTCTATTTAAATTCAAACACACACTGGAATACATCTGATGCAAGATGTGTTATATTATTGCATGGCTCATCTATCAGCGGAAAACAGTCTTCAGGCAGCGAAGGGGTTACCTGAGGCCGCAAAAAATCTGCCAAAAGACTGCAAAATCTTAGTATCCCAAGGGGAGTGTAGGAACACAGCAGGGAGGGAGTAACTACAGGCTGCTGAACTTCAGATAAAGCAACACAGCTTGGCGGGTGAGGGATCACAACAATACTAATTACACCGGGCTTGGAAATCTTGCAGTGATAAGAGAGACAGACATTCCGCAAGAACGCGCAATGACCCTGGAATCAAAAGGTGTCCTTGTGTGACAATGAGACACCAACGTCTTGACGAAAGCCTTAGAGTCAGAGAACTCCGTAAAGGCGACGAGGTGTGTTTTGTGGACCGTGGTGTTTGTTTGGGAGCAAAGCATTCAAAGGGCCCACATGACGTCAAAAGTGAGCAGATGTGTTTGCCTAATTGTCTCCGCCTTGTCTCCTTTGCCAAAATGTTATGTTATGTTCTTTTGTCATCGAAAATGGCGTATCGCACTTTTTGGCCATTCTTTAGCCTCTTCAAGTCTGTTTTCAACTAAAAATGATCAAAGCATTCCATAAGAACAATCATAAAACCATAGAAACGTGGTATCACCTACAAATAGGAACCACTAGGCCCATCTAATCTGCATTCTTACTAGAAATCTGACTGTATAGAATAACAAGCAGTTATAGTTCCAAATAAGAATGAGATAATTCAGAGAAAACGAACAAATGAATGAAAAAGTAAGGTAGTAATGTAAGGAAGTTTTTAAGCATGCATGGAATGGATCCTAAGACGAAACCAATGAATGACAAAGGGTTTGAGCCTTGGGTCTTATCTGCTTTACATTTCTTATTTGAGGCTTCACAACTAGCAACGAGCCATGATCCAAGATGGTGAGCCATGATCCAAGATGGTGAGCCATGATCCAAGATGGTGAGCCTTCTAACACCCCTCAGGTCTTTATACAAGTTTGCCCTGATGATTCTCTTGGCCTGCTACATTGTAGCTTCCATTTCCTTGTACGTCATCCTGAAACAACCTCATGGGAGGGATCACAAAAAGAAAAATGGCCGCCCCCTGTATGTCTTATTTTACTAAAGCCATCATGGAGAAAAGATACAAGATGTCAACGAAATAACGAAAACTACCGGTCAAAGTAAGACCTTATACATGTGTTTTCGTGGTAAGTAACCCCAATTTATTTAGGGCATAATTGTAGTTTTAAATTTTGTTGTCTACGGTATGAGGAAGAAAAAAAATCTGTACACAAAAACTGCATGAATGACGAACCTAGTAATGAGATTGGGGATCTACGGGATGACGGAGCGGTTCATGATCTTAAATCCTGTACTCAGAAGAGGAGAGATTATGATATTTGACAGGATGAATGAAATGCCGGCTTAAGTGCCCCCTCTAACATCCTAATACCTCCAAGAGGCAGGAGTCAGGCAGAAGTTCCATACCTCAGACTCATTATACATCCGGTGCTTTCTAACCAGTGCCATATCCACAAGGGAACGCGGTAAATTGCGGCTATCTCCATATTATACGGGTCACGCACTAGTAAAAAGGTTCTCCGTCGGATTGATCAAATTACACGTAAGCTATTGACTTGATACATATCGTGCATTTCAGTTGAGAAAGAGGAATCGTTCCTACTTTGTTTTCCCAAGTGAGATATATGTGACCCTCATTATAGACATCATCTTCCGAAAATGGTTGCCTTTTGAATAGGATTGCTTTTTAAACAGACATATTCCATTTTACCCCTCCTCCACTGACATTATACCTTTTATCACCTTAAAGGGGAAGTCCTACGGACAAAAATATTTTTTCTCCTTCCGCATAACCTCCAGCGCTGTATACAGTAATATAGCCCCCAGCCCTGTATACAATAATATAACCCCCAGCGCTGTATACAGTAATAACCCCCCCAGAGCTGTATACAGTAATAATCCCCCAGTTCTGTTTACACTAAAAAAAAACAGCACTGTATACAGTAATTAGTAAAAATGGCTAATATGCAGCTGCCCGATGACATTTAATGAACAAAACAGCTAAATATTCTTGAAAATGTATCTTTAATCTGATACTAGTGATAAAATATATGGCGGGTGCCCACCTTATCAGGATAAGAGAGCAAAACACCTGGGGGAAGAATCATACAAGCTTATTTTTTTAACATGTCATTTCACATTTGTCCACAGGGTGTGCTGTTGCAATGCCAACCATATTGGATCCTTTCTATGCTCTCTATTAGGTTTTGTTTCTATGCAGGCCTGTTTTGGTG
>VKOC01000010.1:6189039-6208724 GCA_009364415.1 Spea multiplicata
TTGTTTTGGCGAAACGCGTTGAGATCGGCTTTCCTTTGGATTCCTTTTACACTTTGGACGTTTTTATCGTGTTTCTGCATAACACCTCGGTTATGCCACCTCATTTGTGAGTTGATGAGCTCTTTCTTTATTAAATATAGCTCTTAATTACTACACCATTTGTGGTCTTGTTACTTCTATTCCAGGATTTTGGAAGAATTTTCTCCATTTGATGTGCCTCCTATACCTACTACTTTTGTGAGTGCAACAGCATCACTTTCACTTTTTCACTATCGGAACGTATTACACCATTGTATTTTATTTATTCTTTCTCCACATGTATATGCGCCTCATTTTCGATTCACATGTAGATGTTACCCAGGACTCCATCAGTTACGATTCCCCGGGAGGTCAACCTTGATGAAACCGTAGGGGTTTGTTGGCCAAAGAGGACCTTATTGAGGGTTCCATTCACAAATGTCACAGCCTTGTATGAACCCATGTAGAGTAATGATTATATTATCCTTCCTGTGATTCCCATGGTCCGTCACAGAATATATAATCAATGGTCTAAATAGCGTTGTTATCTTTTAAGAATTATCCTCTTCTAGTAAGGGTAAAATAATCCTTCCATTAAAACCTCCCCAGCAATTACTCCAAATTGGTGAAACCTTCCTCTGAAGTCTTTCTAGCGCGTAGCACTTGTACTAGATTTAAAAAAAAAATGAATAACCTTTTTTTGGCAGAAAAAATAAATGATCTCTGAAGTGTTCAATCACGTTTAGCTGAACCAAAACTAGCTTTGTACCTCATGGGCGGGCATAGGGGGAGGAGTATAACCACAACACCATCACATACTATGCATGGGAGGGGCTTAGTATTATGCTGCAGTATGCTTTAATCAAACTATACCTTTCATACCTTTGAAACTGTGTGTTATGTTTTATTATGAGGTAAGGTGGGTGTAAGCACCTTAACTTTGTGTTACTATGGAGACAGATGTTACTGGGAGTTAACAGGGCCAGACATGCCTGTCTTACCGAAAGGGCCACCTTGCGTCGCAGCAGCACAGACCTCCATTGATTTTACAGGAAGAACAGGGGATCTCCCCATCTACTTGGGACAGTGCCCAAAAATTTAGACTATCCCTTGAAAACTAGGTCTGTTGGGAAGTGTGTATTACGGAGAGAGGCAGTTCCTCATTCGGAATACTTTGGCCTGTATGCAGCGTTTTTTCATGAATCAGCTTAAGGTGTCCGTTTCTATATTCACATCTGTTCAATCTGTACATACCACCGAACAACCATCGTGAGGACGGCAGTAATTCGATATATCCGTATTGTGAAGGGTGAATTATCCAAGGGCAATACCTGATATTCCCCAGACTGACTTGCTTTACACAATCCGATGATCTGCCTCAACAGGCTCAGGAAAGCCCTCTCTGTCTCCTGCTATGAACCTCTTTTGGCTCTTTGTCATAGGATAACCAGGTAATTTCCAATGTCAACAATAAAAGCCTCCACTTATTATAAGATAGAATTAGCCACTCCTCAAATACATTGCACAATTCTTGTGAAATATCCTCTGTCTTTTTTTTTATGGGCAAAAATATTGGGTTTGTCTTCCAGATTTTATCTTCTAGATTATAGACCAGGCTCTTAGTGACCTACAGTCAGTTCCGCAATAGGGAAAATTAGATTGTCGGTGTCTGTGAGCTCTTCTCCCTTGGTGAGTGAATGAGGGCAGGACATGGTCCTTTAGGTGGACAGGACTTGGTTATTGAGTGTGAACTGGCAAATTATAGGTTGATCTTGACCAGGACAACGGTTGTTTGGGTTCGATCGCGATGGAAAGTTTGCATGATTCGGTCAACTGGAGGGGGTCATTGGATAGGACTTGGCATATTGTTTAAGGTGGATCCTGCAACCTCTACGCCCCTCTTTCCTTCCCTAACTTCCCTCTTTTCTGGGAGCTCGGAATGTTAGCTGGGTATGAGGGCATCACAGGGTTCCACAGCCCTAAAAGCCCCGATAATGTATATAGAAACAGCAGAGATTGTGTCTCTACATATAATCCCTCTTTAGCAAAATTAATGAAACCATCAAGAAGTCACGTTCAAAGTTTTAATAAAGCTCCACCCCTAGCCACACCTTTAACCGCCACCCCTTAAAGAAAAAGTGTTCCTAATTTCAAATATTGAGAGGTATATATACTAAATACAGTATAATTAAAGATGAAGAATGAAAACTTACGGTACTTTAAATTCTATAACATTCAAATATAGCTGTGCTATATGTATTCTCACTAAATGTTATTAACATGTCAAGCAACTGCCAATCGCACCCCAACATCTTTATGGCGTCTCAAGTGACTTTTTTTTTTTTAATAATTGTTAAAATTCTAGACTCCAGCGGTACTTTTTTATTTATTCTGCTTTTTTCCCCCCCTCCTTTTTTCTTAAATTGCCTTCGAAAGACCTTAAACACGCATAAACATTTCATCTATCGCCAGCGGTGTCCAATTGTACAGAATCGAATATTTCCATTGCCAGATATATGAAAGGGTAATTAGTCAAATTGAAAAGTCTAACAAAAGCCGAGTAGAAAATGTATTTATCCTCTTTTATTCTATAAAAGCAATAAAATCCCACATAAAAATGCTCGGCACACTTTGCCATTGGCCAAATTTAATAAATAAATACACAAAAGAAAAGAAATATTTTGTTACACAAGTAAATTATTGATAAAATGTCTGATTTATTCAAATTTAAATGCTTGATTTACTCTATGTAAATTCTGCGCATCGTTTGAAATGTTCTGAATCTGAATTGTTCTATGTGCAAAAAAGCAACAATTATTAACTGTTTTTTTTGTCAGCTGTGCATTTGGGTTTTAGGGGGCGGGGCTAACTAAGTGGGACTGGAATGGGGTGGGTCCATAAGGGCCGTTTGCGAGCAGGAGATTAAAAGACTCCACCCCTCCAAGCCCTTCAAGCGCCATGTATAGCAATTACCTTGTACGTTTTTGCTCTGATTTTAAGAAAATAACGTTTAAGAACAATGGGCGGTCCCTAAGCCCAATAAAAACAATGTATTTTGAGTACATGTACAGGCTTTGTCATTAAGGGGTTAAAGGCTCCTCCGATGTCCCAGGCAGCCCCTGAACAATCGACCCATACAAACATACTTTGTAAGAAAATACTCGCCTTAAGGAAAAGCTGCAGCTCCAGAGTAGAATCATTTTTCGTGCCACTCATTGGTTGCTCAGAACAACCAATCAGTGGCAGGCAAGCGCTCCCATTGAAATAAACGGGAGTGCTTTCTGTGCATGCGGGGGTCATCCAAACACATCTCATGTGTGGCAAATACCCTGTGTGGCAAATATTCTGCAGTATCTCTCCATGTGTTAGCTAAAGAGACAACACAACATTTAAAGGGACCATGCAGGTATCTAATGAGTTAAAGCGGATATGATAGTTGGAGGGTCCCTTTAAATAAATTTTTATATCTGGAGCCGACGCATTACGCTGACACCCTTCTAAATCAGAAAGCGCATAGTTATAGCGTACAAATTACCATCCAAACCAACGTCCCCAGGTTGGATTTGAATTTGATTAATTTTGCATAGACGGTCTTGCTTATAGCCATCAAGTCCTTGGCTAATAGAAGTTTAATCAAAAAACATGGTCAATACTATTTTTATTGTTTGTAATTATTGCGTGCAGTCATTTCCAGAAACCCGTCATTAATATTGCATAATAATGCATATTGAATTCAAATTAAGAACACCGAACGTTTGCCGTAATCCTATTGCTTCAATTTTTTTTTTATTTTTTTTTGCGCCCAGTAATTAATTCTGCTCTCTTCGCGAGAACATCTATCACGCGGAGCAATGTATTCGCAACGTGGAATGAATTCGTGGCAATTATTATCATTAATAATGTCTGTATATTTTGCTGAGGCTGTGTACTGACAACGCCAACAGAGCTTGCAATTTCATCCAGCCGCAGTGAAAATGAATGATGATTATTCACAAAAAAGGAAAATGAATGTGCGTTTTTATTTAACATTATACAACATGGGGGTTAATAGAATTTGTAGGTAAATTATTGTGAGATTACTGTATACAGCGCTGGGGGTTGTTACTGTGCACAGTGCTTGGGGGTTATGACGGTATACAGCGCTGGGGGTTGTTACTGTCCACGGTGCTCGGGGGTTATGACGGTATATAGCGCTGGGGGTTGTTACTGTCCACGGTGCTGGGCATTATTACTGAATACATCGTTGGGGTTTGTGCTCAAGTAGAGTAAGATTTCTGTGGACTTCTCTTTTAAAAATTCTAAGTGTAAAGATCCCTACGGAGAATAAACATTTTGTTTATTACGGGGGTTATTTCCGCTGAGAATCTTATCATCTAATGGATCAGTGACATCACAAGCGCAAAAAACAATACCTTTCCTTACCCCGGGGATTAAAAAAGCTTGAAGCCACACTAGGTAGTAAAAAAAAACCCAAAACATTTTAACCAATAACGCTATAAAAAGTTTAACTCATTGTGAACATCAGCTCAATTTTATACGTTTTAGGAACAGATAGTTTTATGTCAATTTTACAAAATAGAGATAAAAAACACAATTTTTTTATCTCATGTTTAGCATAGACTCAAATGCTTTGGTCTGGAGATGGTTTTCCAAGTGATCTTAATTAAGAATTAAAATTAAAAGAAAATGATCATCCATAGTGTGTATATATACAAAACAACATATTCAATCATTTTTTAACTTTTTTTTACATTTTTTTTAACTTTTAATAATAAATATTATTCAACATATCGTAAGAATGCGAATCAGAGTCACTTGACATATAAACTACCTTTTCGAAATTTAGATCACTGCTGAAGATATTCCCCAAAGTGTCGGATTCAGGGATTCAGATTATACTCAAATCATTTTCAACTCCCCTCCGATCATTGTTATCTAACGTTCGTAGAATCTTCTAGCATCTGAAATTGCCCTTTAATGTAAAAACGCGTGATAAATGCACTAATCTTAAAACAATTACACCATAGTTCAAAAGGCAGATAGCAGATCTCTTTTTCCCGTGTTACTTGTTGACACTGACATGAGCGGAGAGAGTATTAGTGTTGTTAACCTGTTGTCTCGCAGGAGAGCGTCGGAGAGAAACGAGAACTTTAGGGAATTCGGCAGGTGGGAGTTAGGAATAAATTAGACTTCTGAATAACACATAAAAAAATATCTGCTTAAAATGTTGATCTCTGTCATTCGAAAACAAATGGAAATTGTTATATTATTACTTTTTTTTTACCACTTTGGTGCCTGGATGAGACAGTAATTGAGTTCATTGATCAGTCTGGCATTTAAATAAAAAAAATGTTATTGTCATGGAAATATGCTCCTTGGCCACCAGCAAGAGGGCCGGACCGGCAATGACAAGGTGGCTTTGGCACTTTAAGGCCAGTAGCCTCCTGGTGACGTAATAGCGGTTCTCGGCTGGATATGCGCGTCCGTAGTTTTTTATGCTTACCCAGCATGTGTGGCTCTGGCCAGCGACCCACCGGGCATATGCTTGTTAGCCAGATGGCCAGTCTGGGCCTGACCATCAGGATATGATTGCTTCATTTCCCATCTCGCCCTGCTATATGTATTTCACGCTTTCCTTGGGATCTACATTAAACCAGCTACACCCAGCATGGATACCAGACAGACTGACAGATGCTGGAGTCACCAAAGGGAAAAGACATAGCATTTCTGATACCCTAGACCGAAGGAACTGGGATGACTGTCCCTTTACGAAGGAATTGTCCCTTTGAGAAGACACTTGTTAACGCAATCACTGCCGTAAGGTTGGGGTGTACTGGTGGAATCCTAACACATTATATTGTTACCTGTTGAAAGCCAGATCAGAGGATAAAGTCGTTTGAATGCAACGATATGAAACGGAACAGACCCTTTCCCGGTCTACTTTTCTGCACCGTGTAGAAGGCTGCTCTTCTTTGACTTCTCCTTTAATAAACCTTGTTGTAATGAAAGATCTATAGGATGATGCGACTCCAGCTTCCTCCAGCCTGCATGCCGGAAGAAAATCCAAAAGTTATCATTAAAACAAGAAAAGAACCCCACACATGCAGCATCTGAAAGGGACACTTGTGTCTCTGGGCCATACCAATACATTTCGTGTAGGGGGGAGAATGAAGTGTAGCAGTCGTACCTGAGAACCCTTCTAAGAAACCGTGTAAATCTCCGACCTCTTTAACTCTCTCCATTCGGTAAGCCGCAAAAGAGCGGCTACAGCATTTTACTGGTTAATTAACTCTTTAGATTCCGGATGGCCAGTTCCATTCAGCAGTGCAGTGAGATTTGTATGCTCCGTGGAACTGAACTGTGTAATATGCTGGCACTCTAAAAATTAAATTCCCCTTGAAATAATATTTTCCAAGGGAAAACACTAATTTTTAATGTGTTTTTGTAGGCGTACTTTGCCTCTATGATGGTAATTGGAGAGCTCCCTCGAGTGCATCTATTTTAATAGCAGGACGGTATTATTTCCTTCTTAGCTGAGCCTCTGGCTGGCTTAGCATTCTGAGAGTTACAGTATGTAACAGCTAGAACGGGTCGCTTTTTGCTCTTTTCTCTAACTTTAGATGCTTGAAGACGCAGCGCACGGCGTTATCATACCAGGGACTGCCTTTCTCGCGCCTCCAGCTGAGGGTGATGGGAGTTTAAGCGCCTATTGGATCGGAGGGCGATGGGGGTTCCACTCCTATTGGAAATTCGCATGCATTAAAATTCAAATGGCGTTTTTAATGACTGATTTGTTTTTAGGAAGCCAATTATTGCACATGGGCACATTAAACAAAAATATCATTTTCTGGATACGGGAGATAGCCTTTTTTTAACCTCTTATCTGCCCAGACACATGTGCTTTGATGAACGCTACGTAGGACCTTTACATTCCATCCTTTTTTTTTTCGTATTTGCGGTCGGAACGCTTTGATATTTTGCTGCTGCAAACTGGCAATTAACGGAGTTCAGTATTTGTGAAAATGTAACGAGCTAATTTTACTACCCTGCTTAGCAAAAAGATTTTCTCTACGTATACCCGGGACCTCTCGGGGGGGCTTTTTTTTTTTTTTTTACATTCTGCCCTAAATCTGCCCATGTAAGGCAGTATGGATTGTGTCGGCTCTAATTGCCCTAAGGATCTATGTATTCATGTTCCAGACTGTTTATGAAGTGTTGCCTTACAAAAGAAGGATTGCTTAATCTGTCGTAGGAATGACTGATTTCTGCCAGTCAAGCATTCCTGCAATTTTGCCTTTTTTTCTTCTTTTTTTTTTTCTTCTTTTAGCCTCAATAATAAGTACGTTCTTCACGAGTCCCAGCTCAGCTTATAAAAGAGCGGCATTCATTAATAGCCAAGCAGCCAAGGACTTGAAGGCAGAATTTGATGGGCACAATGAAACATTTTAATACATACAGGCTTTTATTGTTAAGCTGGAGATCCTGTTTCTTTATGATTCAACATGCTTTCTGTACAGAAAACATATCATCTGAATAGGTGTATGTATGTGCGAGCACACGCCACATACATGCAGAGGGCTGGCTCCGGGAATTAAAAGGCTATTAATGAGATGACGTTGCATTAACCCCTTCACGACAAAGCCTGTATATTTACCAACTCGCAATACATTGTCCTTATTGGGTTTAAGGACAAATGTCCTTAAGGGGTTAATGCTGTTGGTCTTTCACTGGTGGGATCATTTCAAGGGAGGGGGGGGTATGTGCCCGTAGGGTGCCAGGTATATGGACCCCATGGGTGCTCTTAAACATCTACCAGGTGTTGGCAGGTTTATACGATTTCTTGGTCGGAGTAAGTTGCCGGTAAGGGTACATTTGGAAGCCAGTACCCGATAATAAGTTACTTGGCTACAAAAAAAAATCCAAATAATACTTAGATCTCCATTAGACCTTTTTATTGCCCCGCATATAAAAAAAATATCTTGATATAATCACAGCAGCTGGAACGGCTCAGGGCAATCCGGTTCGACCAGTTCTCTCTCTGTCGCTTCCCAACTGCCGGTGAAGGAGTCGCGGAAGAGAGCAGTCAGGCCAACGACACGGTTTTTTCTGTACCTTTCCATTGTCTGAAATTGCTCGAAATAGATCCGGCAAATTGGGAAGCATTATACAATATCTTCAAAGGGTTCCATCAAGTTGAAGATGAAGCAATTGAACAAAAAGAGAGAAAAAAAAAAAAAAAAGCTTGAAAAGTTAATATTTTTGGAACGTTGTATTTTTCATGTCGTGGAGGAAAAAAAAAAAGTTGTATTTGACACGAAAGCCCTTATATGGTTTGAGAGAAAAAAGACAAAAATATATACAAAAAAAAAGCCATTCCGACTTCCTAAGCAACACAGAACCCTTGAAGAACAGAGTGGATTTACAAAAGACATAAAAGTTGAAGATCATAGATCAGGGGCACGCTTGGCTCTCTAACCTGGTAATTGCTGTTTTTTTTTTTTTTTTTTCTTCCATTCTTTTGTGTCTGGCAAAGGAAAATGTGTGCTCATTCACAAGAAGGAAAAAAAAATGCTATTCGTAAAAAAATGTAAAGTTTCCCTCCTTGAGCAGAAACAGTACGGGTTACTTATAAAAAAAAAAAAAAGCATAATGGTTTCCATTCATGGGTGCCGTGTGGCTGCCGTTAAGATTTCTTTGTAGCATTGATTACAGTCGTAGCTAAACAAATTGCTCTACGGAAAAATAATACCTGTCAGGAGAAAGTGGATAAGAGTTTAGATCTGTCTCAAGTTTTACTTTAGGCTGTACGGTGGAAGCCACCTGTTCGGTTTCAGTTCTACTCGCTCTGAGCCCGGTGTCATCTCCTATAACAAGGTTTTTGCTTGACCGGATAAGGCTAGAATACGATTCGGAATGGTCTACTTTGCGCGCTTTTAATTGTTAAAAAAATAGGATTACATGAACAAAACCTCAAAAAGAAAACCTAGTAGGGAAATGGCTCCTTCGTTGGGTTCCTTGTCACCTTGTGGACCACCGTGGAACGTTCTGAAGATAAAGTCTGGGTGTTGAGACCACGGTTTGATAACCACTGTCTTATAACATACGTGAGAGGTAGAAGATGGGTCAGCGTTTCAGTCAAATGTGGAAAAAGCTTACTTCTACATTTCCATCAATCCTGTATTATATACATACATTTTTACATTATGTTTACATTATTTTACGTAAGCTTTTAGGACCTCCGAGGTCTCTTTCTTAGCATCCACTGGTCATCAAGTTGAGTGTTCCAATTGACTTAGACACGTTGCTCCTCTTGCAAGGCTCCTCTTGGTTTTTCGTCCTGTTGACATATTTTGCCCGCGTACCCATAAAGCTACTGAAAATGATGAGAAAGAGAGATTTCCAGCATGGTAGACATCATATTACATTTATAGAGCACCAGCAGATCTTGTAGCGGTATTACAATAGGGGGACAGTGAAAGGTAATATTTAAACTGACGATATACATCTTGACAATAAGAGTCAACATGTTAAGACATACCGGTACACAAGGAGAAGAGGGTCCTGTTTTTGCAAGCTTGCAATCTTTTAGGCGGGAATGATAGTGAAGGTAAGGGACTGCTTGGCCGAGGATGATCTGACTTTGGCAGTGGGGATGTAGAGAAGTTGCCTGGAGAACTCGGCGGTGGGGGGTGATGGATGGTTTCCTCAGGGTGCAGGCTGGGGGTATTAGAAGGATAGGTTGTAGCCTACCTTGGAAGGTATGATATGGAGGAGGTGGAAAATTCCACAGGTGGCCACCAAATCTGAAGGTTGGAATGTGCTTTTGAGATACAGAGATTCATGGCTAATACTGTACATTATGATTTAAACACCGTGAAAACTGGTTTTGCGAGAAAAAAGGAGATCCCGTTACTTTGTAGACCGGCCATCTTGAATGTGGATTTCAGCGTGTGCTTTATGTTGAAAAGAATACTGGATAAGATAAAAAATGTACTCGTGTGGAAGCAGTCCTGTTCAGCTCCAAGATGTCAAAAATATAAATAGAAAGTCTTAATACTCTCTGTGGTGTCTGCAAAGGATGTTGTCCGCTACAGATTAGAACCAACACAAAGCTTGACATCTGCGGAGAGCAGAATAAGAGGGGTATTTACTAACACAACCACCCACCGCTTAGCGTATGGGACAAATGTGAATATTAAAAAAATATATATGGTTATTAATTAAAAAATGCTAAAAAATGATAGAAATGTCTGTGATTTGCCCCATTTATCATTGGGGCGGAAAAAAAAAATAAAGTTAATTAGCTGCATTCAATCCATGAGAAACTGCAATAACCAATATATAACGACTTTATAAAATCATTCTGAATTTCTTTTTAGGGGAAAAAATATCCAGCGTTATTGAGTAAGATCATTTATCAAACAATGTGGGTTTAATTAAGAAACGCTTAGTAGCGTGGGGGGGGGTTAAGGATAAATTATTTCATGTGACGTTAAATTGGATAATTTTGATAAATTAACTTTACATTCCTTACGCATATATCATATTATTTTTATTCAAGAGTAAAAAAGAGTAAAAAAAATTAGCTTTTTACCATTAAGACTGCATGTTCCCCTTTTGGGTGAACGTTAGCTATATATGCTACTTGTCCTTCCCTTTTCTCTACCCTAGTATCCTCCTTTTCTGTCTCGAATCCGGAATTAATTTTTAAAGTAATAATTAATATCCATATTACGCTTAATTAATATACCAGGACCGTAAACTGAATATTTTTTTATTTATTTTTTTTTAAATAAAGATTTTAAACTTAATGTTAATCCAGAAAAAAAAAGTTACTCTTAAACATAGAAATTTACAGCAGATTGGCCCCATTCGGCCCCCGTCTAGTCGCGGTTTAAAGACTCAAACCTTAACCAGTCGTTGGTCTTGTCTTTGATTTAAGAGCCGTATGTCTATCCCATGCATGTTTAATACCCTCTACCACTTCTGCGAGAAGTCTGTTCCACGTATCTACCACCCTTTCAGTAAATGTTTTCCCAATCTTTTTAATCTTTTATACTGACCAAAGCAAAGTCCTGAACCTACTTGTGTTTTTCACCGTCAGTCATGTTGTACATTATTCTACATAGGGAGTTTATTAATATATATATTTTTTTTTTTTACGTACCCGTTACGCCTGAATTTTTTTTTTTTTTACGAGTTAATTTCCCACGCGCTGCGATTCGAACATATTATAAAATAATGATAAGTATCACCATATCCGCGCTGCCGACTGATTATGTGTATGTTGAAATTCTCCACGAAAGTCTATTAAAATACCTTTTGAAATTGAGAAAATAGCAAAAAATAGTACTATTTCAGAAAAATGGTTTTGACAGATGTACCCGCCTTCAATATAATGTTTCTCAAATGAACGGATAATAGAACGATGTTTAACTGTGCGGGCTGTAGCTAGATAATATATTCAGTATAGATTTTATGTATATATACACTGGCATGTAAATGTCAATCATCCAACTTGTATTTAACAAAAAAAAAGTTGATTTAGATAAAAAAAAATTCTTACGCCGGTATATCGGCATTCGCGGAGCTGCTTTGTTACAGAAAAGATTAAATGTAATCGAAATGTCTCTTTTTTTTTAAGCTCTTATTAAAAAGTATTTTGGGTTTTTCATGGGGTGGGGAGGAATAAAGATGTAGACAAATTACCATGCCATAAGTACTCAGTAACCCACCAGGAACTGACGAAGACAACAGAATATTATATGTCATTTTGTAACACAAAGGGGGGAAAAAAAAGAGCTGAAATTTAAAAAAAAAAATGGCATTACTGTGAAATTTCCATTAGACAGAAAAAAGAATAAAATTGCACCTTGTAACAAAGTAAAGGTGTTTTCTGTATTTAAGGGTAATTTTGTAATACTGCGACGATTACTTAAATTCTTTTCTCTTTTAAATATCGAAAGACAAGGACCCCCCAGCGATATTTCCAGCACGATAACGAGAGAGCGAGAGCAACAATTTGAATTACATTGAAATACATTTATATTTGCCGAGTGCTTTTGCTGGTAACAGTTGCATAATTTTCTCAGTAAGTGAAATAGATACTTTGATTTCTGAACATTCTTCACTCCGCAGAGTGCCTTAGAACTGACAGTAACGTAATTTAAGGAAGAAGGGGGAAAAAAACACCAAACTGTCACCATACGCTTATTTTCTCATATTTGAAAACTGAATTTTCTATTATTATTATTATTTTTTATTTTTTTTTAATACGTTCAAGACTTCTAATCCCTCGAGTTTAAAAGATGCCATCAACGTGGCTGTTAATAAAGCTCGTGAAGGGTGCTTTCTTTACATTTCCAGAAAACTGCTAATGTGTGCCCATTTTTAGATGTAAAATTGAATTACATTTTTCAACCAAAAATTATTAATTTTTTTTAAATTAATTGTAAAACAAAAATAGAAATTTGGAAACTTAATACTTGGTTGTTTGCGTGGCACTATAATATAACACTTTATTTTTGTAAAATATTTAAAAATTCTACATGATTATGAATATATTTCTGGGGAGTTTGGGCATTCAGTGGCCCTAGGAATTATGGTTTTAATGTTGTATTTTGTCTACAAAATCTTTAAATTTAATGTACTAATCAAAAGTATATATAATATATGTATATATATGTTATATATATATATATTATATATTACATATATTAACATATATTTGGTATATATTATATATATATTATATATATTATATACCAGTAATATAATATATATATATATATATATATAATACTGGTAATATATATTATATTTTTTTTTATATATAAATATATACATATATTATATATATATATATATTATATATATACATATATATATGGGATAAGAAGGAGAACACTTCAAACCAGTAATTTGCCAATTATGGTCCTCTAATGATCCCTAAAACTTTTCTATTTCATAATGTTTTTGTTTTTTTTTTAAAGAATAAGTGGGTTCACTCATGGACACTTTCTCAACATGCATTTTTAGATTATTAAATATATTCATTTGGCTTAAAATTGAACATCATGCTCTGATTCCATTTCTATTTAATCCGCAAACACCCAAAAAAAAGTATTTATTTATTTTTCTCAACAAATTTCAATATTTTTCTGTCGTCTCTCTTTTTTTTTTAATGCAATAATTTGCGATTTCCTAAAAAAATAATTCCTTTCCCTTGTCATTTTATTCATCGTTCCGGCATTCTCTTTAGAAACGATGGTCTTTGTTGTGTGTGTGTGAGAAGGAAAAAGGCAGCCTCGGTAGTTATCTCTTTGCCAGGGGAGCAGTTTTTCATACATGATGACATCAGAGTTTACTCGGGATTTTAAATATATAACCCCTGCCTGTTTAGAATACATACCCTCGGATTTGTCGACAAACACGTTCATAGACTTGGATGGAGTTTTGTGGAATAAAAACAGGTTGGGCAGTATTGTCCCTGTTAGCCTTCATTGTTTTCAGCGAGACTTAACAAGAGATGGGTACCTAACTTGCCTTTTCTTCATAGACACAACAAAGACCATCGTTTCTAAAGAGTATATCGGAAGAATGCATAAAATGACAGGAGGAAAGAAATCAAGGAATTATTTTTGAACACGGTTTAGTGGAACAATACTGCTAAATAATGCATGCCGAAAATGTGATCATGTTTATTAAGAAGCAACAGCCTTGTCATCTTCATTTTCTTCTTCAGTGACTTAATACCCCGTGGGTTTACCCATTTGGGAACTGCTTCAGTTTAGCCTCAGGCGATCTTTTCACTCGGCGCTCAATGCAAAATGTTCTTCTTGATAAAATGTTTGAAAAGAAGGAACATTATCTATATGGAAGAATATATTGAGTACTGAGCGAGTGGCTCGGCACAAATGGTGCTAGAAGAATACAGAAAGCCTTCAAAGTGTTTTTATAGGCAAGTAGGATCCACGTTGCTACAGTATTTAGAACGGACCTGTCACCAAAAAATAACCTTGGTGTTATTCGATAGACTGTATGTGGGATTAAGATTCCTTAACACCTCGTATGGTTGTAACCACCCAATGACCGTGGCCTATAGCCGTTGACATCTGAAGACGGCAGTCATGCCAAGTCGCAAAAGAGGTTAATTAGTGATTCTAATTGTTGGCTTTTAGTAGGAGGTCTCAGTGGAATCAGCCTTGACCAGAAATGTCCAAACCAGTCTTGGAGGACCATAACCCCTGTATAATTTTTTGGATTTCTCTTAGAATGATCCACTTAACTTTGTGTATTATTTACCAAGTGGTACCCTGGTATTTACTGCCCTGCCATTGGAGAGTTCTGGGGGTCTATCCTTTATTTGCACCTTATGTTCACATTTTTGGATCATTAACACCATCGCAGCAGGTTCCACCTTTATATAAAGTATACCATGATCATTTTCCTTTGTACAGTAATATGACTACATACAGTTTTGTACGGATCTAGTGCAATCCAATACCTGCTCTCAATTTTTCCATGGTCTCCAGTGGTAAATTTATAGGGGCCCCTGCCACAAACTTGATCCAGAGAGAGCACCACGATCTGCCCAAAGCCCAGGTCCTACCTTATGACATGAAGGACATGCGGAGGAAGAGATACTATAGAGAGAGGTCTTCTCAACTGACCCATCCAGCTGAGGAGCATCCTAAACCCCACACATAGTCTCTACAACATTTTAAGCCAAAAACACACTGTTTCATACTAATGGTTTTGCTAAGCAGGATATAAATTGGCTGTCTCTGCATGTTTTCATCCTTTTAATGAACTAAAAAAAACCCCCACAAATCCTAAAGACGGTATTTCACTTACGATTTGCCATAGGGCACTCCAAGCTCTTCTCGATGTGTTGTAGTTTCCATAGTATAGCAAGTACCATTTGTTTTGTTTAATTACGGTTAATAAATCTGTTATTGTAATCACCCGTTAAAGTCTTAGGAGCGAGAGATAATGGCTGTTATGGCTATATATATAATATGCTATAAGGGAATGAGAAATGCCACTCACAGCTGGCCCGGCAGATGGTTCGGTGGGTGTACGTGCTTATAAAGACTTCTTTTCAATTGCTGCTTCAGGACAGCTTCCTTTAGAATAGATCTTTCATATTTTTCAATCAGCTTGTATGGTAACATTACAGGACGTCATGGCCCGATTCCGACATACCTGCCTTAACCCTTTAGGGGGGGGAATACAAAAAAAATGCCTTTATTTTCATTTATAAATTCCAAACGCCATAACTGGGACAATTCAGGTGTTGAGTTGTGCCGTGTTAGCCATTGAAAGAAAATAAGTAAATTTGATAAAGATGATAACAATATTGGTTAATAGAATAGCAAACTAATAGAATTCAATTAACCAGTAAAGGTATAATCTTTACGGAATTAGCTTATTTTCTTTCAACAACTAAAACGATATAACGCCGTACCTAAATTAACTATATTATGGTGTTTACAATTTACAAATTAAAAAAAAAAGGCAATCGAAACCCAGCTTGCGTGGGAGCAGCCACTTCCTGTTTTCAGCATCTGCGTGATTATTGCTCCCCATTAAGCTGTTTCTCCCTTTTTTTTTGTTTTTTTTTTTGTTAAAGTACCGCTTCTCATCTTTACCAAACTTCCTTGTTACGGTTAATTTAATAATCGAAACAAGCGATGCGCTACCGGGGCAGAGAACCCGGTGTCGCCGGTGACCTCTGTTCCGAGATCTCAGGATCAACGAAGGAGATTCCCAATTAAGCCTCGTGCTTTCCGTAGAAATATTTTCTAGTAAATATAGTTTATTACATTTAAAACTATATATTTATATATATATATATTTTTTTTAAACTATAGTTTTGATTTAGTATGACAAGGTGAAGGTTGCTCACTGAAGCCAAACAATTCTTAAGAAAGAGGAGTATCTCTCGCCCTCCTCTTACTGCCGAGCCTGAAGGATCATTAGTAGACTCCCATCAGTCCCTCATTAGTTCTTAGATAGTGTTTTAATGACAACTTGAAAGTCTCCCCATCCTGCCCTTGTACTATTTATGATCCTAACAACACTAATGTACACTTAATGAGAAATTCCTGTCTTGCTTATAAATCCTGTAGCCAACATTCAATTTATTGACAGATGTTTGCTTGGGCCTCTTTAAAATTACTTCATAAATCTTCCGGGATAAAAAGCCTCAAGTTTGGTTATATTAAGACAGGCCCTTTGTTGACAGTTTCATATTTAACTGTTTAGAGCTCCGACTTCCTTCCTGCTAAATATTATCCTCGGTACGAGGCTCTTAGCCCCCGCGTCGCGTGAGAAGGGCTGGTTCCGTGATTTATATCCGTTAATAAATAAATATATGTGCGTATTGGATTTGCAATAAAGCAGAATGTCTTATAGGCTGCATGTCAATTGCTTACTCTGCAGTTTCGTTTTTCTTTTCTTTCTTTTTTTTTAAATTAAAAGGAGTCGGAGTAGCGTTTGAATGGGAACGATCACATTCGCGGCTTTTAAGGGTAACCAAATTAATTTATAAACATAGACACAGCATATTATATAGCTTATTAATTGACAGCAATTAATTTCCTGTTCTCTCCATCCTAAACCCTCTTACAATGTTCCAATAAGGGAGAGAGAAGCCAAGTCATACCTGAGAGGTCTCCTGGTTTGACCCGGAGTCTCCAAAGCCCTACTTACCCGGGTCTCCAGCTCAGTTTCTTCATTTTCTGGGAAGGGGAGCCATGCCTGCTCCCTGACCCTCATTCTACCTACTCCCCATCCGCTTTCCCATTATCCTTCCCGGGGAAGGGCTGGCATCAACTGGCTTGGAGGAAAAACAACCAGCAGATTGGACTATATTAGGGATGTAATATAAAGCCATCAAAAGGGGGCAACTTAGATTAGGGATCCCATGATAGGAGCATCGAAAGGATCCAGAAATAGTGTAAACACTGCATAGAATCGTTCTGTGTTGAACTATAAAAAAAAGTAAAGATAAACACAAAAAAGCTTCTCGTAGTGGGTGCAGCCCACGGGGCAAATGCCAGTCCCCCCCATAGAAGGTGCACTGGGTCTAGCCCTGTCCCCACAAGAGAGAGCCTTGGGTAGCGTAGGAAGGTTCCCGAGTATCCTAACAGGAAGTTTAGATGACTGCTCTCATAGTCTGCACATGGTCACCATGTCCGTGTATCCACTGAACACTAGTTCTTCCAAAGGGGAACGTCACAGTGTAAGAATAATATAGAATATGGAAATATAGTTTAAAAAATAAATTTTATATTAATATATTAGCCCTAATCCAGAACTCCGGCTATCCTCCCCCATATTCTAAAAACAGCAAAAAATCCACTTTTTGCACCACTAAAACTTTTTGACTCGAGGAAACTCTTCCTGCCGCCGGTTACATCACGTGAGTCACGACCCACACCTGACCTTAGGAAGTAAATAATCACCATGTACGTTACAACTGCCAGCAAGTGGGTATCAAGTGCCCCTTTACTTCCCCGAGATCGTTGACGTTCCCACAGGGTCTTTTGGCAAAATATGCGAATATTCCAATGGGAACAAATTGGGACTTTTCGGCCAAAACATGCGCGGAGACCAAACTATCAAATGGGAGAAGACCTTATACTTGGGAATTTGGCTGGAACTTGCTATACATTAGCCAGCATGATGCATATTCATGCAAATCAAGGTCTATACTACTTTAACTAAGCGTTTAATGATTGTAATGGGATCCGTCTGATCTGTCCTAGCTGCCCCGTCTAATCCTTTTAGTTAACTTCTCGGTGACCTCATTGCGCTCTGGACTTATTCCGAGTATCACTGTGTCAAGCCTGATAAAGTGTTGACGCTGATAGGAGCTGAGAGAGGATGTCTATTGCTACAGAATACTATATGTTATTCTGATAAGAGCTGAGAGCCAGAATAGAGAGTCTCGCCAAAACCCAGCGGACGATTACGATGCAAGCCCCGCTATCCCTGTCTAAATCTGATCTCTTTGTGTCGTAGGAAGAAACCTCCTCTCGTTTTATCCTCTTTCATTCTTTTAAGGAACCCTTTAAGCCAACAAGAAAATGTCCACCTTCTCAAATCTTTAAGGTCATGACTCTAAATAAGGTATTTCTAAACATATTGCAATGGAGTGGTCACTGTAGGACTTGGTTACTCTATCTGACGTTGGGTATGGGACTCATCCCAATTCTGTAGATAGGGTTGCCGTACCCCTAACGTTGACCCTGGTTATGGAGAAGACCTAAAAGCCGGCTCTCGACTGTCGACGCTTGTATGTATGTCACATCACATTGCGTGCAAGTGTGTAACATGGGCTTGTGTTGTTCCAAAGCTCCCGGATCAATGTCCATCTGATATATCAGGAAGAGATGACATTAAATCTGAGCCCGTGCACTTTGTCAGCATGTGTCGCTTTAAAATGTAAACGTGACAGTGGATTGAAGCTGCTTGGCTCATCCAATTATTATTATTTCTATTCTTTACTTATTAAGCTGTACAATTTAAATACGGGGTGTTAAACCAATGCGTAATTACAGAAAAATGAGGGGGTAAAAAAGACTTACCTTCCCCACCCCATCAGCAGAGAATTAAAAGGTTGAACAGTAAGCTCCCTTCGGTGAATTAACCTCTACCACTTCTACTGGAAGGCTGTCCCACTTAGCAGCCACTCGCTCGGTCTATATATTTGTTATTTTATGTTGGTTTTCAAAATTAGGCTTTCTAGTTGCCTGGCGCCATTTTTGTTCTTAATGACTCTAATGTTTGCAGAGGCCGGATGGAGCCTTAACGTAGATCCGTTTACTGTGCCATGGTAGCTCTTACGTTACATTAAAAATAAATTAAAAATCAGAAGGATGAGTCGGTTTTCGCTCACAGGGTTAAATCAGACCGAAATTTAGAAGAATTAACTGTAGGTGCCCTTATTTCCATGGGAGGCCACAAGCACCCCCCTGCCCAAACATACATCTGCCTGCTCCCATCAGCTTGTCTGGAAGCCGCCCGATCATATCGGCCCTAATCAGAAGGCATTGCCGCTGTCAGGCAGAATGATCACTCAGCTTTTAAATAAATGTGGGTCGCGGGGAAGCCAGCCTGAGATGTATAATACATAACAATGTGTAGCAGCAGCGGCTGATCTGTTGTGGAGAGGACCTATTAGTCACAGGGAACGAGTCGGGATATTTCACGCAATATATTTCTGTAGAGGCTTACAAAAAAAAAAAAACGACAAGCCGACCAGTGAAGGCTGTAAAACAAGATGCACAGGAAAGCGACGTGGCTATTAAGTTGCGGCTCGGTGGTGGAATACAAGCCAGGGCTACTATTCTGAGCTGACGGTGCATGGGGGGGGGGAATCGTAGTCTGCCCCAGCTAAGCATATGCTAAATATTGTTATTAAGCATTGGTAATTTATACATCATATTTTAAAACTTTTGGTTTGTGGGATGAGCTACATGGACAGTTAGCGGTAGGGGCTTTAGGAAAAGGGTGGAGGGACTGTTAGCGGGAACTAATATAGGGAAATTCTTTGGGGACTGTTAGCAGGAGGGTTGGTAAGGAGAGGCTGTAGGGACTGTTGGTGGGAGGGGTTATAAGGAGGGGCTGTAGGGACTGTTGGTGGGAGGGGTTATAAG
>VKOC01000010.1:6215075-6259519 GCA_009364415.1 Spea multiplicata
ACCTTTTGAGTTTACATTTCTTTTAGGATTATTTCCATCTTAACTCTCTATAGGCATCACTGACGTTCTTTGCCTTCCGAATCCTCACGGGTAAAGACAGCAAAATCATTTGAAATAAAAAGCCTCAGGTTTATACCTAAATTTGTATTTTTTTTTTCATGGTTTCATGGAGGAAAAGGAAAATCTTGGATTTATTGGTAATGACTGTGGGATTTCACTTTTTGAGATTTTTTTTTCCTGTTCTATGTAGTTTTCTTGGTGGAAGCACGTGATGGGAGGGGGTCAGATATGTCGTTAGAAACCTCTTGGTTTTATGGATAGCCAGCTGATGAATACATATGACATATGATGTCATATGTATTCATCAGCTGTATATAGAAATATGCTTTCTGTGTTCATTGCAACAGTTCGACTAACTTGGGTTCTCATGCCAGGTCAGAGGTGTCTTCTGTAGGCTTTGGGGGGGGGGCACAACTAGGTATGATGCTTCGGTATCAACGGGGGAATTAGAGAAGAGGGTCCAAGCCCAACTTGATTCCAATCTTCTGCGTAAAAGATAATGGCTAATTATTTCCAAAAGCTTTGGGTTTGAGGACATACAAGGCTATCTTATGAGTTAAAGTTTTTATCAGAAATGGGGAGCGCCAAAAGGTTTTTTGTGTCCGCCGTTATAATTAGTGTTCTTGCGTTTGCATTTTTTGCTTATTTTTGGAGGTAAATTAGATGTTTCCTACTGTGATCTCTAGGGACATTCCCGTTGGTTTCCATAGTGATTGCTCCACATTTAGAACTCTGTTTTACAGCCCGATATATATTGAAAAAGTCAGGGAAATAGGTTTGTCTGAGATATAATAGGAAGAAATCTGAGCCAGGCATTATATGTATAATTGGCCGCGCTGCCTTCATTAAAGGAGACGCAACAGAGGAACGGAGGCTTGACCAAAGTTACGAGGCCCTCGTAGACTCAATTGTATTGTGTGTTGTCTGTAGTTATGGTGTCAACGTTTATAAAGTTCCCCGTACAGTTAGGCCTTGTTGCCATAATTCAACAAAGCAGATCTTGGTGGGCTTTCCAAACCTTTGTAATGGAATTCACACCTTAGGCCAAAGTAAGTGGTCTGCTGCCCCTATCAGTGGTTGCTATGACATAGAAACATAGAATTTAACGGCAGATCAGACCCATTGGGCCCACCTAGTCTGCCAGTTTTTCCTACTGTAAGGAGACCTTAATAAGTCATTGGTCCCGTCTTAGATTCAGGAACGGTGAGAATAACACATAATGAAACCCATTAAAGGACTCTATACTAAGTCCTAAAGGAATTATGGAGGTCAATGATCAAGTAGGACCTCTGTGATCCAGAAAAATCCAGAAGCCAACACATTCTGTTGACTTTGGTTCATGGGACCTCCTGTTGGCTTCTAAGACATCTCTTGAGGGTATAATGATGATGTGACCGGCGATGTGATGTTTTGAAGGCACCATCCAGAATATCTATAATGGTCCAGAACATTCTTTAACCTTTTTGAAGCGCATTGCTTAAAGACAGTAATGCTTGATCTGAATCTCCTTCCATGGAGTAACCGGGGGGGGGTTACATTTCCAAATAAATATTCTGGATAGCCAGCTCGCATTTAAATTGTAATCAGAAGTCAAGTGGCTAAATCATTTCTCTGAAACCGGCGATTGAATGGGACAGCTCGAAAGCAAATTTGTTTTAAGTCAACTATTGATTTTTTTTTTTTATCTTTGAGTATCAAGAGCAGTGTATTAACCCTCTTAGTAAGATTATGAATTGTAAGACCGAACACTTTAGCGAAACAAGACCACTTACGATGGATTAAGAAATGATAGATCTCCCTAACTATTCTCCCGAGACACTACAGTTCCTCAACGATCTTCAGACCAACGCTCACGTGCATTCCCCCAACCGTTATTTAAATTTCCGATCGTATCGCACCGCTGTTGAAGAAAATAATTCTATAATTATAATGTAACAGCTTTAGAACAATGCCACAAAAAAAGATCTAGAACGGATATAATACTAATTTATAAATTACTTTTTTTTTATATTCTGTTGGAACTGTTTATGAAATCAACCAAATCCTATTTTAATTATTATTATTATTATTTTTTTTTTTGGTATTTTTTTTTTTTTTTTGGACACCCTACTGTCTGTATTTACTTTCAGTTGTGTTCTTTTATTAGCTTCTTGTGCTGTTCTGTCCCACAGTTATTCAGTTTTGAAAGAGCGTAAAAGGAAAATGAGCGATTAGCAACTTTTACGAAGCAAACCCGACCAATATTTTTGGAACGCGGACGCACTCCTTTGAACAGGTGAAAATATATCGACGCGCCGTTTTTACGTGTAGCGTAGCAAAGTCCCAGCTCGCTCAATAGTATATTCTGTGATCGACCTCCAGGGATCCCTCCCATCATTAAATAATTCTCTAGTAGTTATAAAAGAACCTTGCAGAATACAGCAATTACATCAATTTCATAAAATATATTTTGTGTCGAAATCAATACGCCGATAGAGTTTTAAATCTGGGTATCTTAGGTGCAATAAGTATGTGTTCCATGTTATCTATATGTTACATGTTAGGTGAAAAGTGACAAAATAGTATATATATTATATATATATATGATATATATTATATTAGATTTATATTATGAATATATATATGATATATCATAAAAAAGATATACCTACGATGAATATATATAAATATATATAAAGTGTAATGGTATGATATATACGTATATTATTATATTTAGAATTATATTCTTTATATATATATATAATATATACCAGTATTGTATATATACAAGTATATATATTAATAGTATATACTCTCTCTCTCTCTATATATATAAAAAGATATGTAGATATATGTCTAGACTATAAATATATATAATAAATGTTGTCATATGTTGTGGATATATACGTTATATTATATTATATATTATATATTTATATATATATATTATAACAGTATGATATATATACAGTATATTATACTGTATATATATATAATAATAACAGTCAGTATAATATATATACTCTCTCTCTCTATATTATTATATATATATAAACAAGATAGGTAGATATATAGTCTACTATAATATATATATAAATGTGTAAATGTGTGTGATATATATACGTATATATTATATTGTTTGTTTTTTATAAACAACAAATTATTTAGCAAATTATTTAAAAAACATTTAGTATTTTGTAAGATTATGCACACATAAATGCACATTTCTAAAGATATCTGTACCTACGGACACATATGGACCTATATACATGGCCGCACACATACATATAATTAAACATTGGGGTTATCCATCTATCTATTTATCTATCTGTCTATCTATCTATCTGTCTGTCTGGCTAGTCTGTCTGCTTATCTAATCTATCTATCTATCGTATCTATCTATCTATCTATCTATCTATCTGTCTATTTATCTATCTGTCTGTCTATCTATCTATCTATCTATCTATCTATCTGTCTGTCTGTCTGTCTGTCTATCTATCCTCTATAGATCCATCTAGAACGCAAGAAAGCACACAAATTAACCCCTTGTCTGCCGGACCTATATAATGCTCACTGCTGTCCCACCTTTTCCCCCGAATACCATTTTTTTTTAAAAAAACCTTTGAAAGCGTTATTTATTTATTGAACTGCTCCAAAGTATATAGTGAAGGATTGTTTCCCCGCTTGGATCTCGGCCCAGCCTTACACTGGCATCGCACAGGAGCGAACCGCCGCAGAACGAGGGGAAAACTTAAATAAAGGACGCGAGAAGATATATTTCTTGAGTTCAAGAATAACTTGGGCTGCCGCTGCTAATAGCTTTTCCTCCGCGACTTGCGCGGCTTTATATTAATTTATGCTGAGTTTGTTTGCAGTCTAACCTTGGTGTTTAGAGTCGGTTTTAAATTTTCCACATGAAAGGACTGATGGGGCGTAGGAAATTTTGTGTGTTGGAAGATAACAGATTTATGACAGAATTTGTTTCAGAAAGTAACAATTTAGCCCATCAGCCAGCGGGATTATATGTTTATAATCGGAAAAGAAAATCACTCAGATATATATATTTATAAATATATATATATATATGTGAATACTCATTAACAACCCATAACGTAACACAAAAATAATTAACATTTATTATTTTTATATACAAATAAAACCTTTTTTATACTTTTTTTATTTTTATATTATTCATTCAAGAGGCTACCGGCAGCTGGAAGCTGAAATGAATAAGGTTGGAGGAACTGTGTGAAGGTTTGGAGATATTCTGTAACCTGGAATGTCCAGATTTGTTGAAAGTTAGGAGATCTTGGCACCGTTTCTTTATTTATTTTTATTTATGCATAATACCTTCTTTTAGAACTTAAATACGGCTTGGTTTCCCAGGGCTGAGAGGGAGTAGTGTATTTTTTTTTTTTTAATGCGGAGGAGAACGAGGGTCAGGCTTAGACTCTTGAAGGCCACATCTGGTATACCTTTCTCCAAATGGACAGGCCTTCTGTAAGTCAATGGCTTTTGTCTCTCTCTCTTGCTACTAGTTTTGTAACCGTTTAATTGAACCATAGTTGCACATTTAATTATTTGAGATTTTTTACACTGGCATATTAGCCTAGGAGGAACCCAGGTCGACCGTCTAGAGCCCCCCGAAACTGTGGAGGACTATGCAACGGGCCACAGAAAATCTTACGAGACTTGGAATATTCAAAGTAGCTTACCGTTGTTGTGAATTGAGTGTATACTTGTACAGCACTGTGGAATACAATAGCATAAAATCGATAAATAATACTAAAATCGATAAAAAAAAAAAAACTAGAGGTCCTCTAATTTGCATACAAGGGAGCTTAGTTGACCCGTAGTCTCCGGGTTAAGTTCTTCTTTGCATGAGTCGTTTTTAGAGCCTCTGCCCAGGGGAGCAGCCATTGGCCCCGCCTACTCCCTGCCCACTAAAGTCTAATTTGGGCTGGCCCCACCCTACACACGGTTAGCCCCACCCCCAGAACAAAGACACACCTCCAGAAGACGATGAGCTCCCGGTGATCAACCCAGGGAAGCTCCCATGTATGCTGATCTCATACCATACCAGGGGCCCCATAGAGTCCTAATCTCAGGGTGGGCTTTCAGTTTTACCTACAGGGGCAGATTATTAGGATCGCTTAGTACTCCGTTACATCATTTTTCATTCATCCCAATTAAAGTTTTTACAAGTTTTTTTTTTTTTAAATGTATTTAAGCTTCTACGGTATAGAATTCATTATCACTTGATGTCAAAGTTTCACAAGTCGGAAACTTTCCAAAAAAAAGTTTTGAAAATGTTTGAAAACTGCTAAATCAGGGAAAAAAAACAGGTGCCTGATGGGAAATTCGTTAGTCCTCTCGAAACGTTTGTAAAAAAGTTGCTGGAGAAAAAAAAAGCAATTTTAATAAGCAAACTAATACTTTTGGGGTTTTGCGGAAAATTGTACGTCACGTTTCTGCATCTGATTATATCTGATTGTAAAGATACAGAATAAAGTGAATAAAAATGAGTAGATAAATGACATACGATTAGCTTGTTTTTAGTGTTTTTCTGTGTTTTTTAAGCAGAAAGCCGTACCTTGTGTGTTTAGATAAGTTCAATTTGGGGAAGGTTACTTGCGCGACTGGCGCAATGTTCTTCATTTCTTTTTCAGATTTCTAGTTAGTTGTGGTTTTTAAGAATCCGCTGCCAGAATATGGATTTTATATCTCTTTGGAGGCAAAGGGGTTAATGATCAGCGAATCCTAGAGGTTTATCCTAAGTAATGTTACGTGGATACAGGGGCTTAGGGTGCATTTAGTTTGGTATACAGAGGATATAATTAAATACCCAGTGAGGCTCTATAGAGGACACCACCGCTTTTATCAAACACGCCAGACCTGATCCCCAAATGCAAATGTAAACAGATTTCTATATCAGTGCTCGTGACGTGTCTGCTTTTCATCTCAGAATACGGAGTTTCAGGGGGTTCCCATGGAAAAAAAACTTTTTTACTGATCACAAAACCGCTGTGCTGTATACAGTAATAACCTCCGACGCTGTATTACACGTAATATAACCCCCAAGCGCTGTATACAGTAATGTTAACCCCCCAGTGCTGTATATAGAAATAACTGCCCCAGCGCTGTATACAGTATATAAACCCCCAGTGGCTGCTATACAGATAATAACCTCTGGCACTGTATAACAGTAATAACCGCCCCCCAGCACTGTACAGATAAACAACCCCAGTGTATTACAGTAATAACCCAGCGCGTATTACAGTAATATACCCCCCAGCACTGTATACAGTAGATAGTAACCCCCAGCGCTGTATACAGTAATAACCCCCACGCGCTGATACAGTAAAAACCCCAGCACTAGTTACAGCAGTAACAACCCCCACGCGTATACGAGTAAAGCCCCGCGCTGCTATACAGTAATTAACCCCAGCGCTGTATACATAATAAACCCCCAGCGCATGTCATACAGTAATAACCCCCAGGTGACTGATATGACAGTAATTAACCCAGCGCTGTATACAGTAATTAACCCAGCGCTGTATACCAGTATAAGCCCCCCCCATGCTGTAATACAGTAATAACCCCCCAGTGCTGAATCCAGAATAACCGCCCAGCGCTAGTAAACAGTAATATAAGCCCCCAGCGCTGTATACGAGTAATATAACCCCCCAGCCTGTATACAGTAATAACCCCCAGGCTGGTTAGTACAGTTAATAGACCCCCCAGTGCTGTATACAGTAATAAGCCCCCCAGTGCCTGTATCAGTAATAACCCAGCGCAATGTTACACAGTAATAACCCCAACGCTGTATAAGTAATAACTCCCCAGCGCTGTATACAGTAAATTATAACCCCCCAGCGCATGTATACGGTAATATAACCCCCCAGCGCTGTATACAGTAAGATAACCCCCCAGCGCCTCGTATACAGTAAGTTAACCCCCAGCGCTGTATACAGTAATAACCCCAGCGCTGTAAACAGTAATAACCCCCCCAGTGCTGTATACAGTTTTAACCCCCAGCACTGTACAGAGTAATAATCCCCCAGCGCTGTATACAATAATAACCCCAACGTTGTATACAGTAATAAGCCCCAGCACTGTATATAGTAATGTCAGTCAATATTGACATAAAACAGGTTTTATCTCAGTTTGTCCAAATAAGCTCCCTTTATCTGCAGACCTGGAGGCCGCGTTGCTGTCGGTCATGTGATATGTTGGGTGACTTTCCCGGCTCAGACACCACACTGAGCTGATGCTTTATGGCAATGCTAATGAAGTCCGTTCCTCCATAGACTTTCACTATCCAGCCATTCAGACTGAGTCATTCCGTTGTTTCCCAGAGGCAGTATAATAAGGAGTCAGGGTGTTTGTTTAGTGATCGGGCTCAGGGCTGCCTGACAACATTATATTCTGTGAAAACGAGCACAATATTTTTTTTTTAGTATTTAGAGGATTTTCGAAATTTTTTAACTCTTCTGACTCTACAAAGCATAACATTTTAAAGGAAAATGCCAGATTTATTGTGTATTTAGGTCTATGTGTATTTATATATTTAGCTTATTTATGAAAAGTGGGTTATATATTATTAAAAATTATTAAAAAAACTAATCCGTCCCAATATTTTGTCTATTTTATCTTGGACCTTTATTTAGCCTGCTTCCTTGTTTTTTTTAATTTCCATCTATCCTTTTTTTTTCCTTTCTTTCTTTCCCCTCTTCCCCCCAAAATGTTTTATGTAGCCCTTTTTATTGGCCAGCGCCTATGTTTCTACTTTTTGTGACTTTTATTAAACCAAAGACGATAAGCGTGGAATTTATAGTAAGACACAAAGTGGTATATTTACCTTAAAAACCCCAAAATTGCTCAAACTTTCCATTTATTTTCTTCCGTACTCCTTTTGTACTGTGAGATAATGGAAAATTAATTAGAACATACAATTAAAATATACTTGCTCTGCTCTATACAGACTTTTTTTTTTTTTTTTTTTCAATAGCTGTTTTTTTTTTTGGTGACTTTTTTATTTTTTTTTTAGGTTACTTAGAAAAACTTTGTGATTAAATATATTACTCACGTGATTTATGGGTTTCTATGGCGTACCGTTATGTCCATTAATTGCATTCACTTCCTGCAAAGTTCTATACGTACTGCCTCCAACCTCTTGGCAGATAAGGGGTTAATTACTCAACAGGAAGCATCGAATGTCACTTAATTACCTGCAATTTCTTACATGGAAATTGCGTGAAGCTAAATTTAATAGCGTACAGGACAAAAAAAAAAAAAAATCTGTTCTATTTTTCCAAATAGAGGTGTTTTTTAATGAAAAAGAATACTGTATTATGTTTTTTTTTTCTTTCTTTTTTTTTCTTTCCCTGAGTGCATGTTTCCTACTGGCAAATATTTTTACGGCGCTCGGGAGACATTGAAAATTACAAGGAGTATTTTGGCTCTGAAAACTGCTTTCCCTAAAGGCCCATTTAATAGCGAAAGTGCATTTCTTTGAAGATTTGGCTGCAGGTGTGCGAAAAAAAAAAAAAAAAAGGTGTGATATTCTTATAAAACATTTTATTCTTAAATAATTAGGTATGTTAAAATACCATAGCACTGACATTGTACTTTAAGACTCTACAGGGTACAAATATATATATATATGTTCAATTGTTTATTTTGTTCCTTTAGTTTTCATTTTAAAACATACATATTGTATATATATAAATAATATTTATATATATTTCTATATTTATATTATAGTATATATATAATTATATTATTAATGTTATTATCTTGTATTTCTTATAGCGCAACAGTTTACGCAGCGCTTAATCCATTATATTCAAGGGGTTCGACAATTTACGAGATTGAGCAGATAAGACAAACCGACTTCATAACATATACAATAGTATAACCTATATAGTTATCATTATATTATTTAGTATAATTATTGTCGTTGTTTTTTTTTTACTAATGTTTTTTATTTATATATTAAAATTGCAATGTTGAAACAAAACAAAAGTCTGCTCCTAATTCAATATTTCTTAGAACACCATATGGTTATATTTACAAGCATCACTATAGTATGTTATCTCACCTGTTATATAAGAAATACAAATATTGGGTTTTTTTTGGACAGTAAGAATTATTTATTCTAAATGACTACTATTTGTTACTATTGTTATTTTATTAAATTGTGATGCTGGACCAAACTTGTCACAGTGACCCCTGCAGTTTGGAATCTCTGTACCACCAAAATGATCAAATTACATTTTTTTATTAAATATTTTTTTATTATCACACATGTATTATTATTATTAAATTATTATTATTAATATATTTTTTATATAGTACCAACAATTTCCGCAGCGCTTCTTACAGGCCGTAAATTCAAAGGGTCTGACAGATCTAGAACCGTCAGACTACGACGACCCGATATATTAGGTAATGAGAGCCCGGCTCACAAGCTTACAATCTATCGGATAATGGGAATTCCTCGACCCTTGCCGGTTGTATATGTAATACGTATGTTTTATAAATAAGGCTTATTATTTACACTTCATGAAATGTATACTTTTTTAAGCCCATAATGCATTTCATAATGAACTGTGTTGCGGAAATACATCTCAAAAAGCATTCGTTTTGAAGAGTAACTCATAAAATCGGAGGACTGTATAACTATTTCAATGCATAAAATTGGTATGGATTTCACCTCGACATTTTGGGGATACCCGAAGCGCACTCCGCGTCCTGCTAAGAGCCTACAGAACTTTTCAGATTGAGCAGAAGGAATTACAATTGGGATCCCTCCCTGTTTGTGAACTTTGGCACAAGCCAGCGTGTATCATAAGCATCGCTCTGACTATAATTGCAATAGGATTAGGATACAGTGCCAAGAATTTGAGTTAGAGACGTGAGGTTACATTCTGTAACGCGTCTTCTTATCGGATCGGATACAGTTCGGCATCGCTTTATGTAAACAGAACTAGGGTTAATTTTCCACTTTTACCTAAAATTGGGTGTTTCAGATTTTTTTTTTATCTAAACACACCCTAAACTATTTCTTCAATGGATGTTTTCTAATGAGCAATCTTTCCATGCTACCGTGGACAGTACTTGCCTTTACACCCAGCGGATGCGTAAGTTGGGCACAGCCCTAGGCCTGACCCATGGCCCCAGCTGCCCCCTCCGCAGCCAACGATATGATGTGACATACAGGTACCCCATGTCTTAAAGGCATGTGGCGCCTTGTAATCCATTCCATGAAGGGTGTGTGGACTTGGCATAGTCCTCCATAATGAGCCAAGTGGGGAGATCAGAGTACGTCCTACAATGACTCATTATCTCCAAACTCTCCTTTACATCGTTGCAAAACAATGGAGGGTATTTTTTTTTGACGACCACCAACAAAATATTACTTGTTTTGAGAAACCCTCGATCCCGTTCTTTTATCTTCTAAATTGCTTTAGAAGCAAAGTACTTATTATTGTGAGGAACATAGAATTCGCAGGGACCTCCAACCTTACGTGGTCCCTTAGCTTCGTCGGAAGTTCAGCATCACTTTATGCCTGTCCCATGCGTCTTCAAACTCTATCACCGCAAAAAGCGTACCATAAAGTATGTGTTCCGATAGACGCTAACCCTGCCTCTGATGTTTGGATATTTTTTTATAAGGTTTTACTGTTTCTTTAACAGAATTGATCAAAAATGGTATGTCGGGCAGCTAACACAATTCACAAAGACTCCAGATCAATTCTAATTAAAAAGGGGTGCGCCACCCATTATGCAACGCGAGGTTCATAAACATAGGTGTGAAAGCACCTCACCTTTTAATTATTTAGATTTACCAAAACAATTTTAGTCCTAAAGAAGTGGGTGATAATGTTGAGCCGACCAACATTTGTGGAGAACCTAGAACCACATGAGCATCGAAGGCTTCAGCGGTTCCTTCTTTCTAGAACATACGTTTCGACCGTAGTTTTTAATAATTAATTTAATAACGTGTGGCCTTTCAACCACGTAAGTCTGAAATATATCAATCGTATCGGGTTGCATTGAACAACAAAGATTTAAAATATTTCAGATCTCACAAATATTTACAGAAAATTGTATTACGGGAATTCTTTTTCTTTGGTGTTTTTGGCCTTGGAGGATTATGGACGTTCATAGCTTACCCATTAAAAAAAAACATACTGAATACTTATATTAATCTAAAGATGGAATAATTAGCCAAGTCTAAAGTAGACTTATGGGCTTAACTTGTATATTCTTAAAAACTAAAGGAAGCATTTGCAGGAGATTTGTGTTTCAGCTCTTTGACTTCATTGTACACCATCAAGGTCCAACCCCAGTGAGCTTCTGCCGCACCCTGTGTAATGTATAGTTCAATGAGTGAGATTCCTCTAAAGTCTCCTCATCCATTGAACTATAAACTCAGACCTTGTTGCTGAAGAAATCTGCCAGTGTTGGCCCTTCATGATGAATAGTGAGAGCTGAAGCCACTTCTATCCTCCCTTTAAGTGAGTAGATCTCCTGTTGTCTTCTCAAAGCACATGCGTTGACCTGGTGTTCCCGATAAGCGCCATTATTACCATCCTCTTCCCGTAGGGCTTGCTCCACCATTCTAATTAAAATAAAGCAGGAATAGTAAAAAAAAAAAAAAAAAAAGAAGGAAAAAACCACCGAGGCATGTTATTCATCCATTGCCTGACTTTCGACATAAATCACACAGTGGGAACTGTTTCTTTAAGGGAAAAAATCCCTGGTTTATGGGTGTGACGGATTCATCTCTAAAGACGGAGAACTATTTGGCTTAGTGTCCATCTGGGATATATCAGGAGAAATATCCCCGTCTACCCCTTTGTCTCGTATACATTTGACACGTTGATAGTGATGAATCATATGGAGCCTGCGTTTTTTTTGAGTCAATAACATACAGTATAACTCTTTGCGTGCCCAAGGGTCTTCCAAGTTGTACTTTTATGTTGTGCTTCTTAAATATAATTCAACTCCTTTCTAAGATTTATTTTAGTGGATGTTTCCCTTTTAGGATCTTTACCCAACTCAAAAGTGAATTTTTGTTCTCTAAAATCCTCATATTTTGAAACTTTTTTTTGTAATGTAATCTTCTTAAGCATTTTTTATTTAAAATTAATATTTTCAATGGCGGACTGCTTATTTCTGCGTCTGAGTTTTGAACGCGAGTGATATTTTTACTTCGTTCGATAATTTACGCCTTAAATTACAAGACAGCATGAAAAATGTAGACATACAAAAATTCACAACATTTTCATAGAAAGAACCTAAGTAGGACCCTATAAAAATAAATAAATAAATAAAAAATATTATTATATTTCAATTTAACGTATTTGTTATTAATTGTATTCCCCTTCTAAATCGGCAATTGGCAAATTGGCAAGGATTACTCTTCTAATATTTAGGATGAAAAAACATTTTTAAATTTGAATTTAGGGTTGAATCTTTTTGAATTTTCAAATTGTAACAAGGGGTTAACTTAACGAGCTATGGTAAGCATTACATTAACAGACGTCATCCGTAACAGTCAGCCTTATGGCATTACATATATATATAATTAGCTGCAAAAATCCATAATTTTTATATATTTTTTGCTCAATATATTCCCCAGGGTAACATAATATTCTAACCCATGTTCATAGTTTTATGGTCAGTTATTAAAATGTAACATAATCCTACATTTTCTTTTAAAGAATGAAAAAGAAACAGGCTAAACTGTAGAAACGCACACTCAATTAAACATTATAAATCCTGTGACATAAAAAAAAAGTTATAAAAAAAATGCAAACCTGTGTTTTATTAATTTCCAAAACTGCCTGATTTATTTTTCATAGGAACCTGCTATTGATCAGAGGGTCTGTTCAGTAGACACTGAGGTTCAGCTGGCCACAAAGGTCCCGCCATCTTGTGTAGGCCATGTTGGGTATTGGTGGCGTTTTGAACTCAGCGGTAAATTTAAAAAGAAGAAAAAAAATCCCATATCTCTCTGTTGTCCTCAAATTTATATTTTTATCTCGTGGACCACCTGAAGGTTCTCAGGTCCCATTTAAAATGGTTTCAGGTGGCAAGAGACTGGAATCAAGCTTTCTTTGACCAGTAAACAGCGCATTTGGGTTGCATGCCACTACTTTACTGCAAACAATAGAAACTTTGTAAAACTTCTTAAAGACATAAGAGAACATTGTGATTATGATCTGGTTTGAGATTTGTTTTGGGTCTAACAGTCTAGTGACAGTTGCGTTATTTTGTGCTTTGAATTGACTTGATGATACTTGAACGTTCAAGAGTTATCTTGCCTAGTTTGAAATTACTGCTTGGACACAGGTGACTCAAGGGCTTCACGAAGCCTGGATAAGTTAGGTTAGGAACTAGTGAGGAAGCCATTTTGAAACAGTAGCGGCTGTATAAATTATATCTCACATGCCGGTAAACGCAGGGACCTACTTACCTTCGGCGCTGCCCTGATTTGGGTGCCACCCTTCGCGCCACCATCCTTACTGGTGGGCATCAGAATATGACATCATATACCAGCGATCCACTTTTCAAGGGAGTGCTGTGATTGGCAGACGGAAACAATGGAGGCTCTGCCAACTCAGCACGGCTCTCCACAGTGTTAATGGTCTGGTTAGAAGATTAGTAATCTCATTTTTAACTGGCCTGTTGAGCAGTGTTATTATAAAGAGTCAGATGGGTTGCTACCCCTGCCACCCTAGTCAGCATAGGCCAGAAAATGCCCCTAGTTAAGTGTCTTAAAATATGATTGAATAATAATAATCCGTTCCTTTATCTATTTATTTCCCCAAAATGTGAGGTGTTTTAATAAGCCACTGATTCGCGTCTTGGAACATTTGCTACCCCTGGCAAGTCACTTTTGGCCGATGTCACTGAGAGCTCATCAAACACTCTGTTGAATTGACAGAGCTTTCTTATCTTTCATGGCTTCTTGATAAGTGTTAGTATCACCGGTTTTTTCCCCCGGTTCTAAGAAAGTATCGTACTTTGTGGGACTTGACACCTTTTTACTGAATCATGTTATCAGCTCAGCGTTAATGTTTTGCTGTTAAGAACTTTCATAGCCTCCCGTGTGTGGCATTAAACAGCAGTTGTATAGACACGTTAGAGGGATGATATTTCATCGGAGCCAACCTGTCTGTAACTTGGCAAAATATTGAAATTATTTTTTTTAAGCCTGTAAATCATTATACATGCAGCTGACACATAAAAAAAAAAATCGATAAAAATTCAGATTTGGCGCTTTAACATTTTATTTTAATTTTGACGTTGAAATAACTTAAATTAGTAGATGTATAGAACACCTTTCCATAGCTAGAGTCAACCTATAACATTCACCCATTATGGCGGGGGAAGGGGTATGCACAGGCCCGGATTGGCCATTGGGCAAACTGGGCAAATGCATGGTTGGCCGGTGTCCGATGGTACTTCCAACGTTCCATCTTTGAGTTTCTTCCAGCACATCCCACCGCAAACCGGTAATAGAGTAGCGTACGACTGCTATTGACCTTAAAGTGCCAAGGCCAATTTTAGTCCCGGTTTGGGCAACTGTGTGCAAGCCAGAGCTAAAGCCACCAAGTGGCGCTTACCTGCCAGAAACTTCATGTCCTTACAAGCCACCAAACAGATACACATGAGGACAGGAATATTGAATAGAAGGAGGCTAAGCTCCGACTTCCCCATTCACCATGAGCAAGCCCTTAGGCCATTGGGCCCAAGCATTTGTATATTTTTAATGTCCAAGGCTTGACGTTCTCTAGCATTATATAAAATACAGGAGATGTTATCTTTTGAGGTAATATTTTGACTGACAAAGCTTTATTCCCCGCCCCAAATTTAAAAGCCCCTAAATGCTTGTCGCCATCAAAATAAGAAAAGCACGGAATTTGCAATTAGCACCGTTACATTTAATTAAGAATGAATGTTAAGCTGTCACGTTTAATACACGGCCGTGGCTTTTGACGGGATTGTTAGAATAAACCAGGTGCAGTTACAAAAGAAAACAACTTTTTATAGTAAAATTAAAAATAAAAATTAAAAAAATACCTTAATATTAAGGTATTTGGATATTTTGGAAGTTGTATCTTTTTTTTGATGAATTTAAGCTATAAAAGAATTCTAAAAGAACTACTGGGTGTTTTCGCCCCCTGCGACAATACTCTGTAGGTGATCACGAGAGGTGTTATCTGAGAAGATATCTCCTCTGGGATCTTCTACCTTGGGAGAGAGGACGGGATCGGTACAAAACAAAAGAATATGTCTTCGCATTACAGCAGATCTCCCGAGAGAAGAAACTCTATGGTGCAATCATTCAAGAATCTGTGATCACATCAGAAAAAACATTTAGATTTTTAGATTTGTCGTAAAGGAAGCTTTGACCATTTTTTTAAATTAATATTACAATAAAAATATTATTTTCCAAAAAAAATGCATAAAATGAAGGAAATTAGGGAAATTAATCAAGGAAGGAAAGAAGGAAGAAAAAAAGGGCTAAAAGTCCAAGATAAAGGTACACGAGATATTGTTTCAGGTAATAAGCTTGCGAAGGAGTAAACCATTAACGTCGAGCCTGGAAGGTCCACACTCTTTGGCCACATTGCAACCTTTAACCCTATATAACGAAGGAGTCTTAAGGGGAACAAGGGACCCTTAATTCTAAATTGCCAATTTCACAGGTAACGGACACTTTCAGTTATCAGCTTGTCTGTACCGGTATTATGTAGGAAGTAGGATTTAGTAGGAACCTAAATATAGTAATATTAATATATATATAAAAAATATACAATGGAGGCAAAAATACCTAATAAATCTTAATTTGTTGTTTTTACAATTTTTTTATTAATTTTATTTTATTATTACTAGTATCAGATTTAAAATACTAGCCTAAATTACATTTTAAATTAAATAAATATTTTAAAATAAATAAATCTGTTTTCTTTTGTTTTTTTTTTTTTGCGTTTGAGGAAATTTGGTAAAATATTTTTTGGGGGATTTTGGATTGGTTGGGTTAACGTACTCCCATCATATACCATTTCTTTGTGGGAAATAGACGGCTTATAATGACGATTACCATATGGTTTGATGAGACGTTACAGCTGCCACCTTATTAACTACGGTGTTTGCCTGAAATCATTACTCCGTGTTGCTATTCAGACAGATGGTTGAATGATCTTTGCTTGGCAATGGGAAGGTGACCAGGAGACTGGCTGATTAATGGAACAATGGGCAAAAAAAAGGTGTTCCCATACGCAGATCAAAAAGAGTTAGGTAGCCGCAATATGTCAGGTACTTGGCAAAAGAAAAAAAATGCATGAGAATTGTAAAAAAAAATGAAATTGATATCCATTCTAACTTGATACAATTCATAAAAAGTTATGTATAGTTGTAACCGCTGATTGTGTTCCATCTGCCTCGGAATATTTGCAGTTTCTTCCTCTGTGTTGTGTTAGCGAGGGGTAATTGTGTTGATTCAATAGGTTTAAAGTACTGTGTGACGTGTAGTAAAAGAAGAAGTGACCTGGTATGATTATAGAACATGGCGGACTTATGTTTTAGAGGTCGTATTGTATGTATCCGGTGTTCGAATCTAGTCCTTGCCCAGTAGTTGTGTCTTGGGGAAAGTGCGAGATGATGTATAAGCCTTATTTACGTATTTTTATGTTAAAAGAACCCATGTTGCTACTAGGTGTCTGTAGTAACACCCATCGAGTGCATTTTTTGCCCCACGCCGGCTCTGCCTCGGAGATGATAATGTGGTCTACTCCTGTGTTGTGAAAGGGTTAAGAACGTTTGTAACATCCAGATTCAATGGATTTAATACCACAATCTGGATCATCACGATCCGCCGTGGGTAACAACGTTTTTTTTTATTATTTTACCTTAAAAGAAAACGCTTGTTTGACTCATGCTAGGTTTGATGCATATCTTGCGGCTGACCTGCTGCGTTTCAGGTCAAACTCACAGTGACACACTGCATCACATCAGAAAATTGGATTGGAAAAACCGAAGTCCCTCGATTGGAGGACGGCACAGAGTAGCTGGAACGAGTGAGAAAACTCAGCCCAAGGTACAGCAGGGAAGTGGTTAAAAAAATAGCTCCATAGTGTATACACGTCTCCTTGAGTTTATCTACTAAAGTGGAGTTTGTTGACTCCGGTAGAAGGGTTTAAAGCAGTGCTCATCTTAAAACTTTAATTGAATGACAGCATGTTGATTTTTGGATAGTTACCTTTTGAAATTAACCCCTTAATGACAAAGCCCATACATGTACGGGCTCTAAATGCATTGTTTTCCATGGGTTAAGGGACCGCCCCATTGTCCTTAAGGGGTTAAAATCGCTTCTACTAAATGCACTGTTTTTCTACAAAAATGCTTGCTTGGGATAACCTGAAACATCAGGACACGAGAAGCGCCTGCATAAGATAAAACGAGTTAGCAATTAGACAGATCTGATTAGCCATGCATGGTCGTGCTATGTCAGCTCTACGCGTAGGAAGCCACAGGGTCATCGAGGTCACCACCAGCTCAAGGGTTCATCTGAGTTTTCCTTGGATCATCAAATGGAAGGAACCTTGGAGCATTAAAATTATTCTTCAACATTCTAACCCATAAGTAATCTTCAACTCCACCGTTCCAAAGCCCTCAAAGAGTTGAAGTTTGTTGCAGATGGAGATACACTTATTGGGTCTGGTCTGGCAAAGAGTTTGTCGAAGCTAAAACTCGACTGGCCAGCTTATACCAGGGTCATTAGTTCTGCGGGGAATGAGTATTAACAAATAAGATTTATTGGAAAAACACATGACAAAATAAAAAAAAAATAGAGGAATAAAGTGGGGTGACAGGTTAAAAAAAATGCCCAGGAGTGATGGTCGATAACCTCACCTCTGGAAATGACTCACGATGACGTTGAGTGTTTTCAATATGCTTAAAGTGTCTCACCACTATAAATCCCACCAAAATGAGAGCTTGCCAATAAACAGATCGACTGGTAATTTGGTTTCCGTCGTCAGTCTGCGTGTGTAATGCAGTCTCGGGGCTGCCTTCTGTGTCCATCTTTACTTTGTACAGAAACCGAAAATAAATCTCTTACTGAGGTCGTTGTGTCTGGGTCACAAGAAGAAGAAGAAGAAGAACAAAAAAACAGACATTGGGTCTTGTGTATCGAGGCCGGTGGCTCTACGCATCTGTATGTATCTCGGGGTATCTTTATACAAGGTACTTCTGTCTGCAGTGGCCCATAAAGTGTTTTTCTTTCAAAGCCCAGGGTCGTATATAAAGCGATATCATCCATAAAGGGATATCCATAAAGCAGCCAAGGCTAGTGGAGTCTCAGGTGGGGCTAGTATTTTGTGTTCTTTTAAGCAAAGAAGTATGAAAGGGTTAAGTTATTTAGTAGGTATGTATGTGTGTGTGTATACATTCACACATATAAATATGCGTGCGTGTGTATACATCTTTATGTATACACACTCGCACACACGCACATACTAACCCACATTAAATTACATTTACCAGCTGCCGCTAGCTTCACTTAAAATGTGTTTGACTCAGCAGAATGCCAGCTGTAAGAGACAGTGTCAGGTAGATAAATGTATTATCTGATATAGCCTCCGCAAGCTAAACGGAGGAATAAAACATGCGCCAGACTTCCCCTAAGCTCTGTAACATTGTCACATTCTGCTCCAGCATTGTCTTGATAAAAAAAGGCCGGCTGTTTCGTTTCCGAGCCAATGCGAGGAGCAGAGCGCGCGTGAAGGAAAGATGACACGGAGGAGATTCACACGTCGGAAATTATTACCGTGGCTTCAGGAGAGTCAGACCAGGCTGAGTACAAAGATTAACCCTTGGACGGCCAGCGTATGCCTATGGACGTTCAAGCTTAATGGGACGCTCCAGCCATTTAATGCATAGCTGGGTGTGATCTTTCTTTCCCAGTACAAATCCATGGCGGGATTATATATAGGGGGGGTCATCAGCCTGCCAGTTCCAGTCTTGGCTTACGTGAGATTTCTCCAGCAAGGCTCATGAGTCGCCCCCCCCCACCCCGATGCATTGATTTCCGTTCCTAAAGTGGCATCCAATGTGGACAGGTATTAAAATACTTTATTTTTGCATAATTATTATTTACCTTTACAACTATTATTATTATAAGGCAGTAATATAGTATCTGCCGGCAGATCGGCCCCATTCGGCCCCCATCCTGTCGGCCCGTTTCTCCTGCTGTAAAGACTCAAACCTTAATCAGTCGTTGGTCTCGGCTTTGATTCAGGAGCCGTATGTCTATCCCATGTATGTATATCCCCTCACTGTATTACCCTCTACCACTTCTGCTAGGAGGCTGTTCCACTTATCTACCACCCTCTCAGTAAAGTTTACATGAAATCTAACCTCGAATAGATCGAAATATCGATAGATTCTCATATTCTGGTCGCGTGCCCTCGTCCCCAGCGCTGGGAGGATAAGCCGGTGCCCTCTCTTGCTCGGGGTGATAGTCCCCCGTTGGCTCCGTGTACATTAGACACGGGAACTATGAGCTATCTGGGGGGGGGGGGAAAAAAAAAAAATCTTTCTGCATTTACTGTGACTCCGATGAACTTTTGAGAAGATTCCTCACTGATCGGCTTACACGCTTTCAACCGGGCTCGTCTGTAATCTGGTAAAATGTGTCAGCCCTATGGAGGAATAAGCCTTCCAGAAGACTTTCTTCATTGTTGAGGTAATTGTCTTCTCCCTGACAGGCACATTCATCAGTGGCTTAATGGTCAATCAAAAGTTGGCAGGCAGAGTGTTTTCATTCTTTCCTATCCACTACATTAGGCATACTTAATCAAAATGTCTCAGCATAATGGCTGTGAGGAGTTCATGAGTGACTGATCCGTTGTCTGTGCTGATAGAAAATTAACAGCTCAGTGCTGGAAAGATCTGAGGCCGCAGATAAACAAATTGTACATTAATATTTCATCTCAGGGACCTGGGATGTGCTATCAATGGCAAAATATATCCTGGCTTCGCGAGCGTTCTTTTTTTTTTTCCTTTTACAGGAGACTTGAACACGCATGCAGCATATATAAGTCATAATCCAATGATGTATGTGTTTACACAGATATAGACAGAGTCCATAAAAGATTCAATTCCATCTTTTTTTCTCGCTATGCTTTCTGGCACGTCTAAGAGTAATGAACACAGCAGGGCGGTTGGACGCAACAAAGCGTTCTTCTCTTAAGTATCTTCACCTGTGTGTTACATCTGTATCCGTCCTTTGTACGGAATTCTCGCAACGCGGTCATTCTAGGTGTGCGGCGTTGGGCGTCCAAAGCTCGTAGGTCAACCCTGTTCCCTTGTAAGTTAACATTCTTGGAGTGTTAATGATTTTAGCCCAGGATATGCATGTGGTTTATTTTTTTTTTTTTAGTAAGAATGTGTTTTATATTCAACTGAGTAGAACAGGACCCTCCAAGCCATTCGTCGACTGATGGAGATTGATGGGGTTGCCTTTAATCGTCTTAAAGCAGAGCCGTTATAGACTACCTGGATTTCCAACTAGGGCTAAAATCAATCTTATAGTTTAAGCTCGGGTTTCAGATATTTAGTTCCGTCGTTCAGATGTCAGAGTGAATGGGGGGATTCGTAGGCTTTCACCACCAAGAGGTCCACCGTCGGTGGCCCATACAGATTTGATGACAATATAGCTTCTCAACTAGGTGACTCAATTATGTGTCCTAGCCATGTCTCCATGAGGACTGTTTGAAGACCTGAGCTTTGAAAGAAAAAATTCTGTTATGTAGGCTATTTGGAATTAACTATTTGAATGTTAAATTTGCAAAGGGTGTCTTCTATACAGCTAAGAGCACGAGAAGTGAGAGATGGGTTGTATTTGGCTGTTAACGTCCAAAATCACTCATTATCGAAAACAAGCTTTTAAAGTCTGAGATAATATGGAGAAGACATAAAACAAATTACCTTCAGATATTACTTATGAATGGAGTAGGCTTTGCGTGTTGTGATGGACCATTCATGGATGGGAATCCAACCACAAATACTCTCAACAAGACTCATGTTATTTCTGAATTGAGGCATTATAAGGTAACTTTGTGGAATTCTAAATCTTTTTTTTTACCCATGTCACTCATCCACAAGCATTTAAGAGATATGACGAGATACATTTATGGGATTGTCACAGAGAGGGCACCTCTTTTTCCAGCTGAAGGCATCCTCGTTCTTATGTCATCATATCATGGTTAAACATATCAGATTCAAAGAATACTGAGCAAAAGAACGAAATCGAACCGTCTGCTCATAACGTGAAGATCATTTTAGTGACTGGTTTCTTGGCAGGAAGTTAGAACTCGGAGTTTGCCCAGAGTTTTGTTAATACGACTCCAATAACAAACAGAAAAAGGGGAAGCTGGGAAGAAGATGCGGCTGAGTTCATCTCGTAAGGATGTTGAAGGTCAGGTCCTAGAGCCCATGTCAATAAATAATGAGATTTATACTTCCCACTCCCAACCAATGAACATCATGCCAACTCCTTAACCGGAGACGAGCTTCGTCCATCTTTGAAAACAGTGGAAAGTTCTCGGGCCGCAGAAATTCCCGCGGAAAAACCTGTTTCAGGGGTCATTTGCATCAAAGGTTGTAACAACTGTATCAGCCCCAGGTGGTCACGGGTGACATCTCAATGAACGCAGTTGCTGTCCACTTTCACTCTCATCTGTGCACCCACAGGAGGTTTCCATGGTAACACACATATATATATATATATATATATACATATATATCTCATTAACTGTCGCCCCTGCTCTGTCCCTCACCTCATGCGCAGACGCAGCAATGGCTATTCAGCCCATTCCAGTCCATTGTTGTATCTATCTAACATCGGCGCGCCCCAGTCCAGTAGCCTACTATTAGGCCCTGGAGCCTCCAAGCTGTTTTTAAAGGGCCAGCGGTTTTTTTTTTCTGTGGTTTTGGGGCCCTGTGTGATTAGAAATTATGAAATTCTGCATATAATCAAACCGCGCTCCCCAATGCGCAAATATCTGACAGTTCTCCTGGGATGGAGAATGCGCGTGATACAAAGAACATGATTGACAAACTTAAAGTAAGCATGTCACCTTGGAACAAATAAACATTTATGTGCAGCGCATACAAAAAACAACTATGTTTTAAATCTCGTAACTGGTGCAGGACTCAGTAAGACAATTACATATGACCTCATTTTTACACTGCTGTATTCTGATGAAGTCATATCTAATATGGATTGTATATAGTAAACCAGACCAAAAAATAACATGTTTGGTCCCGGGGTGGGGGTTATGATACATTTACAAAAAGTATTTGTGATCACTGTCTGATAATAAAGAAGCACAGAATTTGCAGGCAGATCGGCCCCATACGGCCCCTCGTTTTTCCTGCTGTAAAGACTCAAACCTTAAATCAGTCGTTGGTCTCGTCTTAGATTCAGGAGCCATATGCCTATCCCATGCATGTTTAAATTCCGTCACTGTATCAGCCTCCTTGTGGGAAAGTTTTACTTTACTGGTAGTGGTGGATAAGTGGAAGAACCTCCCAGCAGTGGCGGTATGGGCTAACACAATGAGGACATTTAAACATGCATGGCTTAGGCATATGGCTCCAGGCAAGACCAACGAGATCTTGAGATTATCCCTTTAATGCCTCTCATTTCTGAAATTTGTAGCACCCCTCTGCTACTTAAAGGGTTAACCTACATTATTAATAAACAAAGACGGACGTTCAGCTCGTATAAAATAGAACAGCTTGTTTCCAGCAAATATTATTTGTTTCGCGGCCCGTTTGTGTCAGTTACCGCCGCGGGCAGCGCGGTTTTTTTTTTTTGGGCGGGGGGGGTCGGGCCGGAAATTTCTATTTCAATTTTTTTTAGGTGTTTTTTTTTTTTTATATTTTTATAAAAAAAAAAAAAAGCGGATAAGAATCGCCAAGTGATTTATAAAACACCAGATGTTACGAGAAATACAGACGGAGCTCTTTGCTATCAGACCTGACCTGCTTTTGTAACATGACTCTGTGAACAGAACATTTTGCACGTCGCAGACACAAACGCTTTTGTTTCTTTGTGTATTATTATGTTGCGGCTCCCAGAGATTCAGACGAAAAAAAAAAAAAAAAAAAAAAAACAAAAACAAAGTCCATGAATAACAAAAAAAAAAACACGAGATGCAAGTCTAGGCTTCCTTTATTCACCTTAATTGTTTAGCCGGCGCTCTCGCAGACTTAAGAAAGGGGCGAAATGGTCTTACATGCAGCTTTAAAACGGGTACCAACAATGCTTTGTATCACAGCTTGCTCCCTGGGTAATTTTATTAAATGAAGGCTGTTAGACCTTTTAACTGTTTGGTGTCCTCCGAGCTTGGAAAATCAGCGCTGTGATTACGAATGCGTCAACGGTTTGAGTGCCGGTGACTACCAAAGGTCATACGGGTTTCCATTTGCAGAAGTAACTCTTGTAGTGAAGTTCGAGCTGCCTCTTGCTGGACTTTGTGCTGCGCGGCGTCCTGCCAGTTTTGTGTGCTGCCTCCTTCTACCTACAGGGCCTAGTGCCGTATCTCTTCTCTCTGCAGAGCCTTGTGCTGTCTCTCTCCTATGTGCAGAGCCTTTGCTGGTCTCTCTTCTTATTGCAGAGCCTTTCATTGACTCTCTGTGGAGTCTTGTGCTGTCCCTCTCACTACTAAAATCCCATTTGCCACCCATTCACTCGAGTAGAGGCATATGTTCCTCTTCCTCCTCACAGACGTCCACCACCTTCTCCACCCCTGCAGAGCTCTGTGCCCTCTGGGCCATGGTGTTGTGATCAGGAAGAGTTCCCTTCACCGTCTCACTGTGTGGCTCTTGGTGTTTGAGAATATGATTTACTCCTCTGTTGCTCTCGGTAGTAGTGGTGCGAGGACCAACCATACAGGGTGGCCCATTAGTCTGGAACCATAGAAGAACGTTGTATAGAAGATGATTCCCGCATGTCCCCACCATCAAAATAACTTGTTCCTCCTTACTCAGCTCCTTGGTTCCCAGTAAAAGAACATCAGCATAAGTCCTATGGTTCCTGAGTTATGGGACACCCAGAAGAAGAGAAAAAGACAGATGGGAGCCATCAGGGGCACTGAGAGTGGAAAGAAACTCCGATACGTCTTCCTTTACACGGAATTTAGGAAGTCTAGACCCATAGCCCAATCAAGCCTTTCCTCCATGCTTTTCGGCCTATGGGCAATGGCACCGTTATCGGTAAGAACGACCACCTAGGTGCCTTAGGGTTATAAGAGACTGGTGCTGAAAGCCCACAATGCCCTGCAAGTGAGTGTCCTGACCAGATGGAGGCCATAAGACCAGACCTAGCATATGTTAACGCATATGGGGGCCATTGATGTTACGTCCTGTGCTCGGCGATGTTTGAGACGCCCCATGTTACCAGGTTAGATAAATTTTAGGCTCGTAATTTCCCTTGTCCCTTTTTCCAGCTAGATGATTGTTAATTAAGATTTCTGAACACATTAACAATGAATGTAATTATTAGTATTAAACCTATTGTTGATCGAGAGAATAATTCCTTAGGTACAGTATATGCTGGCTTATCAACGATAAAAGACGGCTAATGCCAGCGGTGATGCGAAACGCGCTTCCTTTGCTTATGCCAACTAGGTGAAAAAATACAGCTGAATAACTGCAACAAATGCTCCATTATTTGCTGTTGCTATTTCAATAGAGCATTCTGCATAATGGTCCTACCTTTATTGCAAAAGTCCTTCAAAAAAAAAGAGAAATAAAGCCTTTTTTTTTTATAAATAAAAAATTCCCCCGAGCTCTTAACCCAATGGGTACCTTTTGCGATGCGCATGAGTGGGTTGGAATGAGCTTCAAAGTCTGCCGGCACTCCGAGAGTTAAAACTGTCACTTTTAGAATTTCGAATAGCCGCATTCTACCTGCTTACATTCTGACAACGCCGTATTAAAGGAATATGAAGAAACGGGGGAGCTTAGGTGCAGGCGTGTTATTAATATGTGATTGTCATATGATAAGTAAAGCCGTGCTTGTACGGGGCTTTCGGTTAGCTCAGTACATATAATTATAGTGTGGGATTGCCTGTATTGTATAGTCAAGTATACAACATGTGTAATTGGAAAATTTCTGCATTTTCCACCTGCGAGGATCAAAACCAGAGTGAATCGCGCAAGTTTGTGCTAGCCGGTGATGTGTATTTCAAATATTTTATGCAGAGAGAAGCAGATTTAATGACACGGTAAATAATAACGCGCTATCTAGAACATTAAAGGCTATCACTGTCTTCCCGCTATGCGATGGAATCCGGTGTAACACGTAAATCCTTTAAATGACACCGAGAAATTGCAAAGAAAAATAGAAAAAAAATGTCGTTCTTCTCTCCCCCACCCATAAAAAAATTTTAATTACAAAAAAAAATTATAATAAAAATATATATATATATATATATATATAAATTTGCACTGGGAAAAAAAAGATATATAATACAAATGTAACCAATGGGCAAAATATTATTTATTACAATAAAAAAATATTTGACATCAGCAGTATAAAAAAAAGATTAGATTCTACAGTCAATGTAAAAGATTGAAAAAAACATTAAAGGCTCGTTTTCTAAATATTGTTTTTATCATATACATTTACCTATATACATACATAAATAACAATAGCTTTTTTTATTGTAATTTTAAATGCAAGCTGGAAATATGTAGTATATTTTTTTTCTGTCCCTCAGTGTGCATATATACAAGTATATATATATATATATTATATATTATATATATATATATCCTCTAGATAAGTGAGTGACCCCAAGCTGTATATATACTGATAAGCATCGAAATATCTATATAAAATGTAGACAGGCTGTATCGCCACGTATATGTTCTAAATTAAGTAATTTGCAGCCAATGAGATCATCATTCTGAGGTTTTTACCCCATGGTTAATACTTTTTCAGCAAGCTTTAACCAATAAAATTCTAGATTAGAATCTTTACAATCAAATTATATAAGTTCAATTTGATCGTGTTAAAGGATTCATGCAGGTGTGCTATATTTTACCCCTTAGTGACAAAGCCCGTACATGTACGGGCTCAAAATGCGTTGTTTTCAATGGGTTTAGGGACCGCCCATTGTCCTTAAGGGGTTAATAGCCTTTGTAAAACAGCGAGCCAAGATTTGCCCTAGTTGCCGGAAGAAAAGGAATTTATCTTATATATCGAGTAGATTACAGATAAGACAATATCGAAAGTAGATTTATTTTAAGTGTGTTAGGGAAGGCTGGTTATCAGCCAATCAGAAAAGATGCCTCATGAGAGGTCTACAACAAAAGCAAGATGGCTGCCTCCTTTATTATCGTAAGTTTGCCTATTAAAATACTTTTAAGGATAATTAACACCCACTGGGGTAAAAATTTCCTTAAAACATACTAAAAAAGACCGGGAATGAAAAGGGTCGGACATCTGATCCCTCTCACCGCTTTACAAAACAATTAGTCAATAGAAACGCAAGTGGATATTTGAATTACAAATCAATCAGATTCCGATTACAGTCACTGTGACGCCCCTCTGTTTCACCCGAGTGCGGCCATGCCCGGAAAGGGCTAGCCGATTTTCATTAGAGTGACCGAGAAGGTCTGTCATTTTTCATGTCAAGGGAGAGGAGTGACTGTAAGGGACATCATTTTGAATATCGATTTTTTTTTTTTCTCTCCCTAAGTAAGACGTTCCATTATTGTATCATTCATGACTTTTTACAACGTTCTGCTATTATCTGAAAAAGACTCAACTCTCTCTCTCTCGTCTTATTCTGTGATGTCGGTGAAGCCTCTCTCATTATGACCAGGATAATTCCGACGGAACCACGTCGGAAAAAAACGTTTTTTCGAGTCTGAACCCCTAAATCTCATCCGTGTCCTTACATCTTGACAACTATGATGGGATTAAGGAATGAAGAAAAAAAAAACCCACAAAGCAAATTGCGTCTTTATCTGACTTAAGTCCGTTGAATGTCAAATTCTGAGCTGCATTACTTCGTGTCTCTATTTAACATTAAAGCTGATGGCTTCTTGACAGGTTTATAGTCGACAGCTTCTATAGTCAGTCATGCAGCAAAATTATGTTTCAGCTAATTTGATGAATCAACTTGATGTTCTTTAGTCCCTGTTGGCTTTTATAACGTATGTGCTCAATTTTCTGCTGGAGGTCAAAAATAAGCTTTAAAATTTGGCTAATCGTATTACATCCTCATAACACGCCTTGCTCAACAGTCTTTGGACCTCCATCGTGGACTGATGCCAAGCAGAGAGGAGGCACAATTTAGAGGTGAAATATAATAAACCTAGACAGTCTTGCCTCTGATATTTTTATATTCTTACATAGAACCGTACATTTATTCTGCTGATAGGTGGACACATGGTACAATAATACTACCATGAGAGGTACTTAAATTCATCCATCCAACGTGGTCAAGTTGACCTCAGTGGACCTTTGAGGTTTTGATTACTAAGTAATGACATGACAAAGATTATTTTGAGAAGTCCATTGAGGGAAGTCCAGCTTTGCTCCACTCTGCTAAATCCTGTTTGTCCTTTGGCTTGTAGCATGATGAAAGGCTAACGTGTGTGTTGATACCATAAGAGAAAGATGTCACCACCAGCTTGGCCACCATATTTTCCAGCTCTATTTTAACAGGATTAAGTCCACATTGAAATCTGTGAGGAGCGATTTTCAAACCATGGAGTCACACGTGTCCTCATTTTCAGTCAGCTGTGTAACTAGGTAACTAAAACCCAAAGTTGATTAAGCAGGGCCTACTGGCACTTAAAAACATTTGGATAAACTTGTTGGTTGTGCTAACATTTCACTTGGCTACAGTTCCCTGAATTAAGAGACCCAACTCCGCACAATGTCACGATGTGGCTTTGCCTACATTATGGCCAACATAATGCCCCCATACAGCCACTTCTGGTCATGCTGATTGAGCGTTGTCCATGTGTGGTTCATTGAATCTGGACATTGGTTGGTATTCAAGAAATACGAACCACTATTAGGACTTGGCAACCACTATTGGGACTTTGGCAAGCAAAAAGTGTCATACACCCATACCTGTCTTTAATCAATTCAGAATTTGACATTTTTTTTTAAGGAATGTAAAATAAAAGCAGGCACTGATAGGTTGTTGCCATAGAAACATAGTTACTTGCTTAAAATGCTAGAGATGGCAATTAATATTTTGTGGAAGGCTGTCCTGCCCATCTTCCATTGGCTGAAGCATTCTAATTTGGAACGCCGATTTGCAGGTTTAAGTATATCCGTAAATTTGTGGTGTCCTCCAGGCTACGTTGAATGACTTGCACTCAAGTATATCACTGGTCCGATGGGGCTTGTACTTGTATATACACAAATGTGTAGTGCTCTCTTATAAAGCACTACACACAAATCTGGCGTGGGATTCCTCGCTCTATAGGAATATTTAGAATTAATAGCTCTACCTTAGGCCTGGACTTTGTATCTGTCAGAAGAATCGGGGAGGGGTAAAGAAGCCAGAATCCAAGGCAGGCATGGGAATCTCAAGTTGATGGAAACCTAAGCTTGAACTCCTCAAGACACAAGTCTTGAAATTCTAACGGTTCCATGGATAAACGGAGTAATCATGTAGTCTCTCCTCCATCCCCAAAAAAAGCTAATACCATACGATGGTAAAATTTTCTGTTTTTTTCCTAATGTTTGGCCAAACACTTTAATGCATATAGCTGAGAGGTCATTTTCCATTTTTATGGTGTCCTACTGGCAGACTATACCGGTGGACATTACTAAAATTATATTGTTGTAATTGTAATTTCAAAGTATTTTGTTTGTGCACAAATAGAACCCAGAGAGGGATAGGAAAGGGTTAAGGACATTAAGAAGTGAAAGAGCGATTTCGGGTGAGGAATTTCTGGATGGCGTCCAGAGTGTGCTCTGCAAGTTTAGACTTCCTACGGTGCCACTTTATAACATGCGCTGGCAGACGGCTCTGACTCTGGGTTAGTTGCCGTTTTGGAGACCAGGAACTCATCAGAAGATATCCCAAATCTGGCAGGAATCCTACAGAAACACAAAATGCGCTGGTTAATTATTCATCTCCCCAGCTTTTCTTTGTTCATGCAGATAACGCTTCTTTTTAATCTGCTGCTCTTGTAGTCCTTTTGTTGGTAAGAAAAGTATAGAGTTGTCTCCAGGGGACAGTAAATATGGCGGCCATAGTTAGCTGGAATGATTTCATATGACTTCTAGCTAATATGTCTACAAATATCAGGACTGTTTTTGACATTGTATACGGTAGTTTCACTTCTCCACCAGTGGGGCTAGTCCTTTTTGGGGCAGGAGCTAATCCCAAACAGCCTAGTGGGCAGCGAAGTTGGCAGGTACTTGATGTGGTCAAAAAGCACCCCCCTAGGTAGAGAAAGAAGAAACTGGCCCATAGACCTGGGGAAGCAGGGCTTTACCTGCAAACCCCCGGGTCAAACCTGAAATTTACAATGTACTTGCATGCGCGGAGAGGCTTCAAGGGTGGCTGGCATGGCTGTTGGCTGACACGCCTCTGCAGTTGACCCGACATCCATGAATCCTGGTTTCTCCATTGACACCTCTGGGTCTCTAAAGGGCTCTCTAGGACCTCCATCTACATTCACGCCATGGCAGGAGGGAGATCAACCTGTTGAGCAATTTTAGATCTAAGATGCTTCCTTTCAGGCCAATGAATAGTTTTGAATTATTACACACAGAAAAGAACTGGGGGTCTACAGTCCTGCCAACATTATAAAAACTGTAAATAGGGGGGCTTCAGTGGGGTCTAGTATGTTGTGTGTAGCTGGGGTATGGACTGGCTTCTGAGTGCCTAGCACAATCCGATCGTTCAATGCTTTTACTGCAGTAATTTTTGGGGAAACTGCATGAAAATTAGCCCTTAATTAATCACCTTTTGCTCGCCGCCCTCAACACAAATCCCGTAAGAATATGGACTTTTTCTTTCAAAGGTTTTAAGTCACCATCGGGGAATTCTGCTTGATGATAGCTATTCGCGAACATCAAGCGTGTCCAAGAGGGACTCATCAGTGGGAAACTGATATCGCTGTCATTCTCCTAGCCATTTCTCGTAAACAGATGTATTCGTTCTTAATATTCATTGCAAATGTTTATGGTGGAAGTCAACAACCAGGGTTATTGGGCAGATTCTTACGGTTATGTAGCCTGGAGCAGACTCCATATTTCATTTATACTTAAAAATATTTCATTAAATATCCGAGCATCCCAACAGATATGTATTCTGCTTGAATACAGGTGATTTAATTCGGAATATCTTTACGTCGTGACGAGTCACGGTATTCATACGGACCATTAGTAAAATCATCTGGTTGACATCATTACTGGAACACTACAGTAGAATAGAAACAGTATTTGGCGGCAGATAAGAACCAACAAATCTGTCCATGACGCTTCATGGTAGGCTAATAAAGAGTTAAAATCTAAAGAGTTCAAATTTAAGGAGTTCCAGGGTCATCCCATTTAGAAAGTTGCCCAGTGTGATTACAATAACCAGATATTCTCTGCTCGGTGATATAACGCCGTATTAATTAACTCTGTCTAGTAGTGTGAGAAGACAAAATCAATATTCATTATATACTTTAGTACACAATACAAAATCAAATATGTTTCGGGGGCAGGCAGGGGGTAGGGGATGAGGTTATACACTGTACATTTGGATAGCGGTGCCTTTTGACTAATTTTTCCCTGCTTACAGATACTAGATGCAAAAGAATTGCACATTTTACGAGACAATACTGCATTCCAAAGCAAAACAGCAGAGAGATTTATTGCACTTGATTTATTACACTGTGTATAAATAGTAGATGTTGTTCAAAGAATAATTATATAGACATTTCATGTAAAGTAGATTTTTTTTTAAAATCTAAATGTTGATTTATTTATTTTTTTTTTAATTTCCATTTTTCAAAATGGACTATTAAATAAAAAAATACAATTTTAATAAAATACTTATATTTACGGGTAAGCCAATGTTTTTTGGTCCATCCTTTGCCCCAGGTTTCCTGTCCCCTGGCACCGTGAGCAGGTTTTGCTTTGTCTGGCGTATATTTTGATATCAATAAGTTGTTTGAACCACAAAGCGCCAATGCCGCACAGCAGAGAGTAATTGGTTTTGTATGCAGATGTCGTGCGATAGCGGGAGCTGCCGCGTAAGTGCGTTTATATCACATGCTTTGATATTTTATACTGCACAGAGCTATTGGTGACAAAGAAATTAAATAGGTCAAGATCTCACCTCGCCTGTCTGCTAATGTGTTCCAAAGCTAATGAGATCTTCAGAGATAACCACGTTTACAATTGCAGGAGGTTGCTAGGGAGAGCATACATTCTCATTAGACGACGCTTGTTACAGTTTGTGAAGTTCAGTTGTTAGCACGCTGGGAGAATAGTTGGCCGCTAAAATATGGACAGTTTACGGGGGATCATATTCCTTTAAAAGCGTTTGAAGGAGGACCCATAAACTAGAATTCGGAACTCTCCATGTTCCTTGGATCAGATGAGTTGGTGTCGTAGAATTATATATAATGGTCGTTAGGGATTTTTTTATTTAGTGTTTTGGATTTCATCACCTCGAGGTTGTTGGGTCAGCCGTCAGGCAGAATGTGGGACATGGCGGATCTCCAGGTTTGACCTGGAGTCTACGGGTAGGTGGCCCAGGAAATTTCCCAGCTATGGGAATGGGGCACATGGTCAGACCTGTCCTGATGGGTTTTGTTAAGAATCAGTGTTGGTAACGCAGGAAAGTAGAAGAAGAGGCCACGAATCCAAGGCTATATACAGTAATTGCCCATATTGTTGAAAATATTGTTGAAAAAATACTGTTTTATTTCCTCTTAGTATCCAAGTATAAAGTTATTGGTGGTCTTCAAAACCTTATTGAGATTTTTTTTTGATTCATTAACTTCTGTAGCCACTAAAATGCAAAAATGATTTTACAACAATGTTCTATTCGGACTTGAGGAATCACGTTCCTTTTAGTCGTTCTTCAGACGATGGTTCTGAGTCACGTATCGGTGAAACTAACCTTTAAATGCCGAAGGAGCTAGGAGTGCAGCGCAAAGCGCAATCCTCTGGCCTGAATGACGAAATGAACCAAAGCCATGTAAATTATACATAAACACAGTGATTAAATATGTGAATGTTTTCTTGTGTGGCGATGTAATTGCAAATATTTTAAGGTATGTCGGGGCATAAATAGCTATACATATGGGGGTGTCTGTGTAGTAGGAATACACGGAATATTAGTTTTAAGCAACCTTCTAATTTCTTTACATTTCCTTAATTTCTATAATGGTTCTTACTTAGTATGCTGACACAAAACAAGATACCACTTGAGATGTGATTTTCCGTTGTCTTATTTGGGATCTGCTATATAGTTTAGTTTTGATATTGCTCAACTGTGATTTTCTTTCTTACAAGCCTTCTGAGAAGTCCAAAGCTGGGGGCTTATATGGTTTTGGGCCCACCTGTACATTTTTGAAGAATTCAGGCTTTTAATTTTCTTCTGATTTCTGCCACCCCTTGGGTACCTCATAATTGCCATCTCGCTAGGCCATAGCTCCAGGGTCAAGCCTGGCCCAATGGGTTTTTTCGAAGGCATGGTCTGAATACTATCTCACCTCAAGTCCAGTTATCTAAAACCTCTTACACTGGAAATGTTGACAGATACACCCTTGGTTTAATGGTTTAATGGTTTTCCCAACTCCATTCTGCATCATGCTAGGCTTTGAGCAGGCTCAGGAACTCTGTAGGCACGAATCAGCTTGAGATGTTGGCGTGCTTCTTAACACCAGTTCCAAGAAAAATCTACAACATTTGGTCAACCTGTCTTCCCGAAATGCTCACTAATATGAATTTCTGGACCAAAGTCTCTTAGTGGCCATTACTGGTTTACAATGAATATCGTCTTAATGGTCCTTATTAACATGGACGCAACAGAAGACATCCGGTTTGACTTAGAAAAAAAAAAATACTATTTCTTTTTTTTTTTCAGCAACATCAAAGTTTAAGATCACTCTCCCGGGGCAAAATTAATATACCGCGTTCTTTTAGAACTCAATCTGGTCTTAATATTCAAGATCCAACAAAAAACATTAAAATGTGGTCCCACAACACCCTCGTACATTATTTGACTTTAATAAAAGAATGGGAAGAACAATATGCCATCTGCTTAAAAGGGGTTTTTTTTTTTTTTTCTTTTAACACTTTAATACAGTGTTTAGCCGGAGAAGTTCTTTTCTGTTGCTGGGAAAAAAAAAAAACCTCCAGCCATCCTCATCAATCATAATTGAACAGGCAGTGTTCTTTTTTAAATGCCATATGGGGTATGAACATATACCATCATAAAGGAGGATAAATGTGTTATTTCATACTTTTGTTTGCTTGGCTTAGAATATGTAATGGTTTGGAATGGAACAGCACATCCGTTATTGTCACATGTGACGGATAAGGCACTTATGATCGATGACTGGGCACCGTTGAGTGATTTATGAAATCTTACCCCTTCCGTCTGTGCTGGGGGGTTGGACTAAAGATGAGTGGAAGACGGATCGGATTTGGAACGTCGTAGGCATCCCATCTGGCGGGGAAGATGCTATTTAAGCAGTGATTTGTTTTATGATTAAAAATATACGTCAACTGTATATCAAGAAAGGAGCGGATGGTGGTTCTCCTTGCCAGAGTTTGCGTTGTGCTGTGATACAGTGCGATTAAAATGAGTGAAATACTTCATTTTATAACTCCGGTGCGGAATTATGGTGCGAAAATGGTTAACATGGAAGATTTAGGGCAATTAAGACACTCACTAGTTCTACTCACTAGTTAGTGAGTTTGGTTTGCCATCACGAACTATATGTAGCATAAGGGCCAAAGATTTAAAGTAAGTTATCAGGAACTCAGGAATAAGCCCCCATGTCTTCTGATCTTAATAACGTTAATGCGTTAGGGTTTTAATATTTTCTCCAGTATTTGACACCTAAAGGAACTCTCACACTTAAAGTATTGGCATGTAAAAAAAAAAATAGCTTAGGATGTGAGTGGAGCCTAAACCACATTATGCAGCGTGGGCTGAGCGTGACATGCTGGCACAGGTCCACCTTCATCAGGAAAAAGCCCAAATTCAGCTCTCTGTCCAGAATTATTATTCATTTTTTTTTACTGTTGTATACCTTATGTATTGTGATCTATGTACTCGCCATCCATAGGATTTTTGGGGAGCTTTCAGGTCACATTATTGGACCACAGAGGTCCAGATGCGTGGCGTCAGCCCTTGAGGACTGCAGACCATCAGGTTTCTCCACTAATCCAAGCCATGCAACTTATTGATATACGTAGCTAATTCGCTTATTAAATATCAATTTAAAATATCTTAAAAATCCTACCGATTCCAGCCCTCGGGGACCCAAATCACTTTCTTTAACCCTTTCAAGACCGGGACGTACCTGGAACGTCCGGGTCACCGGCAGACCGGGACGTACCAGGTACGTCACCGCTTTTACGCGATCCAGCGTCGCTTTGAACGCTGGGGTTGCGAGGGGCGGCTGCTACTGACCGTTGGGTGTTCCCCTCAATTCCGTGCACGTGATCGCTTTACAGCGAATCACGATCATAGAATTTAAATATTTAAAAAAATACTGCGGTCTTCAAGTGAAGACGCAGTATACAAACGCCGGTCCGGAAGGGGTTAATCTGCTCCAAACTGAAGAATTAGAGGAAATAATTCTAATATTCTGTTATATATAAAAGATATCTCTGTAACCTTTCATGTGTAGTATGGGGGTGTCACCTACACACTACAAAGTCTCAACCCCCCCCCCCTCCCCGGGACTTAAATGGTTAAAGGTCTAATCTTTCTCCCGTAATTATCCTTTATTCTCTATGTCCTCAACAGCCCCAGATCGCTTGCACAAAAGGCACAATGTAGTCTCTACAATCTCCTCCCCTCGTTCTTTTTTGCCGTGCAGGTGTACTCCCCCCCCCCCACCGCCACCACCCCCCCCCTCGGTTAATGGGTTCTCAAAAACATTAAGGTCTCACCGCTTGCAAAGAATGAAACTCACACTGTTTACTCAAGTTGAGAACAAAAAGATACAGAGGAAGCTTCCTGTAATTAACACGTGGGTGTGTTTTCCAACTGACGGGAAGGCGATGAGTCTGAGAATTCATTTTTTTTTCCTGGTGTTGCTGACACAACTTGCGTGTTGCTACCCTCTTACGTTTGTGACTAATTATTAGAAAATACGGTAAAGACAGCACATTGTTTTTGGTCATTTGGTGAGATCGGCGTGGGAGTTTCCTGTTATAATGCAAGTGATTTTATTTTGGTATTATTGATTCATTTAGTGACTCAGTTTCGTTGTGTCTTAATATTTTTCTGCAGAACCCTGATAAGGGAAGATATTAGGCGACTTCTTTGATGGGTTGTGGATTTAGGAAGACAACCCCCCCCCCCAAAAAAAAGTGTCTTGAATGAGCTGTTTTAGATTTAATCGGTTATTGTAGAAATTGTTTAATGTGCAAAGGCAGTCGAGGGTGTTTGGGAACTTGAGTCTAGGGCACATGTAGATGTTAAATAAGAACAAAGAAAACACCTACACGTGAAAAAAGTGAATTAATAAATAAATAAATGAATACCCCTACAGGTACAGCTGCTCCCAAAAACACACTCCTCACAAGTGTACAGCAACAAACGAATCGAAAATGAGGCGCATATACATGTGGAGAAAGAATAAATAAAATACAATGGTGTAATACGTTCCGATAGTGAAAAAGTGAATGTGATGCTGTTGCACTCACAAAAGTAGTAGGTATAGGAGGCACATCAAATGGAGAAAATTCTTCCAAAATCCTGGAATAGAAGTAACAAGACCACAAATGGTGTAGTAATTAAGAGCTATGTTTAATAAAGAAAGAGCTCATCAACTCACAAATGAGGTGGCATAACCGAGGTGTTATGCAGAAACACGATAAAAACGTCCAAAGTATAAAAGGAATCCAAAGGAAAGCCGATCTCAACGCGTTTCGCCAAAACAATTGGCTTCTTCAGGAGAAAGTCAGATTCGTGGATTCTAACTGGAGGCAAATAAAATCAAAAAAGTCCGTGGGTTCGTTTCTTCAATTTCCGGCTTTTAAAGGGAAGCGTCCTCGCAGTTGTGTGTATTACGGATACGTCATCACGTAATCGGGTGTTGACGTAGGTACGTCCGTTCTCTTGCTAGTTCTCAAGATCGTATCAATAAAGTTCATTCAAAATCGTCAACGAAGGGAAGAAACGAACATAGCATTACATTCAAACGTCTCAAAATACAGGTATGTATAGTCTAAATAGAAGAAGCCCACGGACCAAAAGAAATAGTGGTAAAATAAAAATAAATAATACGAAAATTAAATAGATGTGTGTGTCTTATTTCCGGATACAATATACAGGTAAGAGACAATATATAAATCCAAGGGAGAGAATGGAAAGAGCTGAATCATAGGAAAGATACCACAAAAAAGGAGTTGAATCATAGGAAGGATAACATGAAAAAGGAGGGTAATAATTAAAATGGTGAATTTGGACAAAAAATCCCCTAAATGGGGTATAGTTTATATTAACTAAAAAATTAGCAAAAAATGCATATATATATTTATAAAAGCAAAAAAATAATAAAAATAAAAATAAAAAATAAAAAATAAAAAATAATAAATAATAAATAATAAGAAAAACACTTAAATGTATGATACTATATAATAAGTAGAAAGTAAAAAAATTAAAAAATAAGAAATTACTATAAATAAAAATTAAAAATACTATAATAAAAATAAAAATGAAAAACATTACAAATTGAAAATTTTTAAAAATTAATATATAAACACTATAAGAATTAAAATAAAAATACTATAAATAAAATAAAAATGAAAAATTAAAAATTAAAAATTAAATTAAAAATTAACAAGTTAAGCATATTAAAATTAAAAAAAATTAAAAAAGTAAAAAAGTAAAAAATTAAAAAATATTTATAAAAACGTTAAAATATCCAATTCAACATTTAAACCATCCTTTTTATACGTTTGAAATTTAAAAATCCATTCGGTTTCTCTTTTCGCTAGCATTTCTTTTATGTCTCCACCCCTCCAATGGGGGGATATTATATCTATACCGATCATTTTAAAATCAGGAAATGAAAAATCTGTACAGTTGACACAGTGTCTGGGGACACTGTGTTTTACACTTTTATTTCGGATACCACCCAGGTGTTCAAGACCCCTAATTTTAAGTTCTCTAGAGGTACGGCCGATGTACTGAATACCGCATTTACACTCTAGAAGGTAAATAACGTTTTTTGATTTACAATGTATAAAATGACGGATCTCGTATTCTTTTTTTGTGATGGTACATTTAAAGGTGGTCGTCTTTTTATTTTGCACGTGACATGTTTTACAAAACTTGCACATTCCACAACGAAAAAATCCAGATGATTTTTTAGATAGAAAATGTTCTTCAATTCCTATTTTTGGAAGGGCACTTGGGGCCACAATATTTTTCAAATTATTTAATTTTTTATAAATAACCTTTGGTTCTTCTGGAAGAAAGCTGTGTAAAATGCTGTCCCCCTGTAGTATTGGCCAACATTTCTTAATAGCCCGTTTAATTTGCCATGCCCTATCGTTGTATTGTGTACAAAATGCAAAATTAAAATTTAGATCTTCGTTTTGATGTTTATGTTTATTTTGTAACATATCACTTCTCTTTATATCCGTAATTTGTGAGAAACTTTCTGTCAATAACTTTTTTGGATAGTTTCTCTCTTCAAATTTCTTTATTAAGTTTTGACTCTGTGAGAAGAAATCTGCATCTCGTGTGCAGTTTCTTTTTATTCTCGCTAATTGTCCCTTGGGGATATTCTTTAACCATTGAGGATGGTGACGACTCGAAAAGTCAATGTAACCATTTCCGTCTGTGGGTTTAAAATATGTTTTGGAATCTATTTTTTCATTATCCCTACCAATTAAGATGAGATCCAAAAAGTTAATCTGCTCCTTATTAATATTAGAAGTGAATGTCAAATTATATTCATTTTGGTTTATATACATTACAAATCGTTCCAAATCTTCTACTGATCCATTCCAAATAATAAGAATGTCATCGATGTAGCGTTTCCAGAGGACCAGATTTGCACCAAACGGATTGTTAGACCAGATGTTATTTGTCTCCCAATCAGCGACATATAAATTCGCATAGCTTGGTGCAAATCTGGTCCCCATGGCAGTACCGCATTTTTGTAAATAAAATTGTTGGTCAAAGAGAAAATAATTGTGTGTAAGAATAAAACTAATACATTTCAAAATAAAGTTACTTTGTAGATGGTCCATATTATCATCCATATAAAGGATCCTTTCAATCGCTTTAATTCCTCTATCATGAGGGATAACTGTGTATAAAGAGGATACATCTACTGTAGCCCATATGTAATCCTGGGACCAGATAATATTTTCCACAATTTTCAGTACATGTATAGTGTCTTTGACATACGATGGAACTGTAATCACATACTTCTGTAGAAAATAGTCTACATATTGTGATAAGTTATTTGTAAGAGAGTCAATCCCACTTATTATGGGGCGACCTGGGGGGTTTTTGGGGTCTTTATGAATTTTAGGTAAAAAATAAAAGATTGCTAGCTTAGGATATTTGATGTTTAAAAAATTAAACTCATTTTTATTTAAGATATTTTGATTCTTACCTTCTAATAATAATTTGTGTAATTTATTTTGAAATAATTTTGTAGGGTCTCCTTTTAGTTTTTCGTAGGTAACTTCGTCGTTTAATAAGCGATGTGATTCTTTCATATAATAAAGTCTATCTAAGATGACAGTAGCTCCCCCTTTATCTGCGGCTTTTATAACAATCTGATGATTCTCTTTTAGAGTCTTTAAGCTCTCTTGTTCTTTCTTTGTTAAGTTGTGTTGTCTTTTTTTATCGTTTTCAAATTTTTTAAACTCTTTTAACAACATATCTGAAAAGACTTCCAGATGTTCACCTTTATTCTTTTGGGGAAAAAAAGTGGATTTGGGTCTGAAATCTGTATGAGTGAAGGTGTCTACTTGGTCATTGCTATTAACAATCCCATGTTCCTTTTGCAAAAAGAATTTTTTGATAGTTAATTTTCTGATGTATTTTTGTACATCTATAAATAAATTAAAATTATTTGGTCCCCTATTTGGGGCAAATTTGAGACCCTTATTTAATAGAGATAGTTCTGCTGGATTTAAAGAGTGTGCTGATAAGTTAATAATTTCATTATTGGGATTTATATTTTTTGATTCTAGTGATCTTCCCTTTCCTCTCTGTCCTCTTGATATCTTAGAGTTTTTCTTTTCTTTACTGGGGAGAAAGGTATCCTTGGGAAATCTAGTTCGTATTTCCTGCGTGAATCCTGTATTTGATCTTTCAATAAAGGCCTTCCTTTTGGGGATGGCCCCCTGGCTAAAAAAGCTTTGTTAAATTCATTCGTAGCCTGAGATCTATTCCTAGTAAGGATAGGTGATCTCACAGGTGAGGAATCTGATTTCCTTTTAAAGGTTGTTTTGGTAGGTGTCCTAATTCTTTCTCTTGGTTCTCTAACATGGTATCTTTGTGGGGATCTATAATAGATGTTGTTTTGAGTATTACTTTGTCTCCCTGTATAGTGTTCTCCAGCCGTTCTGAATCTAGAATTATAAGAATATTGTCTATTATTCCTATTTTGTGTATGATTATATGTATAGTGTTTATTAATATATCTCGACTCATTGCGGTCATAATCACTTTTATATTTTTGTGTTTCTCCTAGAGAATCTCTTTTATCTCTTTGGAGTTTATTACTTTTTATTTTTATAATATTTTCTTCTATTTTTAGTATTTTTTCAGTTAGGTGTTTATTTCTAGCTATGATTTCAGCAGAATCAAATTTTTGTTCTATAAGTTCCTCGGTTTGTCTTATTTCCTCCTCTAGAGAGTTTAAGTTCTCTTTCTGATATATAACCAACAATTTCATTAGTTCCGTGGAACAGTTGTCTAAAATACTATCCCATTTTTTCATAAAGATATCATTATCAGTTCCGAAGGCAGGATTTTTCTGCAGTCTAAGGCCTCTCGGTATTAGATTATTACTTATATAATGCTCCAAAAAAGTGACCTCCCACCATTTTTTGAGTTCTTTCTCAGCCAATTTTTCTAACTTATAAAATAAATTAAATGAAGTGTTATTTTCATTACTATGAGTGAATAAAGTGTTCATTTTTTGGGATCTTGAATCCCTAATATTAGTGTAAAAACTATTCGCAGAAGCCATATATCAACGTAAAACAGGTGTAGTAGTGAGGGTAAAAAGTGATAAATGAGAACAAAGAAAACACCTACACGTGAAAAAAGTGAATTAATAAATAAATAAATGAATACCCCTACAGGTACAGCTGCTCCCAAAAACACACTCCTCACAAGTGTACAGCAACAAACGAATCAAAAATGAGGCGCGTATACATGTGGAGAAAAAATAAATAAAATACAATGGTGTAATACGTTCCGATAGTGAAAAAGTGAAAGTGATGCTGTTGCACTCACAAAAGTAGTAGGTATAGGAGGCACATCAAATGGAGAAAATTCTTCCAAAATCCTGGAATAGAAGTAACAAGACCACAAATGGTGTAGTAATTAAGAGCTATGTTTAATAAAGAAAGAGCTCATCAACTCACAAATGAGGTGGCATAACCGAGGTGTTATGCAGAAACACGATAAAAACGTCCAAAGTATAAAAGGAATCCAAAGGAAAGCCGATCTCAACGCGTTTCGCCAAAACAATTGGCTTCTTCAGGAGAAAGTCAGATTCGTGGATTCTAACTGGAGGCAAATAAAATCAAAAAAGTCCGTGGGTTCGTTTCTTCAATTTCCGGCTTTTAAAGGGAAGCGTCCTCGCAGTTGTGTGTATTACGGATACGTCATCACGTAATCGGGTATTGACGTAGGTACGTCCGTTCTCTTGCTAGTTCTCAAGATCGTATCAATAAAGTTCATTCAAAATCGTCAACGAAGGGAAGAAACGAACATAGCATTACATTCAAACGTCTCAAAATACAGGTATGTATAGTCTAAATAGAAGAAGCCCACGGACCAAAAGAAATAGTGGTAAAATAAAAATAAATAATACGAAAATTAAATAGATGTGTGTGTCTTATTTCCGGATACAATATACAGGTAAGAGACAATATATAAATCCAAGGGAGAGAATGGAAAGAGCTGAATCATAGGAAAGATACCACAAAAAAGGAGTTGAATCATAGGAAGGATAACATGAAAAAGGAGGGTAATAATTAAAATGGTGAATTTGGACAAAAAATCCCCTAAATGGGGTATAGTTTATATTAACTAAAAAATTAGCAAAAAATGCATATATATATTTATAAAAGCAAAAAAATAATAAAAATAAAAATAAAAAATAAAAAATAAAAAATAATAAATAATAAATAATAAATAATTAAAAAAACACTTAAAAATGTATGATACTATAAATAATAGTACGAAAAGTAAAATTAAAAATAAGAATTAAACTAATAAGAAATTAAAATAAAAATATATATAAATAAAAAATAAAAATGAAAAATTTAAAATTAGATTAAAAAAATTAAATATATAAAAACTAACTCATAGATTAAAAATAAAAATACTAATAAATAAAAATAAAAATGAAAAATTAAGAAATTTAACAATTAAAAATTAAAAATAAAAGTTAAGATAATTAAATTAAAAAAAATTAAAAAAGTAAAAAAGTAAAAAATTAAAAAATATTTATAAAAACGTTAAAATATCCAATTCAACATTTAAACCATCCTTTTTATACGTTTGAAATTTAAAAATCCATTCGGTTTCTCTTTTCGCTAGCATTTCTTTTATGTCTCCACCCCTCCAATGGGGGGATATTATATCTATACCGATCATTTTAAAATCAGGAAATGAAAAATCTGTACAGTTGACACAGTGTCTGGGGACACTGTGTTTTACACTTTTATTTCGGATACCACCCAGGTGTTCAAGACCCCTAATTTTAAGTTCTCTAGAGGTACGGCCGATGTACTGAATACCGCATTTACACTCTAGAAGGTAAATAACGTTTTTTGATTTACAATGTATAAAATGACGGATCTCGTATTCTTTTTTTGTGATGGTACATTTAAAGGTGGTCGTCTTTTTATTTTGCACGTGACATGTTTTACAAAACTTGCACATTCCACAACGAAAAAATCCAGATGATTTTTTAGATAGAAAATGTTCTTCAATTCCTATTTTTGGAAGGGCACTTGGGGCCACAATATTTTTCAAATTATTTAATTTTTTATAAATAACCTTTGGTTCTTCTGGAAGAAAGCTGTGTAAAATGCTGTCCCCCTGTAGTATTGGCCAACATTTCTTAATAGCCCGTTTAATTTGCCATGCCCTATCGTTGTATTGTGTACAAAATGCAAAATTAAAATTTAGATCTTCGTTTTGATGTTTATGTTTATTTTGTAACATATCACTTCTCTTTATATCCGTAATTTGTGAGAAACTTTCTGTCAATAACTTTTTTGGATAGTTTCTCTCTTCAAATTTCTTTATTAAGTTTTGACTCTGTGAGAAGAAATCTGCATCTCGTGTGCAGTTTCTTTTTATTCTCGCTAATTGTCCCTTGGGGATATTCTTTAACCATTGAGGATGGTGACGACTCGAAAAGTCAATGTAACCATTTCCGTCTGTGGGTTTAAAATATGTTTTGGAATCTATTTTTTCATTATCCCTACCAATTAAGATGAGATCCAAAAAGTTAATCTGCTCCTTATTAATATTAGAAGTGAATGTCAAATTATATTCATTTTGGTTTATATACATTACAAATCGTTCCAAATCTTCTACTGATCCATTCCAAATAATAAGAATGTCATCGATGTAGCGTTTCCAGAGGACCAGATTTGCACCAAACGGATTGTTAGACCAGATGTTATTTGTCTCCCAATCAGCGACATATAAATTCGCGTAGCTTGGTGCAAATCTGGTCCCCATGGCAGTACCGCATTTTTGTAAATAAAATTGTTGGTCAAAGAGAAAATAATTGTGTGTAAGAATAAAACTAATACATTTCAAAATAAAGTTACTTTGTAGATGGTCCATATTATCATCCATATAAAGGATCCTTTCAATCGCTTTAATTCCTCTATCATGAGGGATAACTGTGTATAAAGAGGATACATCTACTGTAGCCCATATGTAATCCTGGGACCAGATAATATTTTCCACAATTTTCAGTACATGTATAGTGTCTTTGACATACGATGGAACTGTAATCACATACTTCTGTAGAAAATAGTCTACATATTGTGATAAGTTATTTGTAAGAGAGTCAATCCCACTTATTATGGGGCGACCTGGGGGGTTTTTGGGGTCTTTATGAATTTTAGGTAAAAAATAAAAGATTGCTAGCTTAGGATATTTGATGTTTAAAAAATTAAACTCATTTTTATTTAAGATATTTTGATTCTTACCTTCTAATAATAATTTGTGTAATTTATTTTGAAATAATTTTGTAGGGTCTCCTTTTAGTTTTTCGTAGGTAACTTCGTCGTTTAATAAGCGATGTGATTCTTTCATATAATAAAGTCTATCTAAGATGACAGTAGCTCCCCCTTTATCTGCGGCTTTTATAACAATCTGATGATTCTCTTTTAGAGTCTTTAAGCTCTCTTGTTCTTTCTTTGTTAAGTTGTGTTGTCTTTTTTTATCGTTTTCAAATTTTTTAAACTCTTTTAACAACATATCTGAAAAGACTTCCAGATGTTCACCTTTATTCTTTTGGGGAAAAAAAGTGGATTTGGGTCTGAAATCTGTATGAGTGAAGGTGTCTACTTGGTCATTGCTATTAACAATCCCATGTTCCTTTTGCAAAAAGAATTTTTTAATAGTTAATTTTCTGATGTATTTTTGTACATCTATAAATAAATTAAAATTATTTGGTCCCCTATTTGGGGCAAATTTGAGACCCTTATTTAATAGAGATAGTTCTGCTGGATTTAAAGAGTGTGCTGATAAGTTAATAATTTCATTATTGGGATTTATATTTTTTGATTCTAGTGATCTTCCCTTTCCTCTCTGTCCTCTTGATACCTTAGAGTTTTTCTTTTCTTTACTGGGGAGAAAGGTATCCTTGGGAAATCTAGTTCGTATTTCCTGCGTGAATCCTGTATTTGATCT